>OY856413.1:111967500-112555000 GCA_963693085.1 Alisma plantago-aquatica
GCTAGAAGTAAGAAGTTAACAATTAATAACTCAAAATGCAAAATAAAAATGGAATTTTCTTAAGTCCAAATTATAAATAAAGTAAACTTACTTGACATTGAATGGAGCTATTATTATCGTCTTCTTTTGCTGACCAAAAATTGTAAAAGCATCTATACAGTATTGTTGAACATTATCAGGGTCTTTAGCTACCAAACTAATCAATGATGGAATCAAAAATCCCACATGATCAAATGCAAATTGTTTGCAATGATCTTCGACTAGGTAGCTGCAAAACATATAGGCGTATGCATTAATATATAAGAAACCAGATCACCGGATCTTACACAAGGTATATGGATGTATAAACAAGATCTCACCTTATCCATGTCTCTATCATTGATGTATTCAGCCAATCATACATAAACAGCTCAATAATATCTTGTATAAATAAAGAGCTATCGTATGATTGACCTGCATAATCTGCATCTAAAGAAATAATTATAGGGCAATGTACATTATGTGCCCGTAGCCAACATGCCATTCCCCTACAAGCAGGACCTAACGGGTATGTTAGGTCAGTTGGAACCCAATCGGGTAATGCAGGAAGTGGAAGTGGAGGCCTAGGTGCTCCTGGTGTCTTCTTTTTAACCTGTACATATAATTTCAGATCAGTTGACATCATATATACACATTAACAGTCTAAATCAATGTAAATTTATCTTACAATTTCAGTCGTGTAGACGAAATCTGCTTTGGGCCACAATATCACCCCGCCTTCTGCCTCACCAAGTGTATCAATATCTGGGTGGGCATATGGCAACGCAACTTACCTCCAATCGGGTAACACACGTAATGGGCCCACACGAACATAGCCCTGTGGCATTGGAGTCCCGTGAAACCTTTCCCCAGGAAGGGACGGGTAAGCTTGCGCCTATGCAACAACGTAGTCTTGCATTCTTAAGCGGCATGGCTTCAATGCCTACAAATTTACGTAAAGAATATTATACATATATACATATCATCTTGAAAACATAACAACTTGAAAAGACTAACTACAATGTCATAAACAATACTTACAGCAGACGTGCTAGGCGATGGGTCTCCGAGATTACTCGCAGTCTGTGCATCAGGAGAAGAGTGGGTCGCCATAGGCGTATTGGAAGCCTGAGATGCCTGCCACCGCAGCAATTCTTCCTTGACCTTCTCAGCAACTACATCGTTGACCTTCTTAGCAACTAAATCCTCAACTCTCTTATTCTCCTATACATGGATAAAAGAAACATTAGCTTCTTATTAATGAATTTCCTTTTGCAGTAACATTCTAAAAAAAGAATAGGTTACCTCTTCTTGAGAAAGTCCCGCTCTGGGTTTGCGCTGGGATGGCCCAAAGAATGCTTTGATGCCAACACCAGCGCCGACACCTCTAACACGTCCAGGATGCTCTGGGTTACCCAGAGCAACTGTCAATTCATCCCTTGTGCCCTGAGGGATGAACGTGCCTTGTTTCCTCTGCTCGTGCAGCTCCCGCTAATCACCATAAACAGAAATTGGTAAGTTAACACCACAAATAATCAATATTCAAACGATTTCTCTAAGAGTGTTATTTTACCATTTTTGCAGCCGCCTCAGCAGTTACAGGCTTCTTTATTTCACCCTTCTTGTTTTGCCTGCCAGCTATCCAGATATCATGGCGAGGCATGGGTGTGGCAGACTCCTGAGTAGGAGCAGACTCTTGAGTAGCCGCAGACTCCGCCTGTAGTCTTTGGCGAACGCTTGCATAGCCTTTTGGACCCATAGTGTGGTCATGCACATTCAGTGCACGTCTTGCTTTTTGTGCGTCACTGAGGGCCTAGTTAGTATGCACATTAATGATTTGGTTAGTAGAACTAAATGCTAATCTTGAATAGGTGAATACAATGTATATTAATTAAATTGGGAGTGACGCCTAATACCTTGAATTCTTCAGATTTTCTTGAAGCAACAAAATTGTCCCAATCTTCTTTGTCCAAGAAGTTCCATTGTTCAAGGGCTGACTTCTTCTTCTTATCACCCTCTTTTATGTATTCTCTGTTCAGATTTGTCCTATAATTCCTAAGCATCTTTCCAGCGCGTTGCATCACATTTTTACGATGCA
This sequence comes from Alisma plantago-aquatica, assembly GCA_963693085.1. Taxonomy (NCBI): domain Eukaryota; kingdom Viridiplantae; phylum Streptophyta; class Magnoliopsida; order Alismatales; family Alismataceae; genus Alisma; species Alisma plantago-aquatica. The sequence continues at coordinate 111,969,617 of OY856413.1, forward strand.
ACTTCTCATCCAATGCAAACAGATTCTGTAAAATAGAAATGTTATTAACTAGTATCCAAAATAGAATTGCAAATAATAGAATTTGTAATCTACAAAATAGAATTGCAAATAATAATAACTCACGCATAAATCCTTCCATATCAAGTCTTTTTTCCCTTGAGGAACTTTATGCCAATTGTCATACTTAACACCACAATGGCTCCGAGTGGTACACCCAAGATAGTTCACAAAATTATTGCGGTTCACTCCAATTGGATTTCCTCCATTATCAAACTCCACCACCAATTTGGATCCACTACCACTTAGCGCTAATAACTTCTTCAACAGAGTGATGCCCCTTTTCTTATTAAGTGTTTGGTGTTGCGCATCAAGTTGCTCCAGTGCTTCAGTGGGTACAGGTGCATCAACCTAAAATTTGACAAAAATAAAACACACTAAATTAGCCCAATATAGAAATATAGGATATATGACATAACTAGAAGATAATGAATTTTATAGAAATACAGGATATGTTTTTAGAACTTACATTGGTATCCTCTCCATGCTCGTCATGGACAGCATGCTCATCATGGACTTCATGCTCATCATGGACATCATGCTCATCATGGTCAGCCATCTGAAAATGTCATGAAAAAAGGCAAACATTTAGCATTTCTATTAACTAGAAAAAGGCAAACATTTAGCATTTGTATTAACTAGAAAAAGGCAAATATTTAGCATTTGTATTAACTAGAAAAAGGCAAACATTTAGCATTTGTATAAACATACATGTCTCTAAAATTGTGATCTTTTATCAATTAACAATCCTTCATTGTGATCTCCGCGCACATATAAGTCATCATTAGCTTCAATATTTTGTGGAGTTGGCAACCCAACTGAGAATGGACTGGAGTCATCATACTTATCATAGTACTCTTCTTCATCTATAGGATCTTCAATGAACTGTCTTTTACCATGAAGAACAACCGACCATTTATCATTTGCAGGATCATCGATATAGAATATTTGTTTCGCCTGTGATGCCAATATGAATGGTTCACCCTTCTCGCCAATCTTTTCAAAGTTCACCAAAGTGAAACCCAATTCATCCACTATAACTCCTTTGGTGTTATCAACCCAATTACATTTAAAGAGCGGAATTTTGAAATCTATGTAGTCAAACTCCCAAATGTCCTCAATGACACCGTAATATGACATTTTAGCTTCATGTGGACTCTTATCCTTTGCACTTGCAAAGTACATAGTCGACGCTTGAAGAGTGACCCCACTATTTTGGACGACACTCTTATCATCTTGGCACTTTGTGTAATATGTGAATCCATTAATGTCGAACCCTTCATAAGACATAACATTCGGTTTTGGTTTAAAGGCGAGGCATTTGATAGTTTCTATAATATCATTTGGTGTTTGAGATAGTTGATGTAAGACTTTATCTTCAAACCACTTAGTAAAAGTCTTATTATGCTCTCTAGCAAGCCACATTGAACTTGCTCGAGGATGTTGTCTCTTTATGAAATTGGTATGTTCCTCGATATAAACACTCACTTCGTCCATATTGTGTAAAATATACAAGTGAGCTTGTTCCAACTGCTCACGGCTGATTACTTTCACCCATGATCCCAAAATTCCTTTGCCCTCCTCAATATTCTTGTCATTATCAGGAGTGTCATTACCACTGAAAAAGTCATTGCAAAAATCCATAACCTCTCTCGCCACATAACCTTCAATAATACTCCCTTCAGGCCGATAACAGTTTCAAACATCACCTTTAAAAACGCTCATGTATCGTTCAAAGGGATACATCCAATGCAAGAAAACTGGTCCCAACATTTTCACTTCCCTAGTCAAGTGGACAACAAGATGTACCATGATATCAAAGAACGAAGGAGGGAAATACATCTCAAGTTGACATAGGGTAACAACCACTTCTCTTTGCAAATTATCGAGAGTATCAGGGTCAATAACTTTGCTGCATAGACTGTTGAAAAAGAAACAAAGTCTGGTAATTGCAAACCTTACATGCTTCGGCAATATAGATCGAATTGCCACAGGCAATATTTGTTGCATTAGAGTGTGACAATCATGAGATTTAAGACCTATCAACTTCAGATCTTTCATTGATACCAATCTACGGATGTTGGATGAGTAACCATGTGGCACCTTAACATTTACCAAGCATTCACAAAAAGTTTTCTTCTCCTTTCTAGACAATGTGTAACAAGTGGGAGGTAAGTATGTTCTTTTATTACCCATTTCACGTAATTCTGTTAATTCTGACCTTATTCCCATTTCACGTAGGTCCAGTCTGGATTTTATCCCATCTTTAGTCTTACCTGGTATATTTAATAGAGTACCAATGATGCTATCACAGACATTTTTCTCAACGTGCATTACATCGATACAATGCCTGACTGTCAAAGAACTCCAATAAGGAAGATCTCAAAATATTGACTTCTTCTTGAATGAAGAATTGTCACTCCGTGTGGCCATACTACATTGTGATTTCTTACCAAATTCATTGACAATGTCTTTTACTCTTTCATAAACAGCATCCCCTAGTATAGGTTTAGGTGCACTCCGTTCATCATTCCATCCATTGAATGCTTTGCGCTTCCTACGATACGGATAGAATTTTGAAAGAAACCTTCGATGACCAAGATATACAGTCTTGCCGCCATGTTTTAGTCTTATTGAATCAGTGTTTTCTTCACATATGGGACACGCTTTAGCTCCTTTGACACTATATCCAGACAAATTCCCATATGCTGGAAAGTCATTAATAGTGCAAAACAACATAGCGTACAAACGAAATGTCTCTCTTGCTGAAGCATCATAGGTCATCACACCTTCAGCCCAAAGTTTCTTTAAGTCATCAATCAAAGGTTCAAGATAAACATCGATATCATTTCCGGGTTGTTCAGGGCCCGATATCAATAATGACAACATAACGTACTTATTTTTCATACACATCCAGGGAGGAAGATTGTATATAACAAGCATGACTGGCCAAGTGCTATGTTGGATGCTCAATGTCCCGTACGGATTCATCCCATCTGTACAAAGCCCAAGTCTTAGATTCCTATCTTCTTCACCAAATTTAGGGTACAATAGATCAATCTTCTTCCACTGTGGGGAATCAGACGCATGTCGTAGGATCCCATCATTATTTTTCTTAACATCTGCATGCCACCTCAAATTCTTCGCATCTTTCGGATTTGCAAACAAGCGTTGAAACCGTGATATTATAGGTAGATACCACAACACCTTGGCAGGAGAACCAGTTTTGGACTCCCCCGAAGTCGTCAATTTATACCGTGACGCACCACATTTTGGACAATCTTTCAAATCTACATAGTCCTTTTGAAATAATACACAATTATTTGGGCATGCGTGTATCTTCTTGGCCTCCATTCCCATTGGGCACAACATTTTCTTTACCTGGTATGTTGAGATTGGAAGCTCGTTTCCTTCAGGAAGAATTTCTTTCAACAAAGTCAACAATGAAGTGAAGCTTTTATCGCTCCATCTATTGTTAGCTTTCAACTTATACAATCTCAACACAGCGCTAAGCTTCGTAAACTTAGCACAGCCTGTGTATAACGGTATCTCAGCATCATGCACAATGTTTGTAAAGATAGGAGGTGGATCGGTGTGCTCTACCCTACAACTATCCAGCATCGCATCAACGATGTCTGCTGGAACTGGTTCGTTCACATTTAAGTCATCGGAGGCAATTTCTTCTTCCACCCAAGCACTGCTATCGACATCTACTGGTTTCGATTTTTAAATCTCTCCATGCCAGTTCCATTCTGTATAGCCTTGTACAATCCCGTTGCACATGACATGACTTTTGATTTCCTCACCAGTATTGACTTTCAAGTTGTTACCGCAATGCCTACATGGACAGTAGAACCTATCTGTAGGTTTTTTCCTATGTTCCTCGGCAAATCTAATAAACTGATCAAGACCAGATATAAACTCTGGGGTGCAACGATTACGAATGGACATCCATGATCTATCCATTCTATGATCAGATAAAACAAGTATATATTAGGAAAACAAGTGATTGTTCATTCTAATTTATACCAATGTACAAGTAATATAAAAAACAATGATTGTTCACATTCTAGGCCAACAAACACATTTGATGTCATTCTTATATATAATAAATGTGTACCACCTATCCCATCCTTGAACACCTAATCTCACTAGTAAGTGTATAATGTGTATTGGGTTTTCAAGAAAATTTCGGCAGCATTTCCCCGCTGTTCTCTAAGTACATATGTACTTAGAGAACAAACGGGGAAATGCTACCAAAATTTTCTCAAAAACTCAATACACATTATACACTTACATCCTAAGTGATATTAGGTGTTCAAGAACAGTCCCAAACCGGGGACTATCCAAGATTTACTCCTAATGAGTCAATCTTAAACGGGTTTCTAGGCCAACAAACACAATAATAGATATCTACAATGAAGCCGGACTCCATACAAACAGTATATAATTTAGTGATTGTTCATTCTAATTTATACCAATGTACAAGTAATATAAAAAACAATGATTGTTCACATTCTAGGCCTACAAACACATTTGATGTCATTCTTATATATAATAAATGTGTACCACCTATCCCATCCTTGAACACCTAATCTCACTAGTAAGTGTATAATGTGTATTGGGTTTTCAAGAAAATTTCGGCAGCATTTCCCCGCTGTTCTCTAAGTACATATGTACTTAGAGAACAAACGGGGAAATGCTACCAAAATTTTCTCGAAAACTCAATACACATTATACACTTACATCCTAAGTGAGATTAGGTGTTCAAGAACAGTCCCAAACTGGGGACTATCCAAGATTTACTCCTAATGAGTCAATCTTGGACGGGTTTCTAGGCCAACAAACACAATGATAGATATCTACAATATAGCCGGACTCCATACAAACAGTATATTATTTAGTGATTGTTCATTCTAATTTATACCAATGTACAAGTAATATAAAAAACAATGATTGTTCACATTCTAGGCCTACAAACACATTTGATGTCATTCTTATATATAATAAATGTGTACCACCTATCCCATCCTTGAACACCTAATCTCACTAGTAAGTGTATAATGTGTATTGGGTTTTCAAGAAAATTTCGGCAGCATTTCCCCGCTGTTCTCTAAGTACATATGTACTTAGAGAACAAACGGGGAAATGCTACCAAAATTTTCTCGAAAACTCAATACACATTATACACTTACATCTTAAGTGCGATTAGGTGTTCAAGAACAGTCCCAAACCGGGGACTATCCAAGATTTACTCCTAATGAGTCAATCTTGGACGGGTTTCTAGGCCAACAAACACAATAATAGATATCTACAATGAAGCCGGACTCCATACAAACAGTACATAATTTAGTGATTGTTCATTCTAATTAGGGCAGAAGGAAGAAATAAATCTTCTTTAGGATACAATAGACCCTTATGGATGTATTTAGGGTCATAGGTACCATCATAGAACAAAAGGGGTACACTCTAGGATTTAAGATAACACTACATCATGAATTTTATACAAAATTACATGTATGTGTATATAAAAAATATATATATAAGGAACTTCTATACATATCTAATCAACAAATCAGTAATTAACTAAGTATTCATCAATACTTACTATTAATCAGTATCTCTAATCATTAAAATCGGCAAGAAGATCAGTTATTGTAAATAACAAACTATGAATTGTTGAATTAAATTAATCACTAAAGAAATACTAACCAGTAGTATCAATCACTAATCATTGAAAGCAGCAAGGAAATCAGTAAAACTAACCAGTGTTGTAGAAACAGGACACCGGGCGTCAGCAGGAAGAAAGGAAGGAGCTAGGGCAGGCAGGTGAGCAAGCAGGAGGGCACCAGGCGTGGCGGCGGCGCCGGTTCTCAGGCGTGGCTGCGGCGCAGTGGATGGAGCAGCAGGGCGGGCAGCAGGTGGCTGGAGCAGCAGGGCGGCGGCGTAGGTGGTTAGAGCAGCAGGCGGCGGCGGCGGAGAAGAAACGCGCCGGAGAAGAAGGGCGCCGGAGAAGGGACGTCGGAGATGGAGCGCTGGAGAGAAGCGCCGGAGAAAACTAGCAGCAACAGCACAAAATCGCCGGAGAAATCACCGCAACAGGGAAATAGGGTAGCAATGAAACAGAAGAAAGGGGAAGAGTCGGGCGATCGCGGGTTATTAGTTCTCAAATAGTGTCGGTTGTTTACAACAACCGACGCCTAAACATCTTTAGCGTCGGTTGTTTGAAAAAACCGACGTCCAATTGGACGATATTTTCATGAAATTATTTGGCGGGAACCACTTTCAGCGTCGGTTATACAAGGATAACCGACGCTAACAGTGACACTTTTCGCGCAAATTTTCATCGCACATAGGCGTCGGTTTCTACGTATATAACCGACGCTGAAAATGACACTATTTTTTTTGATCGAAATATGGATTTCGCGGGTGACTTTACGCGTCGGTTTGTTATAAACAACTGACGCTTAATACAAAGCGGTACCCGTGTCTGGCTGGTCTTCAAATATAGACGTCAGGTTGCTTGAACAACCGACGCCTTAAATGTTAGGCGTCGGTTTTCCTTAATAACCGACGCCCAGAAAAGTGACATTGAATGCTATTTCTGTAGTAGTGATTGAAGATATGGCAGCATTACCTGTAAAGTGCTACCTTTAAAATCCTCACCAACCATAAGAGTTTGAAGTACCTCCTAACACAGAGATACTTGAACCTATGACAATGACGATGGATGGAGTACATGAAGGATTACGACTTCACCATCACCTATCATCCTGGTAAGGCAAATGTCGTAGCTGATGCTTTGAGTCAGAAATAGCTCAGGTGTGTAGCTATTTTGTCTAGTCAGTGGAAGAGCTTAGAGGAGCTGGTGGAGTGGACTCCACAACTGTTAGAGGATCGGGTTCAACTGGCCAACATACAGATTCAGTCAGAGTTGTTAGGTGAGATTGTAGCGGCACAGTTGGTCAGTGGGGAACTCGACAAGATGAAGGGCTTGATGAAGAAGCCACAGACCTATCTTTCAGTGGGAGTAGACAGAGGGATCAGATTCAAGAATTGTATATGGGTTCCTGAGGATTCACTGCTAAGGGAACGTATCCTGCAAGAGGCTCATGGTTCTAAGTACACGGTGCACTCGGGAACTACCAAGATGTTTAAGGACCTGTAGAGGTATTTCTGGTGGCCAGGAATGAAGAGAGACATTGCGGCATATGTGGCCAGCTGTCTTATGTGCCAAATGGTGAAGGTTGAACACCAACGACCCGGTGGACTTTTATAGTTGATAGAGATTCCAGAGTGGAAATGGGAACAGATCACCATAGATTTCATGGTGGGTCTACCCCAAACCAAGAAAGGTCATGATGTGATATGGTTTGTGGTAGATCGCCTTACCAAGTCAGGACACTTCCTTGCCCTAAAGACCACTGCCAAGGTGTCAGATCTAGTTGAGTTGTATATTAGAGAGATAGTATGCTTGTATGGCGTGCCCCGTTCCATCATCTCTGATAGAGACCCAAAGTTTACTTCCAAGTTGTGGAAGCAAGTTCAAGAGGAACTTGGTACAAGGTTGAAGTTTAGCACCGCTTATCACCCCCAGACAGATGGTCAGTCAGAGAGGACTATCCAGACATTAGAGGATCTGTTGAGAGCTTATGTGCTCCATTGGGGTGGATAATGGGAACATTACTTACCTTTAGCCGAGTTTGCCTACAACAATAGCTACCAAGCCAGTATCGGGATGCCTCCGTATGAAGCTCTTTATGGGAGATAGTGTAGGTCACCGCTTCACTGGGATAATGTCAGTGAGAGGACCTTGTTGAGGTCAAATGAACTCCAAGTGTATGCTGATAAAGTCGCTTTGATCAAGCAGAGGCTGAAGAGAGCCTAGGATCGATAGAAGTTGTATGTCGATGCGAAGCAGACTGACGTGTAGTTCATTATGGGAGAGCATGTATTTATGAAAATCCGACCGCTTTGAGCTATAGCCAAGAACAGAGGAAAGTTGAGTCCCTAATATGTGGGTTCGTTTGAGGTATTAGAACGGATTGGTGAAGTTGCATATCATTTGGTATTACCCCCTCAGTATAGTATGATGCATGATGCGTTTCATGTGTCCAATTTGAAGCGATATGTGCAAGATCTGAGCCATGTGCTGAGCATTGAGCCTATTGAGCTTCAAGGGAAGCTGACCTATCCTGAGTCACCTTTGCGGATTCTAGATACCAAGGTGAAAAAGCTCAGATGTAAGAATATAGAGATGGTAAAGGTTCTTTGGAAGCACAATGGAGAGGATGAGGCTACATAGGAGCTGAAGACGGACATGGAAAAATCATATCCTGACTTGTTTGTTTGATTGTTGAATTTTGAGGGAAAAAATCCTATAAGGAGAGGAGGATGTTATAACCTCATTTTTCCTAAACCATGTAATGAGATTTGTAAATCTCCTTTTAATGATAAATGAAATCAAAAGTTATTTTATTTGTTTGAATTGGATGGATTTCATTTACAATAGCCTTATTTGATTGTTTAATGGGCTTTATTGGCTATCGAGCCCAATTACAAGAAAAAGAAAGATAAAAGAAAAAGGAATTTATTTAATAAAAGGAATAAGTAAGAAAGAGAGAAAAGAATAAGGGAAATAGGCAAAGGAATATTTTCCAAGATGGGATTTCATGCCATTAAGGTTCCTTGAGGTCCAAGGAATCCAAGATGATAATTTAATGGCAAAGGAAAGAGAAAATATGTGAGAAATATACATAGTTGAGAAATAACTTGAAACTAAAGAAAAGGACCCGATTTCTTTGAATAATGAGCCCAACTTTGGTATGATGATAGATTAAGTCATTATTAAGATTCCCTCAAAATTTGGGATAAAATAGAGCCAAGGATTAAGAGTTATGATTTTTCCAAGTTATCCTACATAATGAGGATTTATCCTAAAAATAGAAAATTGACTTCCCTTTGGTTGAGCGAAAGAAATAGGGGCTGTCGGATCTTGATCCAACGTGGGCCTCTCATCGTTCATTTCTAATGGAACTTCGGACTCTAGCTGCAGACTGGGGGATCTTTCCCTTCGATTTTCTCTCGATCCTTTGCATGTGCAAACTAGGAAATTGCTTGGATGAGTCTGGGAGGAAATTCCAAACCTCCTAGACCCTAGTTTGTCGAGCTTTGGAGGCATCTAGAAGAACGCCCAAATCACCTGAAGATGAGGGTGGCGACAGGGTTGAGAAACCCTAAGAGGACCCTCCCCAATCCTATATAAAGGACCCCTCTCGATTCCTCACCTCACAACGATCTTGAACGGCTACCTCACGAGCCCCGACCCCCTCTTTGTCTCTGTATTGCCCTTGTGCTCCGACAAGAGCACCGCCGCGGGTTCGAGCGAAGGAAAGGATGAGGACGAGTAGCAACGACTGTCGGATTGAGATCCATCGTGATCCCGTGCGAAGATCCGATGATCCAAGGAGGGACCGGCTAAGTTAGCCACGTGCGACGAGAAGCATTAGATCCAAAGAGCATATAATTGGTCCACTGATCAAACGGCCTCCGATTTTTGGTAAATCGTCCTCTCTACTCGAAAATTCTAAAAAAAATAGTTTTCCTTGTAAAATTCATCGAAATTGCTAGAAAACTCAGATGAATAAACTTTATATATGAAAGTTGATCAGAAAAATACGAGGAACAAGATAAAAATGGTTTGGTAACCTAATTCCGTCTCATTTTGCAAAAGTATATTAATTTGATGAAAAATGTATTAAAATTTGGTTAGGAACCCTAATTGAGTGTAATGGATGAATTTATGAGGCTTAGTAGGTTAATTTGAGTAATATTAACCTATTGAATGATAATGTTAAGCCTTAATCTGAACTAGATGGGTAATTACAAGATTTAGGGTTTTAAACCAAGTATGAATGATAATGCATCTAGAAACCCTAATTTAGGGTAAAAGAAGAGAAGATCATATTTAATTCAAAAATATGGAAATATGTTGTTAATGATGATCCTAAGCCTGTTAGGAGAGATTGGATGGGAAACTTAGGGTTTATAAGTAGTTTTGTCAAATTAGGGTTTGTGGTACTAAAATTGAAGGTAAAACCCTAATTGCAAGTGAAACCCTAAAAAGGGGTAGAAACCCTAAAAAGGGGTAGAAACCCTAAAAAGGAATAGAAATCCTAAGATGCAAGTTGGTTTAGGTGGATCTTGATAAAAGGAAATTTTATGTTTATTTCAGGATTCTTATACTTGCTTGCTTGATTGGATTTCTATTTGGTTGATTCTATCTCAAAAATCAGCAGTACATGTATGTGGTTATTTATGAGTAACCGATTTAGTTTCACAGAATTTTCTCGAATGATTGATCGAATTAAATGCAACCTAACTCTTAGATGTTCATTTATGCAAATCTTTATAGTCATTATGATTATCACAATTAATTATAAATGTTCATTCTCACACCTACTTGCCACCCTGATGTATGATGCGTGACCAAGCCCTGGAGAGAAGGTCAATTAGGTCAAGCCCAAGAGGGAAGACCATTAGGCACCATGAGAGGTGACCCCGAGCACCAAGCTCAAGATGGAGAAGGTGGCCTTATGTTTCTTACATGACTATTGGGCACCATGAGAGGTGACCCCAGGCACCAAGCTCAGGATGGAGAAGGTGGCCTTATGTCTAGTGCAAAGGAAAAATGTTAGAGAGGGTATTCCAGGGTTAAGGAAAAAGCGGTGGAGAATGTCACATTGAAAATGTAAATTGGATTGTTAAATAACTTAATTGTGATATTTAGGTTGTTAGCAATAATTGTGAAATTTGGTTGTCCCCACATACCGACATATTTATTTATACTGACAGACGTTTTGTTTATCGGCATTTTAGGTACAATATGAAAAGGACAAACAATAAAGTGATACATTGTGAATATATGAATTAAAGTACAAGGAGGATTAGTTAGAATAGACTCCAGTTGTGGATAGAAGTCTAGAAATCCAAGATTTTAAAAAGGTATGCAAATTTTATTTTATTCTGACTTTTCAGTATAGTTTTAGTAGAATTTAGTAATTATTATTGATTATTTATCGAACCATTGATCTGAAAATTGGGATAACGGCTCTGACCTTTTGGTCTCCCTTAATTGGGGGTTACCGGGAGGCGGGGTCGTTACATTTATTTTCACCCACTTTTACCCAGTTTGGGATCTCTTTGAAGAAATCTTCTTTTCATATTAGAATTCTAATTTGCTCATCATTTCTACTTTCTCACAAGACTTTTACATAAATTTCTCAGTGGAATTAAACTAAATAAAATATTCCCTTTTCCTAAAAATAGTCAATTGCTCTTTCCTAATAATATGGGAGATAATCTTGAATTATCTCCCTTTCATTATTTGATACAAATTCCAAGATTTTCGACAATTTTCTTCACAACATTTGTAAAATTACTGAAAATCCAAGCAAGAAGTTTTGTCTAATCAAGGACACCAGACATGTCTGAGTCATCCACCACGTGCCACGTGGTGGATTTCCTTGATCTCCATCCCATGCCATGTGATGCATCAAGGTGATCCACCGTCTCATCCAAAAGGTTTTATCCAGAATCCCGAACCCTATTTCCACCCTATAAATACCCCCACATCCATCATAATTTGAACCCCTTTCAAACTTCCTAAAGTCAAAGGAACGAGCTACCTCTCTCTTTACTTTTTACATTATTTCTGACCAGAGATCATTCCTTTGATACCACCTACTTTGTTAATCATGTTAGGCTGCTAAATAGTAAACCACTTCATCTGCTTTTACCGTTTTAATTGTTGATATCTACTTAATATCATATATGTGATACTACCATCTGCTATTGTTAATCTAGTTTGAAAAAAAAACAGATCTTGTTTTCCACCTACACATCCTTATCACCCTCATGCACGTCCTATGAATTTATCCTAATCATTCATGAGGTCTCTGTCGTGAGTGCTCTTGATGTGATTAGGACCCCAAGCTACCTAAAAATAGGACTTTTAGGAAAATTATGGGAAGGGAGTGAACATCTCCGAGACTAAAATTGCACCCACAGGTAAAAAAAAATTTATATCACTTTTCTTTTTCTTTTTACTTTAATATACATGAAATTATCTTTTCCCCAATCACATAGAAATGGTTCCATACCAGTTTAGCATGTGACATGAGGGTTCTCTCCCTTCCTCACTCGTAACAATATCACCAAATATGAATTTTTGGGGTATGTTTTGTTCTCATATTTACCTACCTATCCGATGTAGATGACAAATCAGCTTTCCAATGTGGACTTACAATGTTAGTATTTTGCTTTTCCTCATATTCTACAAGAAATGTGATGGTGACTTTGAATACTTTTCTTTATTTCCCCTATGGCTACTGAACTAAGTTTCACTATCAAGGACATATGTCAAAAGCACATTTTTCTAGGGAATGACACATTATAACTAAATTTCTCAGCTGATATGGAACTAATCATGAAAATATGTATAAGGAATTCGATTTCCGAAATATTTTCTAGACCACTTATGAGAAACCAATCAGAGCTAACAAATGATTGAAGAACTAATCGAATTACTCTGAATATATCATAATAATCATGTGCAGATAAGATTATTAGTAATACAATAGCCCTATTAAGAAATGCCTAAATGTCAAGTCAAAGGGGGTTCAAGGGTATAGTGGAAACAACAAAATATTGTATGATAATTATGGAAAAATTGATGGGGCTGGATGAAATACAAAAGGATATGATATTCATAACAAAAATAAGAGATTTTGAATGGAATACAAAAATTCCAACAAGGTTGGTAGGGGGTAGCAAGAAAATGTATTATATGTGAAATGAGTGTTTTAGTATGCATTCACACTTTATCATGACACTAGTTTGAAAATATTTTTGTATCTAAATGAAAGTTCCTAAAATGACTTAATTGTTAAATGGGAACCAAGTCAAAATATATATATCTTAGTATAAATATTAATATCATAAAATTTGAAATGGATATACCTTGAATAAGTGATGAAAATTGATGTGTGATAAAGTATACATTGAAACCAAATATAATCAAATACATAATTGATTTTATAAATATCATTCCTAAACAAGAAGAGCTCATAAAATGATTGAATTCCAATGAGGTTAGAACCAAATCCAAAATTTAAATAATGTACAGTGAAATATTTATTACTTAAAGTGAGAAAATAGTGGATTACTTTGAATAGGTGAAAATAATTAATGTGTTGTGATGGCTTCTAATAAAGCACTAATCCTTAATGAAAAACCCACATGTAAAGTTAGAGGAGGATGGTTGGTATTATGAACACAATTCATAATATATGAAACAATGCAAAAATGAGGGTGGTATTATGGAGACATTAGGGGCTTCATGAAATATATCAAAGTTAGGGAGCTTTATAATAAATAAAACCAAAATGCTATGTTTGCGGGGGGTGTTTTCATGGAATTTTATGTCATAAAATAGAGGGAGTCAGATGGTATAAGCAGTAGAGACTTTTTATGAATTTATATCAAAGTTAGGGAGGTTTTTTGTAAAAATAAAATGAAAATGCAAAGATTTATTGGTATTATGGAAACATTATCACACATAAAGTAAATAAAAATAAGGGATGTTTTTAAGGTATTTCATATCATTAAATAGAGGGGTTCAGATGATATACATAGACTATATGGGCTTTTATGAAATTATACTGAAGTAAGGGGTCTTTTATGTCAAAAAAATGAAAATACAATATTTGAGACAATCGATAATAAATGAAACAATGGCAAAATTAACATATGTCTCAAATAGATTTCATATCATCAAAAGGACGGGGTTGCGTGGAATTATAGAGAAAAAAATCTTTCACAAAATAACATCGAAGTAAAATGTGTTTCATGATAAAAATGTTATAATAAATAAAACCAAAATGCTATGTTTGTGGGGTTGTTTTCATGGAATTTTATGTCATACAATAGAGGGAGTTAGATGGTATAAGCAATTGGGACTTTTTATGAAATTATATCAAAGTTAGGGAGTTTTTCTGAGAAATAAAATGAAAATGCAAAGGTTTATTAGTATTATGGAAACAATATAACACATGAAATAAAGGAAAAATAAGGGATGTTTTCAAGGTATTTCATATCATTTAATAGAGAGGGTCAGATGCTATTATAGAGACAATATGGGCTTTTATGAAATAATAATGAAGTAAGGGGTCTTTTATGTAAAAAAAATGAAAATGCACTATTTGAGACAATTGGGAATAAATGAAATAATGGCAAAATTAACAGATGTCTCGAATGGATTTCATATCATCAAATAGAGGGGGTTGGGTGGAATTACAGAGAAAAAGATCTTTCACAAAATAACACTGAAGTAAGATGTGTTTCATGATAAAATGCTATAATAAATAAAACCATAATACTATGTTTGTGTGGGGGTATTTTCATGGAATTTTATGTCATAAAATAGAGTGAGTTAGATGATATAAGCAGTAGGGACTTTTTCATGAAATAATATCAAAGTTAGGGATTTTTTAGAGAAAATGAAATGAAAATGCAAAGGTTTATTGGTTTTATGGAAACAATATAACAAATGAAATAATGGGAAAATAAGGGATGTTTTCAAGGTATTTCATATTATTAAATAGAGGGATTCATATGCTATTACAGAGACAATACTGGATTTTATGAAATTATACTAAAGTAAGGGATCTTTTATGTAAAGAGATGAAAATGCAACATTTGAGACAATTAGGAATAAATGAAACAATGATAAATTAACGGATGACTCGAAGGGATCTCATATCATCAAATACATGGGGTTGGTTGGAATTACAGAGAAAAAGATCTTTCACAAACAACACCGAAGTAAGATGTGTTTCATGATAAAAATCTTATGTTAAATAAAACCAAAATGATATGTTTGCGAGGGTGTTCTCATGGAATTTTATGTCATCAAATAGAAGGAGTTAGATGGTATAAGTAGTAGGGACTTTTTATGAAATTATGTTAAAGTTAGGGAGTTTTTAGAGAAAATAAAATGAAAATGCAAAGGTTTATTGGTATTATGGAAACAATATAACACATGAAATAATGGGAAAACAAGGGATGTTTTCAAGGTGTTTCATATCATTAAATAGAGGGGGTCGGATGCTATTACAAAAATAATATGGGCTTTTGTGAAATTATACTGAAGTAAGGGGTCTTTTGTGTAAAAAGGATGAAAATACAATATTTGAGACAATCGGGAAAAAAATGAAACAATGGCAAAATTAACCGATGTCTCGAATGGATTTGTAATATATGTTTCATGATAAAAAGAAGCAGTGCGGTGAGCGTGGATCGAACACGCGACCTTCAGATCTTCAGTCTGACGCTCTCCCAACTGAGCTATCCCCGCTTGACGTTAACATCAATATTAAAAATTATACATAAATTCGCTACCTTTCATATGCCCATTTACATGGCCATACCTTTCTGCAATTATTCCAATCGGCATATATACACCGAGAGCGCTCATTAGAATTCGGAAAATGTTGGAATGTTCAAACACAAGCTGGGTATATCACGGTAGTTCAGCATTCGTTCCTTTAGAAAGCGATTCCAGCAACTTCGCTTTCCTTTCTTTCACAACGTAACCTGGTTGAGCCTTTATTCTTGTTGCCAGTACTGATACTTTGTAAAACTCTTTGTACCTGCTATCTCTGTTTATTGAAAATATTATAAAAGATTTTTTCTTACTTTTAGGTTAAATGGTTAGTTAATCATTGTCAATTCGTCTCATAATGTCGGTTGAGTTCAAGTATAATTAATGACCAACCGCTGACTTTGTCTTGGAATTTTCTGCATAGTATCTTTCTATTGCGTCGTCGTTTCCAACAGTTCTTAGGTTTTACCATGAAGTTTTCTCTTTCAGAGTAACAGAAACTATTAGGAAAGAATTAATTACTCGCCATATACAGAAACATGATTCATTAATGTGTTTCTGAAACGTACAAATTGTTATCCTTGTAGGTATTTGATGCAACTAAATATCCCTAGGAATCACATATATTCGCACTAATTATCCCTACGAATGACATATATTCTCACTATTATCCCTAGGAATCACGTACATTCTCCAATTTTGCTTCGTTGTAAAGCTATCTTTTTTGAAATGTTGCTCCTTTCTACTTAGTTGTTGTATTAGATCTATCAATAGTTGTCCTGGTATCTACATCTTGATAGAATGTACATGTTTACGCTGCACTTGCAAAGTTGTTGTGTGATGCTGACACTCAGAAACATGTTTTCGATTAAGAATGGAATCATATTAAACTTAGCAGCGGTACTATTTTCTTGAACAAATTTTGTCTTGTAGTTTTAGGGTCCATTTCTCGTGGTAAGCAAACCATTTAATTGTTGGGATAACCGTCATCAGCATAGGTAACCTTGATTTATTTTAACAACTTGGAGAAACTTGCGCCCCCCTCCAACCTCATTTTCTCTATTTTAACAACTTGTTTTCTCTGCACCCGAACTTGCGGCAGCTTTGATCATTGTTGGAAGGGCTCTTCAAATCTCCAAGTGCTCAGGGTGTATTTGCAGATTGGGGGAATGTTACTTCCCATCTCATTTGACAAGTATAGATTTTGAGTGGTTAAACTTGGTGCTTTACCGCTTGCTTGGTGGATGACTGGTTTTATTGTTTCGTAAATGCTCAAAGAGAGAGAACACTTCCTAGGACCTTATGACTCCCTGGAGTTGTGAAGCAAGGGGGTAGGTACCTCAAGAACTAGAGCAATGCTGTAAGACGAACACAGAAAGTTGGAGGAAAATCATACGATATTCTTTTCTCTCTGATAACAAACAGTCCGAAAGTTTATATACATCATAGTGGGCTCTGAAATAAACTAGCCCTAACAAGCTCAATATGGGCACGAAACAATTTACAGAGAAGCTGACAGCCTGACACCGTATCAGCTGTTTAATATAGCCAACAAAGGAATCATAGAAGCTGGATCTTCTAGCCTTATACCTATGATCCTGAACTTCTATGGCACATTCTTCATTACTAGAAGATACTCATACATGCTCATCTGTTTACCTTGATCATTATAATGTAGTGTGTAATATGTTAATGTCATTTTGCTATTGGTGTCTCTCTTGGTTTGCTGATCTTTATTCATAATGAATATTGCTTGCAAAACAAGTGCCGCTGTAGGTCAGAAGATGATGCTATTGTTGTCCCTGTGGTTTCCTGATTTTGCTTCCTTGCCTGTCCCCATAAGTATTCTCTGATAGCTGTTCCCTTCTGTTTAGAGATGCATGCTCAATCATTTGTTGAAGTTGCTTCTTAAATCTTAATCTTATGGCCTAGAATCACAGTGCTGCGTTCAGGGATGACTCATGGTGTTGTATCATTATGTTTTACAAGCTCCACAAGGAGTTATCTAAACAGCAATTACTCAGATGCACTACTTCAGCTGCTTCTATGACAACAGATACAGTGGGTTTCAAGTGTTATCATGTACTCTTATGTTTATATATTTAGGTATTGGTTATTGAAAAATCTGTAATGTGTTTGGCCTTTTTATTATTGCAAATATGTCTAACCTAGTTAATAATCATTTAAATTTGTTTGGATTTAACTGTAAAATAATAAAAATGATGCAGGGGGTACCTCAAGTTAACTTCACATGGCGATTTGAGTTTTAACGTGTTTTTATGCCTGACTCTGTTTCCTGCTCACTATACATAATATACTGTACTGGAATATGCTAACATTAAAATTATAAATGTTTAGCGTCAAGGAGTGACGACCAAGCTGGTAAACTTGTTGGCTTGTTATGAGGGGGTTGTGACTTGTAAGTGGAAATTCCACCGTGATGGAATAAATAGATTGACCACCTTTTATTAAAAAAAGAAGCAAAAGTCAGACTAGCACATCAAGGACCTCAAATCGTGCTTGCTACAATAAAAGCCGATAACACATGAAGAGCACACACACACAAAAACACAACTAATAAGGACAAAGAGATTCGAGTTGAAAACCTGGATCATATGCTCACCTATAAAAAAAATTGACTCCTTGGAAAAATTACTATAAGCAAGAAACTATCTGCATACCAGCTTTGATACATGTCCATTTCACTACTTGGTCAACCTGGCTGACACAATGATGTCATAAGTCATTATATATATATATACTTTTTATTTATATATAGCGTAAATTAATTAATTAACAATAAAAATATTATATTATTTAGAGATAAATATCTTCACTTTATAGGAAAGGCATATGTAGATAATTTCAAAATCTAGTTCCAGTGTTTAAGAAAGCGCGAAGTGCGCGAGTGCTAAAGCGGACAATTTTTCAAAAAGTGAACAATTAAGTTATTGTATAATTTTGTGCACATATAAATATGAATTATCATATATTTATGAACTTTTGTGGACATCAAAACCCATTTACTAGTGTAAAGTACAACCTACACGTCCAGCACGGCCGTGGTAGGGCAACACAGCCACGGCCGTTACCACGGCCGTGCTTGCTGTTGGTAAGGATATGAACAAATTTTTATGTAATGTTTTATGTAAATCCTAGGATATGAACAAATTTTTTTCTTGTATATATTTGTGCTTCTAATCCTAATGTTTGACTTAATTCAGTAAATTTTGATGCATGTTGAAATAAGATTTAAACTTGTCAATTCTAGCATCCTAATTTGATTTGATTAAACCTAACATTTATGAAACACTAACATCAATTGTGATGAAACCCTAACATTAATTGTGATGAAACCCTAACATGTACATATCTATTATTGTGTTTGTTGGCCTAGAAACTCGTCCAAGATTTACTCATTAGGAGTAAATCTTAGATAGTCCCCGGTTTGGGACTGTTCTTGAACACCTAATCTCACTTAGGATGTAAGTGTATAATGTGTATTGGGTTTTCGAGAAAATTTCGACAGCATTTCCCCGTTTGTTCTCTAAGTACATATGTACTTAGAGAACAGCGGGGAAATGCTACCAAAATTTTCTTGAAAACTCAATACACATTATACACTTACTAGTGAGATTAGGTGTTCAAGGATGGGATAGGTGGTACACATTTATTATATATAAGAATGACATCACATGTGTTTGTTGGCCTAGAAACCCGTCCAAGATTTACTCATTAGGAGTAAATCTTGGATAGTCCCCGGTTTGGGACTGTTCTTGAACACCTAATCTCACTTAGGATGTAAGTGTATAATATGTATTGGGTTTTCGAGAAAATTTCAGTAGCATTTCCCCGTTTTTTCTCTAAGTACATATGTACTTAGAGAACAGCGGGGAAATACTGCCGAAATTTTCTTGAAAACCCAATACACATTATACACTTACTAGTGAGATTAGGTGTTCAAGGATGGGATAGGTGGTACATATTTATTATATATAATAATGACATCACATGTGTTTGTTGGCCTAGAAAGTGAACAATCATTGTTCTTTATATTACTTGTACATTGGTATAAATTAGAATGAACAATCACTAAATTATATATTGTTTGTATGGAGTCCGGCTTCATTGTAGATAATAGGAGTAAATCTTGGATAGGATGTAAGTGTATACCCTAATGTTGTCCTAATATATACTTATTTTCTCTTTGATCATAGAATGGATAGATCATGGATGTCCATTCGCAATCGCTGCACCCCAGAGTTTATATCTGGTCTTGATCAGTTTATTAGATTTGCCGAGGAACATAGGAAAAAACCTACAGATAGGTTCTACTGTCCATGTAGGCATTGCGGTAACAATTTGAAAGTCAACACTGGTGAGGAAATCAAAAGTCATGTCATGTGCAACGGGATTGTACAAGGCTATACAGAATGGCACTGGCATGGAGAGATTTCAAACTCGAAACCAGTAGATGTCGATGGCAGTGCTTGGGTGGAAGAAGAAATTGCCTCCGATGACGTAGATGTGAACAAACCAGTTCCAATAGACATCGTTGATACGATGCTCGATAGTTGTATGGTAGAGCACACTGATCCACCTCCTATCTTTAGAGACATTGTGCATGATGCTGAGATACCATTATACATAGGCTGTGCTAAGTTTACGAAGCTTAGCGCTGTGTTGAGATTGTATAAGTTGAAAGCTAACAATAGATGGAGCGACAAAAGCTTCACTAAATTGTTGACTTTGTTGAAAGAAATGCTTCCTGAAGGAAATGGGCTGCCAATCTCAACATACCGGGTAAAGAAAATGTTGTGCCCAATGGGAATGGAGGCCAAGAAGATACACGCATGCCCGAATGATTGTGTATTATTTCAAAAGGACTATGTAGATTTGAAAGATTGTCCAAAATATGGTGCGTCACGGTATAAATTGACGACTTCGGGGGAGTCCAAAACTGGTTCTCCTGCCAAGGTGTTGTGGTATCTACCTATAATATCACGGTTTCAACGCTTGTTTGCAAATCCGAAAGATGCGAAGAATTTGAGGTGGCATGCAGATGTTAAGAAAAATAATGATGGGATCCTACGACATGCGTCTGATTCCCCACAATGGAAGAAGATTGATCTATTGTACCCCAAATTTGGTGAAGAAGATAGGAATCTAAGACTTGGGCTTTGTACAGATGGGATGAATCCGTACGGGACATTGAGCAGCCAACATAGTACTTGGCCAGTCATGCTTGTTATATACAATCTTCCTCCCTGTGTGTGTATGAAAAGTAAATACGTTATGTTGTCGTTGTTGATACCGGGCCCTAAACAACCCGGAAATGATATCGATGTTTATCTTGAACCTCTGATTGATGACTTAAAGAAACTTTGGGCTGAAGGTGTGATGACCTATGATGCTTCAGGAAGAGAGACATTTCGTTTGCACGCTATGTTGTTTTGCACTATTAATGACTTTCCAGCATATGGGAATTTGTCTGGATATAGTGTCAAAGGAGATAAAGCGTGTCCTATATGTGAAGAAAATACTGATTCAATAAGACTAAAACATGGCGGCAAGACTGTATATCTTGGTCATCGAAGGTTTCTTTCAAAATTCCATCTGTATCGTAGGAAGCGCAAAGCATTCAATGGATGGAATGATGAACGGAGTGCACCTAAACCTATACCAGGGGATGTTGTTTATGAAAGAGTAAAAGACATTGTCAATGAATTTGGTAAGAAATCACAATGTAGTATGGCCACACGGAGTGACAATTCTTCATTCAAGAAGAAGTCAATATTTTGGGATCTTCCTTATTGGAGTTCTTTGACAGTCAGGCATTGTATCGATGTAATGCACGTTGAGAAAAATGTCTGTGATAGCATCATTAGTACTCTATTAAATATACCAGGTAAGACTAAAGATGGGATAAAATCCAGACTGGACCTACGTGAAATGGGAATAAGGTCAGAATTAACAGAATTACGTGAAATGGGTAATAAAAGAACATACTTATCTCTCGCTTGTTACACGTTGTCTAGAAAGGAGAAGAAAGCTTTTTGTGAATGCTTGGTAAATGTTAAGGTGCCACATGGTTACTCATTCAACATCCGTAGATTGGTATCAATGAAAGATCTGAAGTTGATAGGTCTTAAATCTCATGATTGTCACACTCTAATGCAACAAATATTGCATGTGGCAATTCGATCTATATTGCCGAAATATGTAAGGTTTGCAATCACCAGACTTTGTTTCTTTTTCAATAGTCTATGCAGCAAAGTTATTGACCCTGATACTCTCGATAATTTGCAAAGAGAAGTGGTTGTTACCCTATGTCAGCTTGAGATGTATTTCCCTCCTTCGTTCTTTGATATCATGGTACATCTTGTTGTCCACTTGACTAGGGAAGTTAAAATATTGGGACCAGTTTTCTTGCATTGGATGTATCCCTTTGAACGATACATGAGCGTTTTTAAAGGTGATGTTCGAAACCGTTATCGGCCTGAAGGGAGTATTATTGAAGGTTATGTGGCGAGAGAGGTTATGGATTTTTGCAATGACTTTCTGAGTGGTAATAACACTCCTGTTAATGACAAGAATATTGAGGAGGGCAAAGGAATTTTGGGATCACGGGTGAAAGTAATCAGCCGTGAGCAGTTGGAACAAGCTCACTTGTATATTTTACACAACATGGACGAAGTGAGTATTTATATCGAGGAACATACCAATTTCATCAAGAGACAACATCCTCGAGCAAGTTCAATGTGGCTTGCTAGAGAGCATAATAAGACTTTTACTAAGTGGTTTGAAGATAAAGTCTTACATCAACTATCTCAAACACCAAATGATATTACAGAAACTATCAAATGCCTCGCCTTTAAATCAAAACCGAATGTTATGTCTTATGAAGGGTTTGACATTAATGGGTTCGCATATTACACAAAGCGCCAAGATGATAAGAGTGTCTTCCAAAACAGTGGGGTCACTCTTCAAGCGTCGACTATGTATTTTGCAAGTGCAAAGGATAAGAGTACACGTGAAGCTAAAATGTCATATTACGATTTCATTGAAGACATATGGGAGTTTGACTACATAGATTTTAGAATTCCGCTCTTTAAATGTAATTGGGTTGATAACATCAAAGGAGTTATAGTGGATGAATTAGGTTTCACTTTGGTGAACTTTGAAAAGATTGGCGAGAAGGGTGAACCATTCATATTGGCATCACACGCGAAACAAATATTCTATATCGATGATCCCGCAAATGATAAATGGTCGGTTGTTCTTCATGGTAAAATACAGTTCATTGAAGATCCTATAGATGAAGAAGAGTACTATGATAAGTATGATGACTCCAGTCCATTCTCAGTTGGGTTGCCAACTCCACAAAATATTGAAGCTAATGATGACTTATATGTGCGCGGAGATCACAATGAAGGATTGTTAATTGATAAAAGATCACAATTTTAGAGACATGTATGTTTATATTTTTTTACAAATGCTAGTTAATACAAATGCTAAATGTTTGCCTTTTCTGGTTAATACAAATGCTAAATGTTTGCCTTTTTCTAGTTAATACAAATGCTAAATGTTTGCCTTTTTCTGGTTAATACAAATGCTAAATGTTTGCCTTTTTCTAGTTAATACAAATGCTAAATGTTTGCCTTTTTAATGACATTTTCAGATGGCTGACCATGATGAGCATGATGTCCATGATGAGCATGAAGTCCATGATGAGCATGTTGTCCATGACGAGCATGGTGAGGATACCAATGTAAGTTCTAAAACATATCTTGTATTTCTATAAAATTCATTATCTTCTAGTTATGTCATATATCCCATATTTCTATATTGCACTAATTCAGTGGGTTTATTTTTGTCAAATTTTAGGTTGATAATGCACATGTACCCACTGAAGCACTAGAGCAACTTGATGCGCAGCAACAAACACTTAACAAGAAAAGGGGCATCACTCTGTTGAAGAAGTTAATAGCGCTGAGTGGTAGTGGATCCAAATTGGTTGTGGAGTTTGATAATGGAGGAAATGTAATTGGAGTGAACCGCAATAATTTTGTAAACTATCTTGGGTGTGTCACTCGAAGCCATTGTGGTGTTAAGTATGATAATTGGCATAAAGTTCCTCAGGGGAAGAAAGACTTGATATGGAAGGATTTATGCGTGAGTTATTATTATTTGCAATTCTATTTTGTAGATTTCAAATTATATTATTTGCAATTCTATTTTTGGATACTAGTTAATAAGAATTCTATTTCACAGAATCTATTTGCATTGGATGAGAAGCTGCATCGTAAAAGTGTGATGCAACGCACTGGAAAGATGCTTAGGAACTATAGGACAAATCTGAACAGAGAATACATAAAAGATGGTGATAAGAAGAAGAAGTCAGCCCTTGAGCAGTGGAACTTCTTGGACAAAGAAAATTGGGACAATTTTGTTGCTTCCAGAAAATCTGAAGAATTCAAGGTATTAGGCGTCACTCCCAATTTAATTAATATATGTTGTATTCACCTATTCAAGATTAACATTTAGTGCTACTAACCAAATCATTAATGTGAATACTAACTAGGCCCTCAGTGACGCGCAAAAAGTAAGGCGTGCACTGAATGTGCATGACCACACTATGGGTCCAAAGGGCTATGCAAGCATTCGCCAAAGACTACAGGCGGAGTCTGCGGCTACTCAGGAGTCTACTCCTACTCAGGAGTCTGCCACACCCATGCCTCGCCGTGATATCTGGATAGCTGGGAGGAAAAATAAAAAGGGTGAAATAAAGAAGCCCGTAACTGCTGAAGCGGCTACGAAAATGGTAAAATACAACTCTTAGAGCAATCGTTTGAATATTGATTATTTGTGGTGTTAACTTACCAATTTCTGTTGATGGTGATTAGCGGGAGCTGCACGAGCAGAGGAAACAAGGCACGTTCATCCCTCAGGGAACAAGGGATGAATTGACAGTTGCTCTGGGTAACCCAGAGCATCCTGGACGTGTTAGGGGTGCAGGCGCTGGTGTGGGCATCAAAGCATTCTTTGGGCCATCCCAGTGCAAACCCAGAGCGGGACTTTCACAAGAAGAGGTAACCTATTCTTTTTTTAGAATGTTACTGCAAAAGGAAATTCAATAATAAGAAGCTAATGTTTCTTTTATCCATGTATAGGAGAATAAGAGAGTCGAGGATATAGTTGCTAAGAAGGTCAATGATATAGTTGCTGAGAAGGTCAAGGAAGAAATAGTGCGGTGGCAGGCATCTCAGGCTTCCAATCAGCCTATGGCGACCCACTCTTCTTCTGATGCACAGATTGTGAGTAATCCTGGAGACCCATCGCCTAGCACGTCTGCTGTAAGTATTGTTTATGACATTGTAGCTAGTCTTTTCAAAATGATATGTTCGAAAGGTGATATGTCTATATGTATAACATTCTTTACGTAAATTTACAGGCATTGAAGCCATGCCGCTTAAGAATGCAAGACTATGTTGTTGCAGAGGCGCAGGATTACCAGTCCCTTCCTGGGGCAACATTTCATGAGACTCCAATGCCGCAGGGCTACGTTCGTGTGAGCCCGATATGTGTATTACCCGATTGGAGGGAAGCTGCATTGCCATATGCCCACCCAGATATTGATACATTTGGTGAGGCAGAAGGCAGGGTGATATTGTGGCCCAAAGCAGATGTCGTCTACACTACTGAAATTGTAAGATAAATTTACATTACTTTAGATTGTTAATGTGTATATATGAGGTCAACTGATCTGAAATTATACATACAGGTTAAAAAGAAGACACCCGGAGCACCTAGGCCTCCACCTCCACTTCCTGCATTACCAAGTTGGGTTCCAACTGACCTAAAATACCCGTTAGGTCCTGCTTGTAGGGGAATGGCATGTTGGCTATGGGCACATAATATACATTGCCCTATAATTGTTTCTTTAGAAGCAGATTATGCAGGTCAATCATACGATATCTCTTTATTTATACAAGATATTATTGAGATGTTTATGTATGATTGGCTGAATACATCAATGATAGAGACATGGATAAGGTGAGATCTTGTTTATACATCCATATACCTTGTGTAAGATCTGGTGATTTGGTTTCTTATATATTAATGCATACATAATACATATTTTGCAACTACTTAGTCGAAGATCAATGCAAACAATTTGCATTTGATCATGTGGGATTTTTTATTCCATCATTGATTAGTATGGTAGCTAAAGACCCTGATAGTGTTCAACAATATTGTATAGATGCTTTTACAGTTTTCGGTCAGCAAAAGAAGACGATAATAATAGCTCCCTTCAATGTCAAGTAAGTTTACTTTATTTATAATTTTGACTTAAGAAAATTCCATTTTTATTGTGCATTTTGAGTTATTAATTTTTAACTTTTTTACCTCTAGCGGTAGACATTGGGAGTTACTAGTTATTGTCCCTGGGACGTTCACTTTTTATTATCTAGATCCTGCGGGAAGTACATTGAACACTAAAATTGGACACATATTGAGAATGCCATTATTCTGGTGAGAAATATTTCATTTTTATATCCGTTAACATCTGTTATTACATTACTATTTAATTATGCAATTTACTGTGTTACATTAACATGTAGGGGTTTAGATGCATTCAAAAATGCTGGAGGAAATGTCCCAAGGAGAAAGAACCAGCAAATAATTTGGGAGAACGTAAAAGTAAGTTCCCGACTCCAATGTATATATTATTTATGTGAACTGTGCTTAGTTGTATTTTTTTAATATTTTATATGTTTCAATTTATAGTGCGCTACACAAGACAACGGCTGGGCATGTGCATACTATGTGATGCGATTTATGCAGATGATTATCCGACATGCCGCATTGGATATTAATACCATACATGAGGTATTATATATAGTCTCATTAGTTAGTATGAAATATATCAATCTTATTTTTATATTATTATTTATATATATACATCATTCTCTTTGCAGGTGTTTAAAACTGACCACACTATAGGTAAACGCTTAAAAAATGTACATACTCCATATACGATGGAAG
This sequence comes from Alisma plantago-aquatica, assembly GCA_963693085.1. Taxonomy (NCBI): domain Eukaryota; kingdom Viridiplantae; phylum Streptophyta; class Magnoliopsida; order Alismatales; family Alismataceae; genus Alisma; species Alisma plantago-aquatica. The sequence goes on from OY856413.1 coordinate 111,996,165, forward strand.
CATTAAATGAAATAAGAGAAGAATGGGCAAAAGCCATACAAGCAGTGGCGATTGTAAGATATAATTGGGATGCTGATAGCGATCATGAATGATATTTTGTAAATGAATATTTCTGAATGTTTATACATGTCTGAATGTTTCTACATGTATTTGAATGTTTCTACATGTGTGAATGTGAGAATTGAATTGATGTCTGAATGTATCTACTTGTGTGAAAAAATATTTATTGATTTTGCAGGTTTGTGGCCTGTTTGTAGGTTGATATCAATAGATGTCGTAAACCTGCAGTTCAGAAAACTGAACTGCAGGTTCTCATCCTGCTGACCAGCCACAGCAGGCCTGCAAACTAATAAGAAAAAAAATTAAAGTATAGGCGTCGGTTATTTATAGAACACCGTCATCAAAGGCCTACAGCGTCGGTTATTTGATAAAAACCGACGCCTAATAGGATAAACAACCTGATCGTGTAGGAAAGTACGGCCGTGGTGGAAAAGGTGTCGCTTATTAGTATAAAACCGACGACTATAGTACTAAACACGGCCGTGCAGCGAAGCACGGCTGTGCTTCGCCGTGTCGTCTGGGTGTATGGCGTTGGTTGTTAAGTTGTTAACCAACGCAGAAAGTGTCCTAGGTGGTGCTCTTTTTTGTGGCGCAAACCTTATAGACGTCGGCCAACTATATATAACCGACGTCTATATGTCATTTAGGCGTCGGTTAGAAAACCGACGCCGAAGAGTTCGACCTTTAGCGGCGCCCACATAGGCTTCGCTTGAAAACCGTCGCCAAAGGGGGTTAAACAACCGACGCCAAAGGCTGTTTCAGTAGTAGTGAGAGATCATCAAATGTTGTTTATTGATATGATGCAACCATATGCTATGAGGCTTCATGTAACTACATGATCATTATCAAGAGCAATGTTTTAAAAATGAGAAGCAAGCCGATAGGACCTTGTAGCCGATCAATCGCTAGGCGGGCGATTAAGCGGGTACTTTATAGAAAATGCATGCACGTAACAAACCAAATCGGGTCGGGTGGGGCGCGGCATGGTGTGACAAGGCGAGGTGTACGTGTGCGCGTGTGTTTTTATTTCGTCAAAGCACAATGCACCAATCAGTCGAATCAATCATCAATTCAAAGCCTCAAAAAAGGCCCACAAGTCATTGGTCTCCTCTCCCATCTAACAAGATCCCTCTTACTTCTAAAATAAGTAATGTGGAACTAAAGATGGCTGAGATGTTTGAAATACAGCTGAAAAATATGACTGGAATACAATATTCCCAACACACCAACACACTGAGAGAAGTGTGTAGGGAACTTGTTATATCATTCATTGAGGTGAGGGACGAGGGAAGTGGCTGCAATTGCTAAATTTAAATAAGAAGTCGTTCATATTATAGGAGGTTCTGGTCACGAGAATGAGACTACTGGACTTAAAATGAATTATAACTTGGGGATGCCTGATTCATAGCCTATAGATTTTTGGGGCATATTTAGCCTATCTTTGTGTATGATACATATTCCATTATGAATTAGAAAGCTTTTTGCAAGTAAAGCTAAGCTCCTTTCAAATAGCAGTCTTAGTTTTCAGTTTTCTATATCTTAAGTTTATGATAACTGTATCCAATGCGTCTCTTTTCTTCAGTGCAAGGGTTCCGTTGCTATAAACAACATGAATGATCTCAACTGATGGTTGAATCAGAATCACTTGCTTGATTTTTTCTATTTTAAAGGATTTGGATCATTAACTAATTTATCCATTGTTTATAGCACACGAATTGTCAGTTAGACTCATCTTAAAAGGGTATCACAGAACTTACTTGAGCTGATATATGCAAGTAGTAATCCTCCCCACCAAACCTGATAGCTGCTAGGTCATCCGAGAAAACTATAAAAATATAACAACATGATGATTTTTTTCATATCTGTCACACTTGACCTTATATCCCAATCTCCTCTTCACATCAGCCAAGCATGTAATTTGGGTAGAGGTTCCACTCACGGTGGAGTTCTCCATGTTCCAAAGCACAACTATTATCTATAGCATTCTACAATCCTATGCACTCGCTATTTCTGTGTATTATTATCACGTGTACGGTTAGTTGTAGTGATAGATCATCGATCCTGAATGTCTTTTTTTTTATGATGTAGGTTCTGATTAGGGATGAGCATCGGGTCGGGCCGGTTCGATCCGACCCGCTACCCAGCCTGCATAACCCGATCCAGATTCGAACCCGATTTATAATATGGGTGGGCCGGACCTAAAATTTAAATCCATATTTTATTTGGGCCGAGTATGGACCGGGGTAAACCCAGGCCCGAAAACCCGAATACCCAGATTAGATTTTATATACAAATTATACATGCATACATCTATATTTGTCCTGAAAGAAAAACATACATATTTCTTGATGCAATATGTACTACGTATCCAACCAATGGCAACATGGATAATCTGTAATCAATCTACCTGCATGATTGGTGAATTAACTAGTAAGATAACCATCATTGATATGGATGGACATACTTGATTTATTTGTTTTGATCTCACTGTGTCATTCAAATAGAACATTTTTTTGTTTACTATGCATATTTTAACAACTGAATAAAATATGGAATTTGACACCCATTTCATTGTATATACATGCAGATAGAGGATAAAAAAGTCACAACATTATAGATTCCATTACTTTTTAAGTCTCATACATTCACATGTACGAGAAAATAATTTTTTTCTCTTTCAATATCTAATTTCATTGCTATAGGGGATCACACAACAAAGGTATACATATCCGACTACATAGGCCACAAAATATAATGTTTTTTTAAGGTTCATCACAAATTATATATCATGCTAGTTTAGTCTTTATGTTAGCAAGTTAAATCTAGCAAACTTTAGTATGCTCATTTGACATTATATGGGCAAACCCAAACCTGGCCCGAAACCCAGCATTCTTGCATGGGCCGGGTACGGGCCGACATTTATCAATTTTATCTGGGCCCAAACCCGGCCCGCAACCCGCTTTAAAATGTGGGTTTGGGTTTGGGAGAGACAAAACCTGATATAGCCCGGCCCGACGCTCATCCCTAGTCACTACAAAAAAATAGGTTTTTAGTGAAGGTCATTTGTGAAGGACCAAAACCCTTCAAAAATATTGAGTTTTTGTGAAGGACCGTCCTACACAAACCAACTTGTTTCCTTCAGCCGAATTCTATATAGAAAAGACAATTAGTGAAGGTCTAAAATCCTACTAGAATGCAAAAAATTCGTCCTTATGGTTCCCACCAAAAATTCCCGCCCCAATACTTACTAATTACAACTTAACCTAGTTAGATTAGTAGAAACGGTTCCCTCCTGTTGCGCTTGCGTTTCCGTTTCCCTGTTTGATCATCCGTTTGCAGACAACGAGCGTCTTTGTGCCCAAGCGACGGTGCCCCAGCCCAAGCGACGGTGCCTCTGCGCCCAAGCTTCCTCTCTTCCGCTGAAGCTAGCTGCCGGTAAGAGGACCCCCTCCTAGCCACCGCCGACGTAAAGATTTTGCGGACAAGGAGTGCCTCTGCGCCCAAGCGACGGCGTCCCAGCCCAAGCGACGGTGCCTCTGCGCCCAAGCTTCCGCTCATCCGCTGAAGCTAGCTGCCGGTAAGAGGACCCACCTCCCAGCGACCGCTGACGTGAAGATTTTGCCCTGAAGCAGTGGCCTTCATGGTGAGCTTGCCCTGTTCGACCGTGAGATAGGCCTGCTGTGCTCTCTCATCAGGTTGGTCTCCGTTAGGCTTCTATCATTCCTACCGAAAATAAGTTCTGTCGCTTGGAACACACACATCTCGGTCTATTTGTGATTCCTTTTCCGTATCGGTCTGTGGCAAGCACTTCGTTGTCCCTGCCAATTCCTCCATCCTCTGAGTAAATCTTTTCTGTAACTACTCCATCAATCTCCAGTTTCAGGAGTAAAGGGAACAACGGATGAAGAGATGGGACCTTCTGAAACCACCCCATATGCTTTCTTTGGTTGCGTTCATGATCTTCCGAACAAGATTGTTTTATTATTCCCTCTTATAATATTCTTCTTTGGGTAACAGCGACAAGCTTTGCCGTTTGCAATATACTATCCTACAGAAATCAATATTATTGGTGTGTGTGGTTTCTATTTAGCAAGTCAAATTAGATACAGTGGACATTGACATTCGCGGATATATTTTTTATGACCCATAACAAATACATTGTTGGTCTCTATTTAACAAATTAAATAAAATTGGGTATTGAACTAGCGGCATGTATAACTTTAAGAACGCATGGTATAGAAATATTAGCTTTTCATGTGTAAAGATACAATGAACCAATCAAGTGGAAGAAAAAATCAGACAAAAATGAAACATTAAACCTATCACATGAACTCATTTTTGGAAAGTTGAAGTGAAGTCCCTTAAACTGAGTTCCCTAAAAACTCGAGTTACAATGAACCAATCGAACCCTAATTGTAGTGAAGTTACTACACACCAGTGCCACCCACCGCCACATGAAAACACATACCAAAAATGACACATGATAAACATACAACCAAAACTGTAAGGCATATATTTAAGTCATGTATGAAACTTCAAGGTTGGATTAGAAACCTTTCAATATAAAATGAGAAGTTATGCCTCTAGACTGAGGCAGAATCAAATTATGATAGAATGGTTAATGAGGAACATGAAAGCCAACCATTATCAAAGGAAAGATCATTATTGGTAAATCTAATAGTCAATAGAATTTGTCTCCAAATTAAAGTGGGAAAATCTTAGAAGGTGTACAAGTGTAAAATGTAGGACATGGACACGACATTGAATGAGGGGGGAATTTTTTCAATATATACATATATGTGGGTGTATGATGTATGAACTGGAATTTATTTTCGAGTTTGTCCAGATTAATGTATTCATGAACGTGTATTCTTATATGCATATAGATGTGTCTTTATGTGTGTAGTACAGTATAAATAATATGAAGTAGAAAACTAAACACATGCTTTGTAAATATAGTATACCACAAAAATATATATGATTTCATATCACTCATTTAATCGACTTATTAGACTATAATTTGACTCATATGTCTGATTCATCTTAAGACTTTATTTTTTTCAACATATTTGTTTGTAATTGTCATCAAATTTCAGCTCTATGTTACATTTTCTTAGTAATAAGACATAAACAGTAGTCGTATATTCAACATTTGCACAAAAAATAGGATTGCAGCAGCAGTTGTTGTAGTGATGTGTCTAGGAAGTGTCCTGGAATTGTCCTGCTCTGTCCAGGGGGTTCAAAAAGACAAAAATAAACTAGACACGTCCCAACCGTGTCCAAAACATTTTGTGTCGTGTTCGAGAAGTGTCCGTGTCCAAAACGTGTCCCACGCGAACATGGGGCCTGTCTAGAAGTGTCTGTGCTTTCTAGATGTCAAGTAATGATACTGCAATCTAAACTTTTATCTTTTATTTTTCTCTTGTTCAGTTTTGTTTTTTAGTTGTAATGTGAATGTTATCCTCTTTTATACTTGTATGTAGATGGATTTCTTGCGGGATAGAAATTGGATGTATATTGGTAATAGGATGCAAAGTGAAGTATTCCAGTCTGGTTTACAAAAATTCATTGAATTTGCACGTGCCCATCAAATACCACCCAGACCGGGAAATTTAATTTGTCCTTGTAAAACATGCTCTAATAGATACATTAAATCAGAGGATGAAGTATTCTTACATGTTTTACAAAAAGGATTTGTCCGTAGTTATGATGTCTGGACATATCATGGGGAGATGATCTGGAGGAATACAATAAGTGCAACGTCTATTGGACCTACATCTGGAAGTATGCATCAAATGTTGGGAGATATATTCGGAATGGGCGATACAAGACATGCCAGTGAGTTTGAACTCGAGGAGGAACCTGCAAATCTTAATGCCCAACGCTTTTTCAAGCTTCTCAAAGAAGCCGATCAGCCACTGTATGAAGGTTGTAAAACTCACTCCAAGTTGTCCTTTCTGGTGCCTCTGTTATATCTGAAGGAGGAGTCTGGATGGTCAAATAATTCTTTTACAAAGTTGTTGAAGTTGATAATCTCAGCCTTCCCAAAAGAAGGTAGTCTGTTTCCTGAGACTTATTATGAAGCAAATAAAGTTGTAAAAGACCTTAGCCTCAAAAAAGTTAAAATTGATGTCTGTCGAAATGACTGCATGCTCTTTCGTAAAGGTTCATCAACGAAAGACATGTGTGATATTTGTGGTGAGTCTAGATGGAATGAAAAGACATATAAAATAAAAGGCAAGAAGGTAGTTTAAAAGGTGATGTATCACTTTCCTATTATCCCTCGTCTGGAGAGACTTTACATGTATCCTTCAGTTGCAAAAGATATGATGTGGCCATTTAAAGAAAAAGGAAATGATGGTCGTATTCATCATCCCTCTAACACAGAAGAATGGATCTCAATAGATAGAGAATTTCCAGACTTTGCTGCTAAACCACGAAATGTCAGACTTGCTCTAGCTACATACGGATTCAATCTGTTTGGACTTATGAGTGCTTCAAACAGCACATGGAATGTACTATTAACCCCTCTCAATCTCCCGCATTGGCTTCTTCTAAAGGATCCATACATAATGATGTCTTTGTTGATCCCAGGTCCTCATATGGTTGGGAATGATATTGATATTTACTTAGAGCCATTAATCGATGAGCTTCAAAAACTTTGGGGTCAGGGAGTTAAAGTATATGATGCTTATAGCAAGAAAAACTTCACTATGCGGGCAATGATCTTATGGACCATAAATAATTTTCCGGCTTATGGTGACCTTTTTGGTTGGAGCACCAAAGGGAAAAAGGATTTAGGTTTCCCATCTTGTAATGTAGACACCTTATCCAAGTGGCTTCAATTTGGCAAGAAACAATGATATGGTTTCCATCGACGTTTCTTGAATAACAATCATATTTATAGGCGTGATAAAAAAAGTTTCAATGGAGAACAAGATTTCCGTCAACCGCCTAGGCGCTGGTCATGTGATGATATACTACAAAAATTTCAGGGTTGTACAAACATCACATTCGGAAAAACTGATAAACGTAAAATCTCTAAAAGTGGACATCAACCATTGCTGCCTGGATGGAATAAAATAAGCATTTTTTTCGACTCCCGTATTGGAAATATCTGTTGCTGAGACATAATCTGGATGTAATGCACATAGAAAAAAAAATTTGTGAGAACATCTTGAACACTTTGTTGGGCGACTCGAAGAAAAGTAAACACAACTTACAAGCTCATCAAGATCTAAAACAATGGGGTATCTGAAGGGATTTGTGGCCAGTCGATTCAGGGAGCCATTATTACTTACCTCCAGCATCTTTCACAATGAGTAGTACGGAGAAAGAGAAGTTTCTATCTATTTTACAAACATTGAAGGTTCCTGATGGATATTCTTCTAACATATCTAGGTGTGTCAACATGAGAGAGAAAAAATATTGGCATTGAAGAGCCATGATTGTCATGTTTTAATGCAATAACTTCTTCCTGTTGCCTTGCGGAACTGCATAGGCCTAGATGTTTATAAACCTATTGCAAGCCTATGTTTATTTTTCAATAAACTTTGCTCAGATGCTATTGATGTAGAAGAATTTAAGTAGCTTGAAGAAGACATTGCTGTCACACTATGCCAGTTAGAGAGAGTTTTTCCTCCAGCATTCTTTACCATTATGATGCATTTGCCTATCCATTTAGCGTATGAAGCAAGAGTTGTCGGTTCTGTATGGTATAGGTGGATGTACCCCATTGAGAGGTACTTGAAGAAACTCAAGAATTATGTCAGAAATAAAGCTCAGCCTACCGATTCTATTGCTAGAGGCTATTTGGCAGAATAATGTTTGACATTTTGTGCTAGATATCTACCTGATGTTGACACAAAATTCACTCGTACTCCTCGTAATGTTGATGACTCTCCTATTAGAGTGGGAGTACCGAAACACTTTGATGTGCAAACTTTAGAACAAGCCCATCGAAATGTACTATTTAATACTGACATGTTCGATGATAACAGAAGGTAATCAAATTTTTTTTTCAATGTTAAATTGTTTCTAATATAGACTAACCACAACTTTTGAAATTTTCCAATAACCAGTGAACACATGATAAAGCTTCAAGAGGCTGAACCAAATATCACACTACGTACTTTAGAAAAAAAACATGCAACACAGTTTGCTAGGTGGTTGAGAGAGCATGTAAGTAATTTATAAAATTAATCAAACTTTTATTTTGAAAGAGTATTTAATCCCTTCTTATTTTTATGTTGATAAATTAGGTAATACGTATGCAAATGGATCATCCAAAGGATGTTAGTGAGGAGTTGTGATGGATATCGTAGGGTCCTTCTATAGATGGAATGTCATATGAAGGCTATTCAGTAAATGGATAATGATTCCGCTCAAAACATGTTGAAAGTACTTCTACTACACAAAATAGTGGGGTCTACTTGGTGGCAGATACATCTAGTTATGGAAGTGGGAGGGATAAAAATCCTATTACGGCTACAATTACATATTATGGACAATTGGAGGAGGTCATTGAGCTATGTTATGGTCCAGACATAAAAATACCATTGTTTCGGTGTGCTTGGTTTGATGAAAGTTCTTCTAACGGTTTGCGCATTGACAAATATGGTTTCACACAGCTCAATTTCTCAAGGAGACACAATCAAGATGAGCCATTCACTCTTGCATCACAAGCAATGCGATGCTTTTATGTAAAAGATCCTGATGATGATAATTGGTTCACTATTTTGAAACTTCCACCTCGAAATTATTCTGAAGCACCTATCGTTGAGGATTATATGAGTGGGACACAAGTTCATAGTGGTAACACCACACAAGTGATGATATCTCCTGGTCAAGGAATGATATGCATGGATCATTTGTTGCTAGGGAGCCCGAGGAATAAAGTTGTTTTGATTAGTTGTTGCAAACCTTAGTGAATGATCGTGCTTGCAATATTTTTCTTTGTGGATTATTATGTTTTGGTGCAAGGATATTGCCTTGTCATTTGTCCCTTTTTTATCTTATGTAGGATGAGGAATATTTTGTGTTGATGTAATATTTTTCTTTGTGGATTATTATGTATTGGTGCAAAGATATTGCATTGTCATTTGTCCCTTTTTATTTTTTGGATTATTATGTGCTTACAATGTTGTACATTTATTCCATAAACAGCTGGACTAACCTCTTATGCATTGCTATAATTGTTATGTTTTCATCTTATGCAGGATAAGGAACACAAGGTCAACTATGAGAGCTTCTACAACCCCGCCACAACCCACTACTACTTCACCTACAGTCTCCTCTCCTTCAACTGAAGTAGGAGATGAGCATGAGGAACTTAAGGATGAACATGACCATCATAGATATGGAAGGGGCCCTGCAAGTGAGGTTAATCTAATTCCAAAACCAGGAGAGCAGCGACACAAGGTGGAATGGAATGCAACAGGTAATCCAGTTGGAAAGAACAGTATAAAGTTGAATAGTTACTGTGGCATATTAGCTAGAAAACCACAAATATGGAGTTTAGATCTACAATGGAGAGAGCAATCACAACTAGCATTTGAAGATAGAAAATCATGCATTGAGGTACTTAAGTAATTACAAAATTTCTTTTAGTCTAGACTTAGTGTATATTTTAAGACTTTTTTATTGTTTTTTAACATCTCCAAATGTTTTCCAGAAATTCTTTGATTTGGGAGATCATCCAAATGCATGGAACTATGTAGATGCTCACATTCACAAAGCTTTACAAAGTTGGAAGTCACGGGTTAAGAAATATTACTCTCTAAAGTATAAGGATAATCCATATTTGATGAGGAAAAAGGTTGAGCAGAATGCATCATTAGATATTCGTCCGTTTGACAATCTTGTTAAATAATGATCTTCTGAGAAGTCTGAGGTAATATCAAATTAATATATAATCATTTATCTTTCATGTATAGTGTTTAGTAAGTAAATTTTTTTTGTATAGAAAATTGCTGCCACAAATAAGGTTAACAGGTCAAAAAAAACAAATACGTCATACTATAGGATCCAAACCATGGAGTTGTTATAGGGAGGAAATGGTATCACCTTTCACTTTGTATTTATTTCCAATGAGTTCTAAATAAGAAATTATTTAGCTAGTAGTAATAATCATATTATTTGATTTATGAAAGAAAACTGCGGAAGGGGAGCCAACTCAAAAAGAATTTTTGAAGAAAGTTTATGAGAACAACCCGTTGGTGGTAATTTATTCAAAATTTTAATCAATAATATATTAAATTTTCAAATAAAACTTGTCTAGTTTGTACATTGACTTTGTTCAAATAATGGCAGGATGAGATAACTGATATTGTTGAAAATGAAGTTACAAATGGTGAAGTAACTGATCCAACACAAATCGATGAGGTGACATGTCGTGCCTTCTTGCGTGTAGTCAACCCCGTAAAAAAGAATAGGGTTCGTGGTATTGGACTCGGACATGCCGCGGAAGGGAATACTGGGAAAGATGCCAAAGTTTGGTATGAAATGTTATTGCGAGAAAGTATTGCAAAAGATGTAAGTAATTTAACAAATTTGTAAGTATCATATGATATTGTCATTATTGTCTTCTAAAAGTATATTTCATTGTAGGATAAATTAAAAGAGGTTACCCAAGAAATGAAAAATATGCAAAAATCTTGGTCCCAATTTATAACATGGGTGCAACAAAACCAGGTTGTTTGATGGCAACAATTGAGTATCAGATTAAACTTATTGATATAATATTGCAACATAAATAGAATTTGTTTTATTCTCTTCTATATTTTCAATAGGCGGAATCAGCTAGAAGTACACAGTTTGGCCCGACGAGTGTGTTTCCAAATTTGCCCCCTTCTGGAGTATTTCAATCTTCTGTTGGTACAACATCGTCAAATTTTGGAGCACATGTACATATTCACAAATTTAAAGAATTTTAAATTTTTATAAATAACAGAAGTTGAAAATGAGAATCTTGCTTTAAAAGCTCAAATGTTTTCAAACGAGGCTTCTCCTGGTGTGTTTTCTACTCAAGCTACCTCAAATGGTATCAATGGGCATGGGCTTACATTTCAATCACATGTATGACATTACATACATTTTTTATAACGGCTTATCTAAAATAAACTCCTTCTCATGCTATCAATTTTTTTTGAAGCCACATTTTTTTCAAAATGGGCCTCCGACTATTTTGTTTCCCGCTCAAGGTGGTGTGAGTGGATCCCAGATATAAATATAAAATATATATATTATTAATATTTTCCTATTCATGTTCAACTTTATTGAAAAATTAAATTCTTTTCAAGCATCAATATTTCCCAAATGGTCATCCTATTGGTGCGTTTCCCGCTCACGGTGGTACAAGTGGATCACAGGTATTTATATAAATGTATTATCAAATGTGTGGTTATTTATGATCATCTTAAATTGAAATTTTAAATTCTTTGTCAGCATCAATATTTTCCAACTTCAACTCGTACTGGTGCGTTTCCGGCTCATGGTGGTACAAGTGGAGAAAATCATGCAAGGGATACTACAACGGAAGACGTTCATAATGCTTGAAGAATTGTTATGAAGCCTCACAATTCCATGGATATAGATAGTATTTAGAAAATGTGTTTGAGATCCATAGGGCATTAGATCATATGTTCCTTTTGAAATGCACATTTGTGACGTGATACCTTTTTTAGGATGCATATATTAGATTCAACCTTTGAGACATCCTTTTATGAGTTCCAATACAATTAGGGTTTCATTTCATTGCCATTGTATGTATTATAATATTACATCTTTCACATAAAAATTAATTAAATTGAATCCTATTGGAACCCTAATTTAAATCCTAATTTGATTTAAACTTGTCCATTCTAGCATCCTAATTTGATTTGATTAAACCCTAACATTGTTTAAACCCTAACATCAATTGTGATGAAACCCTAACATGTACATATCTATTATTGTGTTTGTTGGCCTAGAAACCCGTCCAAGATTGACTCATTAGGAGTAAATCTTGGATAGTCCCCGGTTTGGGACTGTTCTTGAACACTTAATCTCACTTAGGATGTAAGTGTATAATGTGTATTGGGTTTTCGAGAAAATTTTGGTAGCATTTCCCCGTTTGTTCTCTAAGTACATATGTACTTAGAGAACAGCGGGGAAATGCTGCCGAAATTTTCTCGAAAACCCAATACAAATTATACACTTACTAGTGAGATTAGGTGTTCAAGGATGGGATAGGTGGTACACATTTATTATATATAAGAATGACATCACATGTGTTTGTTGGCCTAGAATGTGAACAATCATTGTTTTTTATATTACTTGTACATTGGTATAAATTAGAATGAACAATCACTAAATTATATACTGTTTGTATGGAGTCCGGCTTCATTGTAGATATCTATTATTGTGTTTGTTGGCCTAGAAACCCATCCAAGATTGACTCATTTGGAGTAAATCTTAGATACTCCCCGGTTTGGGACTGTTCTTGAACACCTAATCTCACTTAGGATGTAAGTGTATAATGTGTATTGGGTTTTCGAGAAAATTTTGGTAGCATTTCCTCGTTTGTTCTCTAAGTACATATGTACTTAGAGAAAAGCGGGGAAATGCTGCCGAAATTTTCTCGAAAACCCAATACACATTATACACTTACTAGTGAGATTAGGTGTTCAAGGATGGGATAGGTGGTACACATTTATTATATATAAGAATGACATCACATGTGTTTGTTGACATTTCCCCGTTTGTTCTCTAAGTATATATGTACTTAGAGAACAGCGGGGAAATGCTGCCTAATCTTTTCCTAATATATACTTGTTTCCTAATATATACTTGTTTTCTCTGATCATAGAATGGATAGATCATGGATGTCCATTCGTAATCGTTGCACCCCAGAGTTTATATCTGGTCTTGATCAGTTTATTAGATTTGCCGAGGAACATAGGAAAAAACCTACAGATAGGTTCTACTGTCCATGTAGGCATTGCGGTAACAACTTGAAAGTCAACACTGGTGAGGAAATCAAAAGTCATGTCATGTGCAACGGGATTGTACAAGGCTATACAGAATGGCACTGGCATGGAGAGATTTCAAAATCGAAACCAGTAGATGTCGATAGCAGTGCTTGGGTGGAAGAAGAAATTGCCTCTGATGACGTAAATGTGAACGAACCAGTTCCAGCAGACATCGTTGATGCGATGCTGGATAGTTGTAGGGTAGAGCACACCGATCCACCTCCTATCTTTACAAACATTGTGCATGATGCTGAGATACCGTTATACACAGGCTGTGCTAAGTTTATGAAGCTTAGCGCTGTGTTGAGATTGTATAAGTTGAAAGCTAACAATAGATGGAGCGACAAAAGCTTCACTTCATTGTTGACTTTGTTGAAAGAAATTCTTCCTGAAGGAAACGAGCTTCCAATCTCAACATACCAGGTAAAGAAAATGTTGTGCCCAATGGGAATGGAGGCCAAGAAGATACACGCATACCCGAATGATTGTGTATTATTTCAAAAGGACTATGTAGATTTGAAAGATTGTCCAAAATGTGGTGCGTCACGGTATAAATTGACGACTTCGGGGGAGTCCAAAACTGGTTCTCCTGCCAAGGTGTTGTGGTATCTACCTATAATATCATGGTTTCAACGCTTGTTTGCAAATCCGAAAGATGCGAAGAATTTGAGGTGGCATGCAGATGTTAAGAAAAATAATGATGGGATCCTACGACATGCGTCTGATTCCCCACAGTGGAAGAAGATTGATCTATTGTACCCTAAATTTGGTGAAGAAGATAGGAATCTAAGACTTGGGCTTTGTACAGATGGGATGAATCCGTACGGGACATTGAGCAGCCAACATAGCACTTGGCCAGTCATGCTTGTTATATACAATCTTCCTCCCTGGATGTGTATGAAAAATAAGTATGTTATGTTGTCATTGTTGATATCGGGCCCTAAACAACCCGGAAATGATATCGATGTTTATCTTGAACCTTTGATTGATGACTTAAAGAAACTTTGGGCTGAAGGTGTGATGACCTATGATGCTTCAGCAAGAGAGACATTTCGTTTGCACGCTATGTTGTTTTGCACTATTAATGACTTTCCAGCATATGGGAATTTGTCTGGATATAGTGTCAAAGGAGCTAAAGCGTGTCCTATATGTGAAGAAAACACTGATTCAATAAGACTAAAACATGGCGGCAAGACTGTATATCTTGTTCATCGAAGGTTTCTTTCAAAATTCCATCTGTATCGTAGGAAGCGCAAAGCATTCAATGGATGGAATGATGAACGGAGTGCACCTAAACCTATACCATGGGATGTTGTTTATGAAAGAGTAAAAGACATTGTCAATGAATTTGGTAAGAAATCACAATGTAGTATGGCCACACGGAGTGACAATTCTTCATTCAAGAAGAAGTCAATATTTTGAGATCTTCCTTATTGGAGTTCTTTGACAGTCAGGCATTGTATCGATGTAATGCACGTTGAGAAAAATGTCTATGATAGCATCATTGGTACTCTATTAAATATACCAGGTAAGACTAAAGATGGGATAAAATCCAGACTGGACCTACGTGAAATGGGAATAAGGTCAGAATTAACAGAATTACGTGAAATGGGTAATAAAAGAACATACTTACCTCCCGCTTGTTACACGTTGTCTAGAAAGGAGAAGAAAACTTTTTGTGAATGCTTGGTAAATGTTAAGGTGCCACATGGTTACTCATCCAACATCCGTAGATTGGTATCAATGAAAGATCTGAAGTTGATAGGTCTTAAATCTCATGATTGTCACACTCTAATGCAACAAATATTGCCCGTGGCAATTCGATCTATATTGCCGAAGCATGTAAGGTTTGCAATTACCAGACTTTGTTTCTTTTTCAACAGTCTATGCAGCAAAGTTATTGACCCTGATACTCTCGATAATTTGCAAAGAGAAGTGGTTGTTACCCTATGTCAGCTTGAGATGTATTTCCCTCCTTCGTTCTTTGATATCATGGTACATCTTGTTGTCCACTTGACTAGGGAAGTGAAAATGTTGGGACCAGTTTTCTTGCATTGGATGTATCCCTTTGAACGATACATGAGCGTTTTTAAAGGTGATGTTTGAAACCGTTATCGGCCTGAAGGGAGTATTATTGAAGGTTATGTGGCGAGAGAGGTTATGGATTTTTGCAATGACTTTCTCAGTGGTAATGACACTCCTGATAATGACAAGAATATTGAGGAGGGCAAAGGAATTTTGGGATCACGGGTGAAAGTAATCAGCCGTGAGCAGTTGGAACAAGCTCACTTGTATATTTTACACAATATGGACGAAGTGAGTGTTTATATCGAAGAACATACCAATTTCATAAAGAAACAACATCCTCGAGCAAGTTCAATGTGGCTTGCTAGAGAGCATAATAAGACTTTTACTAAGTGGTTTGAAGATAAAGTCTTACATCAACTATCTCAAACACCAAATGATATTACAGAAACTATCAAATGCCTCGCCTTTAAACCAAAACCGAATGTTATGTCTTATGAAGGGTTTGACATTAATGGATTCACATATTACACAAAGCGCCAAGATGATAAGAGTGTCGTCCAAAATAGTGGGGTCACTCTTCAAGCGTCGACTATGTACTTTGCAAGTGCAAAGGATAAGAGTCCACGTGAAGCTAAAATGTCATATTACGGTGTCATTGAGGACATTTGGGAGTTTGACTACATAGATTTCAAAATTCCGCTCTTTAAATGTAATTGGGTTGATAACACCAAAGGAGTTATAGTGGATGAATTGGGTTTCACTTTGGTGAACTTTGAAAAGATTGGCGAGAAGGGTGAACCATTCATATTGGCATCACAGGTGAAACAAATATTCTATATCGATGATCCTGCAAATGATAAATGGTCAGTTGTTCTTTATGGTAAAAGACAGTTCATTGAAGATCCTATAGATGAATAAGAGTACTATGATAAGTATGATGACTCCAGTCCATTCTCAGTTGGGTTGCCAACTCCACAAAATATTGAAGCTAATGATGACTTATATGTGCGCGGAGATCACAATGAAGGATTGTTAATTGATAAAAGATCACAATTTTAGAGACATGTATGTTTATACAAATGCTAAATGTTTGCCTTTTTCTAGTTAATACAAATGCTAAATGTTTGCCTTTTTCTAGTTAATACAAATGCTAAATGTTTGCCTTTTTCTAGTTAATAGAAATGCTAAATGTTTGACCCTGATACTGACATTTTCAGATGGCTGACCATGATGAGCATGATGTCCATGATGAGCATGAAGTCCATGATGAGCATGCTGTCCATGACGAGCATGGCGAGGATACTAATGTAAGTTCTTAAAACATATCCTGTATTTCTATAAAAATCATTATCTTCTAGTTATGTCATATATCCTATATTTCTATATTGGGCTAAGTTAGTGTGTTTTATTTTTGTCAAATTTTAGGTTGATGCACCTGTACCCACTGAAGCACTGGAGCAACTTGATGCGCAACACCAGACACTTAACAAGAAAAGGGGCATCACTCTGTTGAAGAAGTTATTAGTGCTAAGTGGTAGTGGATCCAAATTGGTGGTGGAGTTTGATAATGGAGGAAATCCAATTGGAGTGAACCGCAATAATTTTGTGAACTATCTTGGGTGTACCACTCGGAGCCATTGTGGTGTTAAGTATGACAATTGGCATAAAGTTCCTCAAGGGAAAAAAGACTTGATATGGAAGGATTTATGTGTGAGTTATTATTATTTGCAATTCTATTTTGTAGATTACAAATTCTATTATTTGCAATTCTATTTTGGATACTAGTTAATAACATTTCTATTTTACAGAATCTGTTTGCATTGGATGAGAAGTTGCATCGTAAAAATGTGATGCAACGTGCTGGAAAGATGCTTAGGAATTATAGGACAAATATGAACAGAGAATACATAAAAGAGGGTGATAAGAAGAAGAAGTCAGCCCTTGAACAATGGAACTTCTTGGACAAAGAAGATTGGGACAATTTTGTTGCTTCAAGAAAATCTGAAGAATTCAAGGTATTAGGCGTCACTCCTAATTTAATTAATATACATTGTATTCACCTATTCAAGATTAGCATTTAGTGCTACTAACCAAATCATTAATGTGCATACTAACTAGGCCCTCAGTGACGCACAAAAAGCAAGGCGTGCACTGAATGTGCATGGCCACACTATGGGTCCAAAAGGCTATGCAAGTGTTCGCCAAAGACTACAGGCGGAGTCTGCGGCTACTCAGGAGTCTGCTCCTACTCAGGAGTCTGCCACACCCATGCCTCGCCATGATATCTGGATAGCTGGCAGGCAAAACAAGAAGGGTGAAATAAAGAAGCCTGTAACTGCTGAGGCGGCTGCAAAAATGGTAAAATACAACTCTTAGAGAAATCGTTTGAATATTGATTATTTCTGGTGTTAACTTACCAATTTCTGTTTATGGTGATTAGCGGGAGCTGCACGAGCAGAGGAAACAAGGCACGTTCATCCCTCAGGGCACAAGGGATGAATTGACAGTTGCTCTGGGTAACCCAGAGCATCGTGGATGTGTTAGAGGTGTCGGCGCTGGTTTTGGCATCAAAGCATTATTTGGGCCATCCCAGCGCAAACCCAGAGCGGGACTTTCTCAAGAAGAGGTAACCTATTCTTTTTTTAGAATGTTACTGCAAAAGGAAATTCATTAATAAGAAGCTAATGTTTCTTTTATCCATGTATAGGAGAATAAGAGAGTTGAGGATTTAGTTGCTAAGAAGATCAACGATGTAGTTGCTGAGAAGGTCAAGGAAGAATTGCTGCGGTGGCAGGCATCTCAGGCTTCCAATACGCCTATGGCGACCCACTCTTCTCCTGATGCACAGACTGCGAGTAATCCTGGAGACCCATCGCCTAGCACGTCTGCTGTAAGTATTGTTTATGGCATTGTAGTTAGTCTTTTCAAGTTGTTATGTTTTCAAGATGATATATATATATATATGTATAATATTCTTTACGTAAATTTGTAGGCATTGAAGCCATGCCGCTTAAGAATGCAAGACTACGTTGTTGTAGAGGCGCAAGCTTACCCGTCCCTTCCTGGGGAAAGGTTTCACGGGACTCCAATGCCACAGGGCTATGTTCATGTGGGCCCATTACGTGTGTTACCCGATTGGAGGGAAGTTGCGTTGCCATATGCCCACCCAGATATTGATACATTTGGTGAGGCAGAAGGCGGGGTGATATTGTGGCCCAAAGCATATGTCGTCTACACGACTGAAATTGTAAGATAAATTTACATTGATTTAGACTGTTAATGTGTATATATGATGTCAACTGATCTGAAATTATATGTACAGGTTAAAAAGAAGACACCAGGAGCACCTAGGCCTCCACTTCCACTTCCCGCATTACCCGATTGGGTTCCAACTGACCTAACATACCCGTTAGGTCCTTCTTGTAGGGGAATGGCATGTTGGCTACGGGCACATAATGTACATTGCCCTATAATTATTTCTTTAGATGCAGATTATGCAGGTCAATCATACGATAGCTCTTTATTTATACAAGATATTATTGAGCTGTTTATGTATGATTGGCTGAATACATCAATGATAGAGACATGGATAAGGTGAGATCTTGTTTATACATCCATATACCTTGTGTAAGATCCGGTGATCTGGTTTGTTATATATTAATGCATACGCCTATATGTTTTGCAGCTACCTAGTCGAAGATCATTGCAAACAATTTGCATTTGATCATGTGGGATTTTTGATTCCATCATTGATTAGTTTGGTAGCTAAAGACCCTGATAATGTTCAACAATACTGTATAGATGCTTTTACAATTTTTGGTCACCAAAAGAAGACGATAATAATAGCTCCATTCAATGTCAAGTAAGTTTACTTTATTTATAATTTGGACTTAAGAAAATTCCATTTTTATTTTGCATTTTGAGTTATTAATTGTTAACTTCTTACTTCTAGCGGTAGACATTGGGAGTTACTAGTTATTGTCCCCGGGACATTCACTGTTTATTATCTAGATCCTGCGGGGAGTACATTGAGCACTAAAATTGGACACGTAATGAGAATGCCATTATTCTGGTGAGAAATATTTCATTTTTATATCCGTTAACATCTTTTATTACATTACTATTTACTTATGCAATTTATTGTGTTATATTAACATGTAGGGGTTTATATGCATTCAAAACGGCTGGAGGAACGGTCCCAAGGAAAAAGAACCAGCCAATAAATTGGCAGAACGTACAAGTAAGTTCCCGACTCGAATATATATATTATTGATGTGAATTGTGCTTAGTTGTATTATTTTGTATGTTTCAATTTATAGTGTGCTACACAAGACAATGGCTGGGCATGCGCATACTATGTGATGCGATTTATGCAGATGATTATCAAATATGCCGCATTGGACATCGATACCATACATGAGGTATTATATATAGTCTCATTAGTTAGTATGCAATATATCAATCTTATCTTATTTTTATATTATTACTTATATATATACATCATTCTCTTTGCAGGTGTTTAAAACTGACAACACTACAGGTAAACGCTTAAAAAATATACATGCTCCATATACGATGGAAGCATTAAATGAAGTAAGAGAAGAATGGGCAAAAGCCATACAAGCAGTGGCAACTGTAAGATATAATTGGGATGTTGATAGCGATAATGAATGATACTTTGTAAATGAATATTTCTGAATGTTAATACATGTATTTGAATGTTTCTATATGTGTGAATGTGAGAATTGAATTGATGTCTGAATGTATGTACTTGTGTGAAATTTTGCTTATGACTTTTGCAGGTTTGCGGCCTGTTTGTAGGCTGATATCAATGGATGTCGTAAACCTGCAGTTCAGTTACTGAACTGCAGGTTCTCATCCTGCTGACCAGCCACAGCAGGCCTGCAAAATGATATGAAAAAAAGGCGTCGGTTATTTATAAAAACCGTCAGCAAAGATCTACAGCGTCGGTTATTTATAGATAACCGACGCCTTATGTGGCCAAAGCAGTCCTCGAAATGGCGTCGGATATACGTATCAAACCGACGCCTGTTTAAATTAGAGGCATCGGTCTTTTGGTATATAACCGACGCCAAAAGTGTTTGCGCCACAAAAAATGGCATCATTTATGACACTTTATGCGTCAGTTATCTACTAAAAGACCGACACTATAAGTAGTATAGGCGTCAGTCCGTTAGTAAATAACCGATGCAGAAAGTGCCCTAGCTGACGCCATTTTATGTGGCGCGAACCCCTTTGGCGTCGGTTATCGACTAAACGACCGACGCCGATAGTTTAAATAGGCGTCAGTTAAACAACCGACGCCGAAGTGTTCGACCTTTAGCGGCGCCCACATAGGCGTCGGTCGAAAACCAACGCCAAATGGGGTTAAACGACCGACGCCAAAGGCCACTTCTGTAGTAGTGTAGTATGGGAGATACCATCACAGTTTGTAGAGGATACACAACTTCGTTAATATGCAATATTAATTCTTTTCTAGTAACTGGCCTTGACTTGAACTGGAAGGGCATTTATCCAATTGCATTTAACATTCTGATTGTCATGGAGCATATGCAATAATGCTTCTTTTGAATTGCTAAATTTTGTAATCCTTGACTCAAGCCATTTTAAATCTTGAACATATGCAAGAAATATCAACAATCTCACTTAAAATCCAACTATCTGTGATCATTTGACAAGACTAAAGAAATGGAGCTAGCCAATCTACTTATATTAAATCTTCATGTCTTCTTCCATACTGTCCACTTGATACTATTATTTTTGTTCTGACATTGCAGCTACAAATATAATGAAGCGTAACATCTTAAAGGATTCATGTTCAACAACCTATAGGATTATGAAGACAAGGTTTTTTTGACTTCTGATCAGATAACCATACTACGAAGACAATTATTGTTGCATATAGTATGGTTGCTATAGCTTCCTTGTATGAGGTTTTGTGTCTTCTTGGTGAAGGAGATTGAGGTCTTTTAGCAACCTAATGATTATCGCACCCATACAGAAAATGGGTTAATGGTCATTCATATACATCATTTGAGGTATATTATGCAACTTATTTTACCATTTATGTTAAGTTATACTATGCTCATCATTCACCTTTCTAAATATGGGAATTTTGTTGTTTTGATAATCATTTTTATGCTGATGATGTAACCCTTCAATGTGAATAAAATCTGCAACAAAATAGACATATTTTCTCAAAATTTAAGCATCTATTTGACTGGCGAGGAGCTCGAAAGAATTGAGAAGATTTACAAACAAGTCATGAAGCTAGTTCTTGAAATTGACAAGTCGTATATAACTTAGAAGCTTCACAAATTCACCCCTGGTTTAACGTTTATTAGGTAGACCACGAGTTATACTATTTTTAATTGCAACTTCTTTCAGCCAGACATCTTAACAACTCAAATATAACATACACGAGGGGTTTAATTAAAATTTTCTTTGTTAAGTTTTTATTTTAACCAACAGTTTTTGTACTTTCCAGCTCAAATACCATTTTGTCTGAACTAAACATGGCACCCATGTTACCTATAGAATTCATTTGATCCATTTTCTCTTAGTGTATTTACTTTTATTGATTCGGGATATAATACAATTTCTTCTCATTATTTCTTAAATAGTTATTTGCAGTTGGAAAATATGTTCTTGTCCATAAACATAAAGAAGCAGACGAAAGACACATGCCTCACTCTTAATCAAGGAGCAGATCCCACATATCATGTTCTCAGTCATGCTCAACATCAAAGGCGTCAGATAGATTTTAGAAGGAGTACATATATGAGAACCTCAAGAACCCTATCTTGACATGCAAAGCTTTGGTTGGTCGACTCACTACTATAGAAGTGGCCTTTGGCGTCAGTCGTTTAACCCCATTTGGCGTCGGTTTTCGACCGACGCCTATGTGGGCGCCGCTAAAGGTCGAACACTTCGGCGTCGGTTGTTTAACCGACGCCTATTTAAACTATCGGCGTCAGTCGTTTAGTCGATAACCGACGCCAAAGGGGTTCGCACCACATAAAACGGCGTGAGCTAGGGCACTTTCTGCGTCGGTTATTTACTAACAGACCGACGCCTATACTACTTATAGCGTCGGTCTTTTAGTAGATAACTGACGCATAAAGTGTCCTAACTGACGCCATTTTTTGTGGCGCGAACACTTTTGGCGTCGGTTATATACCAAAAGACCGACGCCTCTAATTTAAATAGGCGTCGGTTTGATACGTATATCCGACGCCATTTCGAGGACTGCTTTGGCCACATAAGGCGTCGGTTATCTATAAATAACCGACGCTGTAGATCTTTGCTGACGGTTTTTATAAATAACCGACGCCTATTTTTTTTTTCATATCAGTTTGCAGGCCTGCTGTGGCTGGTCAGCAGGATGAGAACCTGCAGTTCAGTAACTGAACTGCAGGTTTACGACATCCATTGATATCAGCCTACAAACAGGCCGCAAACCTGCAAAAGTCATAAGCAAAATTTCACACAAGTACATACATTCAGACATCAATTCAATTCTCACATTCACACATATAGAAACATTCAAATACATGTATTAACATTCAGAAATATTCATTTACAAAGTATCATTCATTATCGCTATCAACATCCCAATTATATCTTACAGTTGCCACTGCTTGTATGGCTTTTGCCCATTCTTCTCTTACTTCATTTAATGCTTCCATCGTATATGGAGCATGTATATTTTTTAAGCGTTTACCTGTAGTGTTGTCAGTTTTAAACACCTGCTAAGAGAATGATGTATATATATAAGTAATAATATAAAAATAAGATAAGATTGATATATTGCATACTAACTAATGAGACTATATATAATACCTCATGTATGGTATCGATGTCCAATGCGGCATATTTGATAATCATCTGCATAAATCGCATCACATAGTATGCGCATGCCCAGCCATTGTCTTGTGTAGCACACTATAAATTGAAACATACAAAATAATACAACTAAGCACAATTCACATCAATAATATATATATTCGAGTCGGGAACTTACTTGTACGTTCTGCCAATTTATTGGCTGGTTCTTTTTCCTTGGGACCGTTCCTCCAGCCTTTTTGAATGCATCTAAACCCCTACATGTTAATATAACACAATAAATTGCATAAGTAAATAGTAATGTAATAAAAGATGTTAACGGATATAAAAATGAAATATTTCTCACCAGAATAATGGCATTCTCATTACGTGTCCAATTTTAGTGCTCAATGTACTCCCCGCAGGATCTAGATAATAAACAGTGAATGTCCCGGGGACAATAACTAGTAACTCCCAATGTCTACTGCTAGAAGTAAGAAGTTAACAATTAATAACTCAAAATGCAAAATAAAAATGGAATTTTCTTAAGTCCAAATTATAAATAAAGTAAACTTACTTGACATTGAATGGAGCTATTATTATCGTCTTCTTTTGCTGACCAAAAATTGTAAAAGGATCTATACAGTATTGTTGAACATTATCAGGGTCTTTAGCTACCAAACTAATCAATGATGGAATCAAAAATCCCACATGATCAAATGCAAATTGTTTGCAATGATCTTCGACTAGGTAGCTGCAAAACATATAGGCGTATGCATTAATATATAAGAAACCAGATCACCGGATCTTACACAAGGTATATGGATGTATAAACAAGATCTCACCTTATCCATGTCTCTATCATTGATGTATTCAGCCAATCATACATAAACAGCTCAATAATATCTTGTATAAATAAAGAGCTATCGTATGATTGACCTGCATAATCTGCATCTAAAGAAATAATTATAGGGCAATGTACATTATGTGCCCGTAGCCAACATGCCATTCCCCTACAAGCAGGACCTAACGGGTATGTTAGGTCAGTTGGAACCCAATCGGGTAATGCGGGAAGTGGAAGTGGAGGCCTAGGTGCTCCTGGTGTCTTCTTTTTAACCTGTACATATAATTTCAGATCAGTTGACATCATATATACACATTAACAGTCTAAATCAATGTAAATTTATCTTACAATTTCAGTCGTGTAGACGACATATGCTTTGGGCCACAATATCACCCCGCCTTCTGCCTCACCAAGTGTATCAATATCTGGGTGGGCATATGGCAACGCAACTTCCCTCCAATCGGGTAACACACGTAATGGGCCCACACGAACATAGCCCTGTGGCATTGGAGTCCCGTGAAACCTTTCCCCAGGAAGGGACGGGTAAGCTTGCGCCTCTGCAACAACGTAGTCTTGCATTCTTAAGCGGCATGGCTTCAATGCCTACAAATTTACGTAAAGAATATTATACATATATACATATCATCTTGAAAACATAACAACTTGAAAAGACTAACTACAATGCCATAAACAATACTTACAGCAGACGTGCTAGGCGATGGGTCTCCAGGATTACTCGCAGTCTGTGCATCAGGAGAAGAGTGGGTCGCCATAGGCGTATTGGAAGCCTGAGATGCCTGCCACCGCAGCAATTCTTCCTTGACCTTCTCAGCAACTACATCGTTGATCTTCTTAGCAACTAAATCCTCAACTCTCTTATTCTCCTATACATGGATAAAAGAAACATTAGCTTCTTATTAATGAATTTCCTTTTGCAGTAACATTCTAAAAAAAGAATAGGTTACCTCTTCTTGAGAAAGTCCCGCTCTGGGTTTGTGCTGGGATGGCCCAAAGAATGCTTTGATGCCAACACCAGCACCGGCACCTCGAACACATCCAGGATACTCTGGGTTACCCAGAGCAACTGTCAATTCATCCCTTGTGCCCTGAGGGATGAACGTGCCTTGTTTCCTCTGCTCGTGCAGCTCCCGCTAATCACCATAAACAGAAATTGGTAAGTTAACACCACAAATAATCAATATTCAAACGATTTCTTTAAGAGTTGTATTTTACCATTTTTGCAGCCGCCTCAGCAGTTACAGGCTTCTTTATTTCACCCTTCTTGTTTTGCCTGTCAGCTATCCAGATATCATGGCGAGGCATGGGTGTGGCAGACTCCTGAGTAGGAGCAGACTCCTGAGTAGCCGCAGACTCCGCCTGTAGTCTTTGGCGAATGCTTGCATAGCCTTTTGGACCCATAGTGTGGTCATGCACATTCAGTGCACGCCTTGCTTTTTGTGTGTCACTGAGGGCCAAGTTAGTATGCACATTAATGATTTGGTTAGTAGCACTAAATGCTAATCTTGAATAGGTGAATACAATGTATATTAATTAAACTAGGAGTGACGCCTAATACCTTGAATTCTTCAGATTTTCTTGAAGCAACAAAATTGTCCCAATCTTCTTTGTCCAAGAAGTTCCATTGTTCAAGGGCTGACTTCTTCTTCTTATCACCCTCTTTTATGTATTCTCTGTTCATATTTGTCCTATAATTCCTAAGCATCTTTCCATCACGTTGCATCACATTTTTACGATGCAACTTCTCATCCAATGCAAACAGATTCTGTAAAATAGAAATGTTATTAACTAGTATCCAAAATAGAATTGCAAATAATAGAATTTGTAATCTACAAAATAGAATTGCAAATAATAATAACTCACGCATAAATCCTTCCATATCAAGTCTTTTTTCCCTTGAGGAACTTTATGCCAATTGTCATACTTAACACCACAATGGCTCCGAGTGGTACACCCAAGATAGTTCACAAAATTATTGCGGTTCACTCCAATTGGATTTCCTCCATTATCAAACTCCACCACCAATTTGGATCCACTACCACTTAGCGCTAATAACTTCTTCAACAGAGTGATGCCCCTTTTCTTGTTAAGTGTCTGGTGTTGCGCATCAAGTTGCTCCAGTGCTTCAGTGGGTACAGGTGCATCAACCTAAAATTTGACAAAAATAAA
This sequence comes from Alisma plantago-aquatica, assembly GCA_963693085.1. Lineage (NCBI taxonomy): Eukaryota > Viridiplantae > Streptophyta > Magnoliopsida > Alismatales > Alismataceae > Alisma > Alisma plantago-aquatica. The sequence continues at coordinate 112,022,139 of OY856413.1, forward strand.
ACACACTAACTTAGCCCAATATAGAAATATAGGATATATGACATAACTAGAAGATAATGAATTTTATAGAAATACAGGATATGTTTTTAGAACTTACATTAGTATCCTCGCCATGCTCGTCATGGACAGCATGCTCATCATGGACTTCATGCTCATCATGGACATCATGCTCATCATGGTCAGCCATCTGAAAATGTCAGTATCAGGGTCAAACATTTAGCATTTCTATTAACTAGAAAAAGGCAAACATTTAGCATTTGTATTAACTAGCAAAAGGCAAACATTTAGCATTTGTATTAACTAGAAAAAGGCAAACATTTAGCATTTGTATAAACATACATGTCTCTAAAATTGTGATCTTTTATCAATTAACAATCCTTCATTGTGATCTCCGCGCACATATAAGTCATCATTAGCTTTAATATTTTGTGGAGTTGGCAACCCAACTGAGAATGGACTGGAGTCATCATACTTATCATAGTACTCTTCTTCATCTATAGGATCTTCAATGAACTGTCTTTTACCATGAAGAACAACCGACCATTTATCATTTGCAGGATCATCGATATAGAATATTTGTTTCGCCTGTGATGCCAATATGAATGGTTCACCCTTCTCGCCAATCTTTTCAAAGTTCACCAAAGTGAAACCCAATTCATCCACTATAACTCCTTTGGTGTTATCAACCCAATTACATTTAAAGAGCGGAATTTTGAAATCTATGTAGTCAAACTCCCAAATGTCCTCAATGACACCGTAATATGACATTTTAGCTTCACGTGGACTCTTATCCTTTGCACTTGCAAAGTACATAGTCGACGCTTGAAGAGTGACCCCACTATTTTGGATAACACTCTTATCATCTTGGCGCTTTGTGTAATATGTGAATCCATTAATGTCAAACCCTTCATAAGACATAACATTCGGTTTTGGTTTAAAGGCGAGGCATTTGATAGTTTCTGTAATATCATTTGGTGTTTGAGATAGTTGATGTAAGACTTTATCTTCAAACCACTTAGTAAAAGTCTTATTATGCTCTCTAGCAAGCCACATTGAACTTGCTCGAGGATGTTGTCTCTTTATGAAATTGGTATGTTCCTCGATATAAACACTCACTTCGTCCATATTGTGTAAAATATACAAGTGAGCTTGTTCCAACTGCTCACGGCTGATTACTTTCACCCATGATCCCAAAATTCCTTTGCCCTCCTCAATATTCTTGTCATTATCAGGAGTGTCATTACCACTGAGAAAGTCATTGCAAAAATCCATAACCTCTCTCGCCACATAACCTTCAATAATACTCCCTTCAGGCCGATAACGGTTTCGAACATCACCTTTAAAAACGCTCATGTATCGTTCAAAGGGATACATCCAATGCAAGAAAACTGATCCCAACATTTTTACTTCCCTAGTCAAGTGGACAACAAGATGTACCATGATATCAAAGAACGAAGGAGGGAAATACATCTCAAGCTAACATAGGGTAACAACCACTTCTCTTTGCAAATTATCGAGAGTATCAGGGTCAATAACTTTGCTGCATAGACTGTTGAAAAAGAAACAAAGTCTGGTAATTGCAAACCTTACATGCTTCGGCAATATAGATCGAATTGCCACAGGCAATATTTGTTGCATTAGAGTGTGACAATCATGAGATTTAAGACCTATCAACTTCAGATCTTTCATTGATACCAATCTACAGATGTTGGATGAGTAACCATGTGGCACCTTAACATTTACCAAGCATTCACAAAAAGTTTTCTTCTCCTTTCTAGACAACGTGTAACAAGCGGGAGGTAAGTATGTTCTTTTATTACCCATTTCATGTAATTTTGTTAATTCTGACCTTATTCCCATTTCACGTAGGTCCAGTCTGGATTTTATCCCATCTTTAGTCTTACCTGGTATATTTAATAGAGTACCAATGATGCTATCACAGACATTTTTCTCAACGTGCATTACATCGATACAATGCATGACTGTCAAAGAACTCCAATAAGGAAGATCCCAAAATATTGACTTCTTCTTGAATGAAGAATTGTCACTCCGTGTGGCCATACTACATTGTGATTTCTTACCAAATTCATTGACAATGTCTTTTACTCTTTCATAAACAACATCCCCTGGTATAGGTTTAGGTGCACTCCGTTCATCATTCCATCCATTGAATGCTTTGCGCTTCCTACGATACGGATGGAATTTTGAAAGAAACCTTCGATGACCAAGATATACAGTCTTGCCGCCATGTTTTAGTCTTATTGAATCAGTGTTTTCTTCACATATAGGACACGCTTTAGCTCCTTTGACACTATATCCAGACAAATTCCCATATGCTGGAAAGTCATTAATAGTGCAAAACAACATAGCGTGCAAACGAAATGTCTCTCTTGCTGAAGCATCATAGGTCATCACACCTTCAGCCCAAAGTTTCTTTAAGTCATCAATCAAAGGTTCAAGATAAACATCGATATCATTTCCGGGTTGTTTAGGGCCCGATATCAACAATGACAACATAACGTACTTATTTTTCATACACATCCAGGGAGGAAGATTGTATATAACAAGCATGACTGGCCAAGTGCTATGTTGGCTGCTCAATGTCCCGTACGGATTCATCCCATCTGTACAAAGCCCAAGTCTTAGATTCCTATCTTCTTCACCAAATTTAGGGTACAATAGATCAATCTTCTTCCACTGTGGGGAATCAGACGCATGTCGTAGGATCCCATCATTATTTTTCTTAACATCTGCATGCCACCTCAAATTCTTCACATCTTTCATATTTGCAAACAAGCGTTGAAACTGTGATATTATAGGTAGATACCACAACACCTTGGCAGGAGAACCAGTTTTGGACTCCCCCGAAGTCGTCAATTTATACCGTGACGCACCACATTTTGGACAATCTTTCAAATCTACATAGTCCTTTTGAAATAATACACAATCATTCGGGCATGCGTGTATCTTCTTGGCCTCCATTCCCATTGGGCACAACATTTTCTTTACCTGGTATGTTGAGATTGGAAGCTCGTTTCCTTCAGGAAGAATTTCTTTCAACAAAGTCAACAATGAAGTGAAGATTTTGTCGCTCCATCTATTGTTAGCTTTCAACTTATACAATCTCAACACAGCGCTAAGCTTCGTAAACTTAGCACAGCCTGTGTATAACGGTATCTCAGCATCATGCACAATGTTTGTAAAGATAGGAGGTGGATCGGTGTGCTCTACCCTACAACTATCCAGCATCGCATCAACGATGTCTGCTGGAACTGGTTCGTTCACATTTACGTCATCAGAGGCAATTTCTTCTTCCACCCAAGCACTGCTATCGACATCTACTGGTTTCGATTTTGAAATCTCTCCATGCCAGTGCCATTCTGTATAGCCTTGTACAACCCCGTTGCACATGACATGACTTTTGATTTCCTCACCAGTGTTGACTTTCAAGTTGTTACCGCAATGCCTACATGGACAGTAGAACCTATCTGTAGGTTTTTTCCTATGTTCCTCAGCAAATCTAATAAACTGATCAAGACCAGATATAAACTCTGGGGTGCAACGATTACGAATGGACATCCATGATCTATCCATTCTATGATCAGAGAAAACAAGTATATATTAGGAAACAAGTATATATTAGGAAAAGATTAGGCAGCATTTCCTCGTTGTTCTCTAAGTACATATATACTTAGAGAACAAACGGGGAAATGCCAACAAACACATGTGATGTCATTCTTATATATAATAAATGTGTACCACCTATCCCATCCTTGAACACCTAATCTCACTAGTAAGTGTATAATGTGTATTGGGTTTTCGAGAAAATTTCGGCAGCATTTCCCCGCTGTTCTCTAAGTACATATGTACTTAGAGAACAAATGGGGAAATGCTACCAAAATTTTTCGAAAACCCAATACACATTATACACTTACATCCTAAGTGAGATTAGGTGTTCAAGAACAGTCCCAAACTGGGGACTATCCAAGATTTACTCCTAATGAGTCAATCTTGGACGGGTTTCTAGGCCAACAAACACAATAATAGATATCTACAATGAAGCCGGACTCCATACAAACAGTATATAATTTAGTGATTGTTCATTCTAATTTATACCAATGTACAAGTAATATAAAAAACAATGATTGTTCACATTCTAGTCCAACAAACACATGTGATGTCATTCTTATATATAATAAATGTGTACCACCTATCCCATCCTTAAACACCTAATCTCACTAGTAAGTGTATAATTTGTATTGGGTTTTCGAGAAAATTTCGGCAGCATTTCCCCGCTGTTCTCTAAGTACATATGTACTTAGAGAACAAACGGGGAAATGCTACCAAAATTTTCTCGAAAACCCAATACACATTATACAGTTACATCCTAAGTGAGATTAAGTGTTCAAGAACAGTCCCAAACCGGGGACTATCCAAGATTTACTCCTAATGAGTCAATCTTGGACGGGTTTCTAGGCCAACAAACACAATAATAGATATGTACATGTTAGGGTTTCATCACAATTGATGTTAGGGTTTAAACAATGTTAGGGTTTAATCAAATCAAATTAGGATGCTAGAATGGACAAGTTTAAATCAAATTAGGATTTAAATTAGGGTTCCAATAGGATTCAATTTAATTAATTTTTATGTGAAAGATGTAATATTATAATACATACAATGGCAATGAAATGAAACCCTAATTGTATTGGAACTCATAAAAGGATGTCTCAAAGGTTGAATCTAATATATGCATCCTAAAAAAGGTATCACGTCACAAATGTGCATTTCAATAATCATATTTTATTTCCTTCCAATTAGTGTGGGTGCCAAGTTTGGAATTGTTTTCTAATCATGGGTCCCTTAATTTTATTTAGGATAGAAGATAAAATCAAGGATTTCAAATAGTATAAGGCGCACCCCCAAAAGTAAAAAAATGGATATATATTATGCATCATACCTTGGTTGCTGATTTTGTTTTGATGCACGACAAATAGTTACCATTGGGTCTTGGTCCACGGGAGGATAATCTATCTTCTACCTATTTAGAATGCTTCCTTGTGTGCACATCCACATAGTATATGTGTCTAAATTGACATTCTCCTATTTAGAATGTTTCATTCATAAACACATATGTGTTCTTGAGTTTTGGGATTCTAATTATAGCCAATTTAAATCATGTTAGTTAGTAGTATTTTTTTGGGATCAATTATGCTTGAGATGCAGATATTTCTGTAAAGGATGGTCATTGACTCCTGAAAATGGGAATGCCACACGAACATGGATAGAATAGGTAGATGTTTTTGAGCATGGGCTTGACATCAGCCAAGTTATGGTGTGGAACGAGGAGATGAGACTATTACTGAATGGAAAGAATGGCAGAGGAAGGGCTTGATGCTAGTACCTTGTGAGCAACGGAGTTAGGGCGTGATCAAGGAGACGTAGAGCAGAGCAGCAACAAGGAGGAAGGAGCAAGCGGCGGCGGCGGCGAGCAGGAGTGGTGGCGAGCAGGCGGCGAGCAGGGCGGCGAGCAGGCGGCGAGCAGGAGCGGCGGCGAGCAGGCGGCGGCGACGCAGAGCAGCAGGATCTTCGGCGAGCAGGAGCGGCAGCTAGCAGGTGTCCAACGACGGCAGGAGCGGCAGCGAGCAGGAGTGGTGGCAGAGAAAGGGGCGCCGGAGAAGGGGGCGCCGGAGAAAGGGAGCTGGAGAAGAAATCACCGGAGAGAAATCGGCGGCAGTAGAGAAGAAATCGCTCACAATGAAACAGAAGAAAGGGGAAGAGTCGGACGATCGAGGGTAATGAAGTTCCCAAATAGCGTCGGTTGTTTTAAACAACCGACGCCTAAACTCTTTCGCGTCGGTTGTTTGAAAAAACCGACGTCCAATTGGACGATATTTTCATGAAATTGTTTGGCGGGAACCACCTTCCGCGTCGGTTATCCTTGAATAACTGACGCTGAAGGTGACACTTTTCGCGCAAATTTTCATCGCACATAGGCGTCGGTTTCTACCTTAATAACCGACGCTGAAAATGACACTATTTTTTTTGATCGAAATATGGATTTCGCGGGCGACTTTAAGCGTCGGTTTTTTATAAACAACCGACGCTGAAGACAAAGCGGTACCCGTGTCTGGCTAGTCTTCGAATATAGACGTCGATATTCGAAGACTAACATAGAAGGCGTCGGTTTTCCTTAATAACCGACGCCTAACATAGAAGGCGTCGGTTTTCCTTAATAACCGACGCCTAGAAAAGTGTCACTGAATGCTATTTCTGTAGTAGTGACTCATTCAAAAGGGAGATGGTCATTGTTTCTGAAGATGGCACATAAGACTAATTTATATGTCTATGGTCGTCAAGGTTAGTATCAATTACCTCTATCAGAAATTATGCATTTGCTGTTTAAGAATGGAAGAGATGAACTGGTTACTTGAAAATGTAAATTTGCAATTTTTCTAAGCAAAGTGAATATAAGATAAATAGTCTCAAATAGTCAAATCCTAAGTTAATCAGTGATCGCAGCCAATAATATCTTGGGGGCACTGCTTTCATGACAATTTGTGACCCTGGGCAAAACCATATCCCATCCAAACAAAAGGTTCTGACAATATAAATATTGTTGTAAATAGGGTAATGTATTATGAATGACTCTCACACGTGTAAAAACTATGTGTGTGCATGTATGGAGTTGTGGAAGCCTAAGTAAGGTTGTAAACAAGAGAATTATGGGTAGGGTAGGGATTTACCCTTTCCCTTGACCACTTCAAGAACATGTAACATGTTGGGTAATCACCAAATTCTCCATAATTAAATCGGACATCGAACTAGTGAGGCCAGTTTCTCGGACATTCTCTGCTTCACATGGTGGTGTGATAACCTACTGTTTGGCAGAAGTAAGAGGCGGAATAGGAGGTGGCAAAAGAGGAGGCAGTGGAAGTATTAGAGGTTGGAGTGGGGAAAATATTAAATTTGGGGAACAAGAGATCCGGGGGAGTTACGGTGTGGTTCATTGGCTGGTTGGTTCAATTAGTTGATGTGCTTCATCTGTTAATATATCAAGTGCCATGAGTATATTAAGAGGTCCCACTCTGCTATAATGACTTATATTATTCTACTGCATCAATCAACGGTAATCTCTGAAATGTAATGAGCACATTCCTGTGTGAAAATGGACAACATAGTTTGAGTATATTAATAGTTTGATGACAGTAAAGCATGGCATGGGTATTATATCAAAGTTTCCTTGCATTTCAGAAATTTTTTTTATGAACGTTTATATACTTGGTCTCCTGATCTCAACAAAAAATTAGGATCCATGTAGCTGTCCTAGCATGATTGGCGATGACATTAAGGCTTCTATATTGTTGTTTCGTCAAGTTGTCAACTGTGTTTGACATATGGTTGGTCATATAAATTTTAATATTCCTTCATTAACCAATGCAGGAGAGTTGTCAAGCAGTGATGAAAAGAAGTACAAAGCCCTCAAACGAGCTACTGAACGGGAGATATCCCAGAGTGTTGATGTGATTTGTTGTACTTGTGTTGGTGGTGGGGACCCTCGATTGTCAAATTTCTGCTTCCGTCAGGTCTGTTGATTTCTTCCATTCAACCTATATTAGATGTGAATGTAGATGTTCTTTGTAGTGCTATGATAACTACTCGATGTTTATTACGGTTTGTCTATACTAGTTGGATTTATTCTTGCTGTCCAGGTACTTATTGATGAATCAACACAAGCTACAGAACTGGAATGCCTTATTCCACTTGTTCTTGGGGTGAAGCAGGTAGGTGGTCGATTCTTCTATGCAGATGTTCTCAACTATATATTGTCGTGTAGCTCACTGAGATATCTCTTGAAAGGTTGTCCTCGTTGGAGACCATTGCCATCTTGGTCCTGTTATAATGTGCAAGAAAGAAGCTCGTGCTGGTTTAGCCCAGTCGCTTTTTGAGCGCCTTGTTCTTCTTGGAGTGAAACCTATCAGATTACAAGTAAGAACTGTAGCATAAAACTTTGATATTATGCTAGTTTTCCTTGGTTTCTATATAAAACCTTATTTTGCAATGTTCTTGATATTTCTTTTTTGTTTACTCACACGAGTTGGAGTGTGAGATTGTATCATGTAATTATGTAATTTCTTCGTATTATCTGAAGCGTTAGAAATATAATGTCATGGACTTTTGGCATATTTGCAGTTTCTTCCAATGATCGCTAATTACATAGAGCAATAATCCCTTTCGAAAATATTATGTAATTAATTTAATTACTTCATATTTATCTGAGTATTAAACATACAATGCCAAGACCTTTCGGTTGTTTGAGGAGGCACTGCACTTGTAATTTCTCTCTAAAGGGTCATGAATGCAAAAAGTTGTGGAGGGTTGTGTAATTGAGGAAATGAATTAGTCACTAGTCACTACACAACCTAATGAGAACATGAACTGAATTGACTACATAGAGTCTTTGAATTTGTTTTAAAGGTTGTGATTTTATATGCAGTCAAACATTAGGACAGAAATAATTTGATGCCATGCCTAAATGTTGCAATTTGCAACATTTAATGTTTTCTACCTCCTTTTATATTTTCCCTTGACCTATGAGGTGCCCCCAAAATTTAACTGACAATTGAATCCATATATATATCCATGGCTATTAATATAGTACTACCATACTAGAGAATATGACAGATGAGCATAGTTATAAAAAGGTTTATTCGTGGCTATTAACAGTCCTAGATAGCCACAATCTTGTAATCAACAAGAAGGCAACAGAGTAGGCACACACTTACCATTTAACTGTCTCATCTAATACTATGTAAGTAGAGGCAATCGTGAATGAGCACATGTCAACCACTGATAATAAAAATACATAGCATGCTGAAATATGCTTCTAACCGTTGAAAATCTCTTACATATGTTCCTTAAGTTTTCCTTAAAGAGTTAATTGGTCTCATAATCTGCAGTTCACCCTCAGTGCATACTTCATTGTAGAAAGATATATGTAAATTATTTCAAACTTTTAGTTGGCAAAAGTGAGTGGGAATGGGCACTTACTACTTGCACAGGCAGTTGGCTGGAGAAACGGAAATAAGCATTAAGCAGGAACATAATTCAAATTCTGCTGCGATTGGGTGATACTAATAGCTTATACAACAGTTGGTTGTGCATTTATGTTCGTTAAATTTTATGTTCGTTGTGCATTTATTCACATGAGTGAAAATGCTTTACCAAATAGTATTCATCCGGAACATGTTTGTACCTCCCCGTTCATCTTTCATAGATGTTTTGCATAACTTGGGAATATGAATATAAAGTTCAATAAGTTCATTTAGTTTACAAGAAGAATTCTTTTAGTTTACAAGAAGAATCCTATCATAAGAACGGAGGTTAAATGTATTGGAGATGGAGATAAGTCAATAGTTCAATACTACTTTTAGTAGTCGGAACATGTTTGTACCTCCCCATTCATCTTTCATACATGTTTTGCATACCTTGAGAATATGAATATAAAGTTCAATAAGTTCATCTAGTTTACAAGAAGAATTATGTTAGATTACTGGAAGAATTCCATCATAAGAATGGAGGTTTCATGTAGTGGAGATGGGGATAGTCAATAGTTTAATACTACTTTTAGTAGCAGATCAATGTGTGTCAAGGAAATGCCGGGTAAAGATGAGCCTTTTCTTTTCAGGTAATTTGTTATTCTTCTTTCTTGGGGGATGTTAAAGTGATCAATTTTGATTGAGTTAGGACTTATGTTTGAAGTAAAACACAACTGACACGAGCAAATTTAATTATTTGTGGATATATGGCATATAGAAGGTTGTTCTGAATCTCACATTGTTTCCCTCCAAAAGTTTTGAATCTAGGCCGGTTTTAGTGTTTTCGGGCATGGAGGAACAAAGGTCTTATTGAAGAAAGATAAGCTTGTTAAGACGCCCGGAAAATGGGATCTGATCTGGGGTGCTAGAGTATCTAGCAAGCTAAAATGTTTTGCATGGATCATAGCACATGGAGCTCTTCTTACAAATTCAAGGAGGACGAGGCACATGACTGAGGACGCCAGGTGCAGCAGAGGCAGAATTAATAGGAATTTGGCTGAGGTATAAAATGTCCAACCTCAGCAACAGAGGCAGAATTAATAGGAATCTAGGAGGCAATGAAGTATGCGACAAATAACAGAGTTGAGAATGCCATTTTTGAATCAGACTGTAGTTGTGCCTTGGCAGCTATAGAGGAACGAGAAGTTGAGCACCCTAGATATGCATACTGGACTTTAAAGATTCAAACGATTTGTAGAGAATCATGAAAGATGCAGTACGTTATCTGGGAGAAGAACAAAGTTGCATATGAGCACCCTAGTTCTGAAAATGGTTATCTATGTATTAGCGTACCTGGTTCAATGCTTTTTTTATTCTATAATAAAGGTCAATTTCTTTTATTGCTTTGAGCTATAGTGGTGTTGTGATGTTCTTTGCAGCTCTTCATAGATTGTTCAGCCTACTGAATTGCTATTGATAATCTTCCATTGGTTGACATGTTTCTAATAATGTTTGTTACAGAACCGGAAAAATTATTCTCAGCTACCTCAAAGCAACAAAGTATCTACAGTTAATACGACACCAGCTAGAGCCAGTGGCAGAGGGAGAGGGAGGGGCAGAGATGTTCTGTTCTACCAAAAGATACCACAGCTGAGGCCTGATGTCCAAGCTTCCTATCAACATTATCAAAGTTGGTCATTGGCTAAATGAGTGATAAAGTCAAAATGTCGATATATACTTACATTGAAATTTGTATCGATTAAGGGGAAAAGGCCGATGTCCTCCCCTATGTAATGAACAATTTTTCTATGTGAAATATAAAGGAATGTTTCAAAAGAGTGATTTGGTATGGTTGTTGTGTCTTATTAACTAAATTAGTTTATTAAAATATTCTTTGTGCCTGATAGAAGCCACAAAATACTACTTAATGAAATATAAGAAAGTTAAAACCTCATTGACAAATAGGAAAATATAGATCACAGTTGTAATTCATGATAAAATAAGTATATTTATGAAGGCCCTAGAACCTCATTGAAAGTTGTGAAATTAGCCTTCACAAATGTATTTGGGAGGCGTGTGAATTGTTTTTGTGAAGGTCAAATAATCCTTCAAAAATGTATTTGTGAAGGCCCTAGAACCTCATTGAAAGTTGTGAAATTAGCCTTCAAAAATGTATTTAGGAGGCCTGGGAAGTTTTTTGTGAAGGTCAAATAGTCTTTCAAAATAGTATTTGTGATGGCTAGAGTCTCTCATCAAAGTATTTGTGAAGAGGCTTTTAGAGTAGGACTTTTTGTGAAGGAATTGCCTTCAACCGAATTTTTTATTGAAGGAATTAATGTACATTTGTGAAGGAATCATCCTTCACAAAAAGTTACATTTCCTGTAGTGAGTTCTGATCCCATTTTTGTTTTGTCGTCAGAAGCAAGCTACCAAAGAAAAAGTTTATTTTGTCATTCCAACAAGTGCAGAATATGATTAATAGGGCTATGTTTACGTATCATGCATAATCATGTTGCTTATTAGCAAATCAACATTGTGTCTCCTAGAATTGCTCACTCAAACCAGTTATTGTGCTCTCTTGTGTCTATGCAAGATCCATGTAATCTAGTTTGTTCCTAGGACTTATTTTTTGATAAAGATTGGGTTCCAGTTGATGACTGCAGTCGTCATCTGAATGAAGTAGGATCATAGAATCACAAAAAAAACATATATGCATAAATATTTCTTATGATTATTGTTGATAAAAAATGCTTGCAATTCATTTTCCAAAAGTAACATGTCAGCATATGTTACCAATTAGGAATCACAGACACTTCTAGATAGCCCATGTGTCCGTGTCGGACACCTTTTGGACGCGGACACTTCCCTGACATGACCCAAAATGTTTTGGACGCGGCTGAAGATGTGTCCAGTTCATTTTGGTCTTTTTCTGCACCTCGGACACAACAGACACTTCTTGGACACATCATCGCAGTAATTTGTGCTGCAATCTAGTCTATTTCAGAGTCCAAATATTGAATATACAGCTACTGCATATGTCTTATTACTGAGACCAATGTTTCATAGAGCTGAGATATAATAACATACCTTGTAAACCTTTTTACTCAGTGAATAAACAACTCCTTTACTATCTACATGGTATCAAGAGCAGGTTCTCCTTTTCCCCACCCATCAACCCACCCATGACGTGAGCACCCCCTGCCCCCCCACCGCCCGCCGCCCAACCCTCCCTCCCCTCCTGCCGCCGCCCCTCCCTCCTCCTTCCACCCCCAGCACCGCCGCCCTCCTCCGTCCTCCCTCCTTCCCCACCGCCTCCTCTCCTACCACTGCCGCCTCAATAACCTACTCCACCCACAACATCCTTCCTCCTCCAGGCTTCTAGCCTTTCGGCCGGCTGCCACTGATTTTTAGCTCCTGTCTCCATCTACATCTGGGTTCTCTTCGGATCTACGATCGGACATCCACTGGTCGGCTAAGTTGAGAGTCATTTCGTCTCTCCCTTCTACCTGCATGTGCCTCATGAAGGAACGTTGAGTTTTCCTCATGACAGCGTAGGTTTCTCTATGCATATTCAGCCTGATACGGGTTTTCTGATCTGACGAGTCAGATCCCTGCTGCTTCTATCTGCCCTGTGTGGGTCCCTACTCTGCTACTGCACCAACTCGTGCCTCTGCTATGGCCTTCCCTGAGCCTTCGTGCTCCCTGTGTGTCACCATGGTGAAGCTCGACGGTGGCTCCAACTACCATCTCCGGTCGGCGTCCTTTGTTCTATATGTTAAAGCACAAGGACAATATCACCACCTTACGGCAGAGCCTCCTGTTGTTCCTACTAGTGATTCAGATGACAAAACCAGACAAAGCTATGCCCAATGGTCCAAGGATGATTCCGGAGTCATGTCTTGGATCCTTAATAGTATCGTGCCTCGCATCAACCAATCTCTTCTCTGCCTTCATGATGCTAAGGCTATGTGGGATCAAATGTCCCATGTCTATTCTCATCAGGAGAATCCCAAGCGTGTCTTTGAAATTTTCAAAACTCTGGCGAATAAGGAGTTCTCTACTGATACTTCCATTGATGATTTCTACAATCAATGCTCGACTCTATGGAATAAGTTTGAACTCTACCACCCTTTGACGGCGGACAACAAAATTGCTCAGAAGCAGCACAACGAACTGTAACTGGTGCAATTTTTAGTTGCACTTTCTGCCTCTTTTTCTGGAGTGGTTGACTAGATCTTGTGAAGTGACCCGCTGCCAACCCTTCGAGATATTCTGAAATGTGTCCAACGCATTCCGTCCATGACTCCTACACCTGTTGTTGAGCATCCTATGCTTATTGCTCGCTCTGTTGATTCTGGTCATGGTCGTGGTCACGGCCGTGGCCATGGCAGTCGCCCTCCTTCTTCAGGAGGTCGAGGTACATCTTCTCCTGGACGTGGCACTGCTCCTGGCCCTCGTTACTGTAACTGGTGTGGCCAGGACAATCATACTGAAGATCGTTGCTGGATTAAGCACGGCAAGCCAGCTTGGGCTAACCAGGCTGCTACAGAAACTGCTGCCGACTCTACCCCTGACGCACCTACTGCTCTAACTAACACAGACTGGTTACGTTCGGAGTTCGAGAAGATGTTCCAGGAACGTCTCACACAGATGCCATCCTCGTCTACACCATGAGCCTCTCCCATGCTTGCCTCTCCATCATTTGGTAAGAAACATTGGTACATTGACTCAGGTGCATCCACTCATATGGCTGGTGATCTTCATCTTTTTTCGAGTCTCCATAAAACTACTCATATATCATCTGTTATTGTTGCAAATGGATCCAAAACTGTTGTTCATGGCACTGGCACGATTCTGCTTTCACCAAAATTGCACTTGAATTATGTTTTATATATTCCAAAGTTTCCTATTAATTTATTGTCCGTCAGTAAGATGATTAAACAACTCAAGTGCTCTATTAAATTTGATCCTTCTGGCTGTATTTTGAAGGATCTCCGCACGAAGACGAGGATTGGTTCGGGCCGTGAAGGACCAGATGGGCTGTATTATCTGGATGGACCTCCTACTACTGCGGCTATGCTATCTACTTCAGTGATGGGATTACAATGGCACTTTTTCCTGGGCCATCCATCTGCTGCCAAATTAAAGCATTTATTTCCTACTTTATCTGAGAATAATTTTTCCTATGAAACTTGTGTTTTCGGCAAACAAACTCAGTTTGTTTTTCCTACTAAGAAAGTTATTGCTTCTAAAGAAATTTTTGACCTGGTTCATGCTGATATTTGGGGACCGTACTCAGTATCCAGTCACTCGGGTGTGAAATATTTTATGACCTTTATTGATGATTATTCTCGCACCACATGGTTGTTTTTGCTTAAAGGTCGGGATACTGTGTTAGATACTATTCACACCTTCTTTGCTAAAATACACACTCAATTTAATCGACCTATTAAAATTTTTCATACTGATAATGCACTGGAATTCATGCAACAATCTGTTACATCCTTTTGTGCTTCCCAAGGAACCATACATCAGTCCACTTGCCCTTACACCCCTCAACAAAATGGCGTCGCTGAAAGAAAAAATCATCACCTTCTTGAGGTTGCTCGCACCCTTATCATACACTACAAAGTACCCCATCACTTCTGGCCTGAAGCTGTCTCTACGGCATGCTATCTTATCAATCACATGCCTTCTTCTATTTTGAAAAATCAGGTCCTGTACGCCATTTTGTTTCCTGATAAACCCTTATTTTCTTAGCCTCCTCGCATTTTTGGGAGTACTTATTTTGTAAAACATCTTCATCCTGGACTCACCAAACTTGATGCTCGCTCAGTCAAATGTGTGTTTCTGGGATATTCCCGTACTCAGAAAGGCTACCATTGTTTTGATCCTGTTAAAAAACAGTGGTTTGTTAGTGCGGATGTGACCTTTTTTTAGCATATGCCTTACTATTCTACTGATGGTAACAAATTGTCGGCTGATATTATGGATACTACACCATTACCATTGGTTGTTGAGGAATTACCAGCTCCTGATGTGCCTCAAGAATGCCCATTGCAAGTCTATCAGCGCCGGTCAAAGAACATCAGTGCTTCTGAAGCCCCGGCCGAACCAAATCCTGCGTCTACGCTTGATCCACCATCCACTGAGATATTTTCTGACATGGATCTTCCTATAAGTTTAAGGAAATGTGTTCGCTCATGTACTCAGCATCCTATCAGTAATTTATGCTCATCTGACAATCTCTGTGGTAGCTTTGCTGGTTTCACTTCTGTTTTGTCTGTTGTGACAATTCCTAAATCAGCCGAAGAGGCACTTCGCCATCCTTCCTGGAAACATGCTATGGAGCAGGAAATGCATGCACTTTGTGATCAATAGACATGGGATCTGGTTGATCATCCCTCTTCATGTCATACTGTTGGATGTCATTGGATTTTTACTATTAAATATCAATTGGATGGTACCATTGAACGCCTGAAAGCCCGATTGGTTGCGAAAGGATATACTCAAACATATGGAGTTAATTATTTTGAAATTTCTTCTCCAGTTGCATGCTTAAATTATGTTTTTATTATGATATCTATTGCTGTGAATAAAGACTGGCCTCTGTTTCAACTTGATGTCAAAAATGTTTTTCTATATGGAGATCTATAGGAGGAGGTCTACATGGAGCAACCTCCAGAATTTGTTGCTCAGGGGGAGTCTGCTTCTAAAATCTGTAAACTAAGAAAGGCAATCTATGGTCTGAAACAAAGCCCACGTGCATGGTTTGACAAGCTCAGTCAGATCTTAATTACCTTTGGCTTTCGACATTCACAATCTGATCATTCTGTATTTATTCATAA
This sequence comes from Alisma plantago-aquatica, assembly GCA_963693085.1. Lineage (NCBI taxonomy): Eukaryota > Viridiplantae > Streptophyta > Magnoliopsida > Alismatales > Alismataceae > Alisma > Alisma plantago-aquatica. The sequence continues at coordinate 112,038,025 of OY856413.1, forward strand.
AACTGCAGTAGGGTTGGTCATCCTTATTGTGTATGTTGATGATATTGTCCCATCTGACAGTGATAGTGTAGGGATACAGGAAATCAAAAAGTATTTAGCACAACACTTCATCACCAAAGACCTAGGGAAACTACGATATTTTCTAGACATTAAAGTTACTAGATCTTCTGCAGGACTATGCCTGTCACAGAGGAAATATGTTCTTGACCTTTTGCAGGAGACAGGCATGTTGGGTTGCAAGCCAGCCAACACTCCTCTGGATCCCAATATGGATTGGGATAATGATACTTCTCATCCTTATGATGATCATCAACAGTTCAGGAAACTGGTTGGCAAACTTATCTATTTGACTGTTACTAGAGCTGACTTGGTTGCTGTTGTAGGATTTATAATCTAGTATCTTGATAAACCTCGGCAATGCCACTGGGATGCTATTTGTCACATCTTACGATATCTCAAAAACTCTCTAGGGAAAGGTCTTCTGTACAAAAAGCATGGTCATTGCAATTTATCTGGATTCTCTGATTCTGACTATGCAGGAAGTCGATCTGACAGGAAATCTACATCTGGATATTGCACCTTTGTGGGAGGAAATATGGTTACATGGCGCAGCAAAAAGCAAACAGCCATGACTCATACTGCATGTGAGCTCATGTGGGTCTGTGGTCTTCTGAATGAGTTTGATATCACCTCTTCTAGCCCCATTCCTATGTTCTGTGACAATAAGGCCTCCATTTTCATTGCGAACAACCCCACCTTTCATGAAAGAACAAAACATATTGAGGTTGATTGCCACTTCATCAGGGAGAAAGTTCTGTCTGGACATATCTGCACTCCATATCTCAGCACTGAGAAGCAGCTTGCAGAGATCTTCACCAAAGTTCTACCTAAAGCTCGCTTCCAGACTCTGATTGACAAGTTGGGCTTATTCGACATCTATGCTCCAGCTTGTGGGGGAGTATAGAAATAATGTGTTATTTACTTATTCTGCTGTGTTTTTCCTTCTACTGCTTTATTGTATTAGTCCCATATTGCTCGCTTGTATATGTGTCTCAACTCTCTGTATCTATATAAGAGAGTACCATGTAAACCTTTTTACTCACTGAATAAACAACTCCTTTACTATCTTCATTTACCATCAACATCACGACCTCTCCCAAGTTTGTATCAGCTATGCGAGAGTTTAGACAAAGATAACTAGACATGCAAACATCATGCCCTTAAAAATCAAATAGCGAATTTTCTACTAGCAAACACAGCATAGGAGAGGCACAAAATGACAAGTTGACTGCAGTTGATTCATTTTAACACGTTTAATTTTTGGCCCCGAGCTAGAAAATATCATATAAGGTGCAAGTCTGGTACAAGTACTTGTACTATAGTGTCATCACACACAGTGGTAGAGCCACGTTTGGGCCGCCTAAGTCCTGTGTGATATGGAACACATCTTGAAGATGAAGAAAGAAGAAGATGAACGCCAATTCCCAAAATTTCAATTCATATTCAACTGTCGGACATAGGCCCTAAGGCTGGCTTTTATAACACTACATGACTTGACCCACAAGCAATTGAAATAAATTCCTATTTAATAAAATTCAAAAGTAAATAAAACCTAAAATAAAGAAAAAAAATTACGATTAAGCACACAAACTAGATAATTTGCGCTTAGGTCCCTAAATACTAAAACAAAGCAAAAACAAGTGGAATAAATGACAATACGTCCTACATCAATTCCCCCGGGATTCAAAAGACAAGTCATCGGTGAGTCGAGTATGTATCCTACGTAGGCTCTCCCAATAGTGTCAGATGGTAGGATAAATGGATTGGACGACGATGCGCGATCAGAGTTGGGGTATTGTCAACCTCAAGCAGGCCATAATATTGACACTATCGTAGTGACTTTATCTGTGGAGCATCTACAAGCATTGACAATACCAAAGTGGTAGTGTAGCCATCATCAACTGGAAGAGCATACATGCCGATTAAGGGCTTTTGTACTTGGCATGGTGTAAGGTTGACATCATCCTCTAAAGGAGGCATTGAGAAATGCATGGGCAAGAGATCAATACTGATTGGATTGTTGATGTCATCCTTTGTTGGGGGTGATGGAGGCACTGTCTCTGACTCATCCTTGTCACTTGTTGAATCATAAGTGGGAACTACATCTGCATCATCTTTTTCATCAACCTAGTCTGCAGTGTTGTAGTTGTGGTTGCTCAAAGGTAAGAATCGTTGCACGAATAGAGGATGCAGTTCAGTACATGTGTAGACAGGATCGACTAGTTGTTGGTTGTTCCACCATGCTAAAGCATCTCCCCTAAACTTATCACTGGAAATAAGAGTTTGGTTGCATCACCCATGGTCTTGAATAACTGGAAATACTTGTCAGCACAGTGCAACCAATCAAACACAATCTTGGAGTCACACTCGCCATAGAACTCTGGTATCTATATGTGTTGTGTCTTGACGTGGCTATTGCAGACTAGATGTTGGAAATATTTGTCTTGCTTATGTGCAAAGTCATCTGATTGATGTGGAAATATATCATCATGTCGTCACATCATGTTGTCCAGTTGGTGTCGAATAGCCTCCAAGGTGGTAGTAGTTTTGGCCATGAAGTCATCAAGTTTGTTGTTGACTTGTTGAAGAGTCGCCATGATTTTTTGGAGAAGAAAGCCTCCTTGAAGTTGATGTATAAGGAGGTGCCTCAGAAGAAAGGTTGATCCGGTGTGCCTTAACCCTAAGCGGATCCAACTTCGTGGTGAGTTGGTTGGGGGTGGCAGCGGGCTAGCGGGCCCTTGCTTGGGGGTTCATGGGCTAGAACCCCCAAAAAAAATCCAGGGCTACTTACTAGCGGCCTGGACGTGCCGCCTAACTGGATGCTATTTGCATTGTTGTTAGGCGGAGCAGCCTGGAGAGAGGGCAATGCTGCTCCTATTGGCTGCTGTTGATAGCAGCCTGGTCGGCAGACAGGTGAAAGCTGCGTGGGACTACGGTCGAGGGTAGTGTGCAGCTGTTGTACACCGAGGCACTGAACAAGAGGCGGGATCTGGGAAGACGGAAGATGGATAATGGCAGGAGGCCGGGTTGTCGTTCGGAGTTCAGGGAAGGAAGCGACTGGAAGAGGGCTGCTAGATCAGATTGTGTGATTGGGTGTGGTAGCAGATCAAGAAGGTAGAGGATCAGATTGTGTGATGGACAGGGGCATATCAGGGTTCACGACTCTAGACAGGGCAAGAGACATAGATCTGGGCGGCGGGATTGCAATGGGCAGGCGGAAGGCAGGTGATGGTGTAGGCGGCTGGGACTGTCGGTGGCCTGAAGAAGTGTGTGCGTCGAGAAAAGGGGCGGGACGACACGCGCTTGGCACGTTGTTGAGTAGAAGCACAATGACGGGTGTCCAGTTAGAGGGTTACCGTGCGACGACAGCTAGTTGCGTGAGCTGAAGACTGGAAGAAGTGGCTTGGCGCCTGTTCGTGATTGGGACTTGCGGCGACTAGAAAAAAGAAACTGGAGGGGGGCAGAGTTGAATGGAAATTAGCGGGCGTGAGGGTGAAGGTTGTTGTGGGTGGCCGTTGCGGGTGGTTGACTGATGTTGGGTAGACAATTTACTGTTCCTCACGATAGTCAGAAGTTCAAACAGAATAGAAAAGAGGGGGGAAGAGAAGGATGTCGTATCCTATTAATTTAGGGTTTGGCTCTGATACCACTTGATGTCGAACACAGAAGAAGAAAGAAGAAGATAAACGATAATTCCCAAAAATTCAGTTTATATTCAACTGCCTGGACATAGGCCCCAAGACTAGCTTTTATAATACTACATAACTTGACCCACAAGTAATGGAAATAAAGTCCTATTTAATAAAATTCGGAATTAAACAAAACCTAAAATAAATAAAAACATAAAACATTAACGACTAAGCACACAAACTAGATAATTATTGCTTAGGTCCCTAAATATTAAAATAAAGAAAAAACAAGTAGAATAAACGACAATACGTCCTACATCACCGTGCCTCCCCCAATTTCCCAGAAAAAAACACTATAAACGTCCATCTTAAATTTGTGAAACTAAAACAACATTGTGGCCACCCCTTTATTTCTCGAAAAATTCTAACCACAACCGAACACCCACCCGCTCCCCTACCCATAAGTGAAACGACTGCCAACCGACCTACTTTTTCTGCAGCAATAAATTCTTTTTTGCAAAAAAAAAGAGGAGAGAAGTATAGGAAAAAAAGAGAAAAGTGAAAACGGTTTTGGTCATAACTCTTAATCCACAATGCATTTTTTTCCAAACTAAAAATCAATAGATTGCTTTTAAAAATATATTCTAATAAAACCAATCTTGACAAACTTTAGAAAAAGAATAATATGAGATATATACATACATCTCTCATCTTTCATACTATATGCACCATGTACGTCTCGTACTATACATATTTGTTTCTGATAAAATACTAATGTGTATTTCTCTCTCATCTTTCCTATATCGTACCATACGTCTGGTAAACATGTACGTATATGTTTTTCCTACAATACTCATGTGTGTATCCTACTTCTTTTCCTCTCTTGTACCGTACGTCTCGTAGAAACTATATGTACATCTCGTACAATACGTGTCCTACAATATGTCCCGTAGAGTACGAGAGAAGCACATGTTAGTACTGTACTAAAGTAACATTCATATACATTATGAGAGCATTTGTATAGCGAGAGAAGAGAGAAATATACATGTCCCATAATTTTTTTGAAAGATGCCAACATTAATCTTGTTAGAAAGTACTTTTTACAAGAAATCTAATGATATTTATTTCAGAAAATAATTTCTCTCTCTTAAAAGAAAAAGTTGAGTTAATGGGGACTTCTCCACTTTTGTTACCGCAACAGTACTTTTCAATTTTTTTGCTAATATTTCTCTCTCTCCTCGTAACTACCCCCATTAATATAACCGAAAGTGGGCTGCAAATAACAACTCCCGATGACCGGGCGGGAGATCGGGGATGAGAACGAGTGGGTGTAGCGTAACTCTTGTTTCTCAACTAATCACTACTGGCGCGTTAAATTCTCACGGTAGGTAATCGGACCACGCAACTGAAACGACAAATTGGAGGCGTCCTAGAATTATCGTTACTTATTCCCCAAACTACGTGTAGTAACTCACAAATGATAATATATTATTTCTCTGTTTTTACATGTAGTAACTTTCTTAGGAGAAGGGAAGCCTTCGCGACGTCATAACTACTGAAAATCCAAGAGTGTGGATGCCTATGTTGATTGTATCTTAAACACAAATCTGGCTCATGTATACTTAGGGTGTTCGACCTAACAAGAAGATCACGGTCCTTAGCACAATAGTAAGACTAAAACAAGGCATGAAGAAACGTTACAGTTGAAAATAGTGACCACTTCTAGAGGCCTCACCCACTCTATGATCTTGGCTCCACCACTGACCACACAACACATGATAATTTATTACTATGGCAATGAGTCAGTTGTATGTTGTCATTTGCACAACCCAACCTCTTCACACAGTTAGGAATGTAGTTCTAACTGGAATGCTCCATCATTAAATTCTCAAACAGTTCCACACCAGGTTTTATGTAGGGCAAAGTGTAGCTTCACCTGATATTCCTATGATGCAACATAATTCTGCTCAGTTTCCACGGTGTTCTCTGGATCATTCTCCAATATGGTATTGCTCTTGTGGTTGCGTACTGTTAAAATATTGTATCTAATCAACTACAGTTGAAACCTTGATTTTGTACTACTGGTATGATTATAAGGTCAACAGATGACATCTGCGAAAGAGCTCCTCCTTGTTATACGTTGTTCATGTTATAGGCGGTTTTGGTTCTGTCAATGAAATATATTGGCCTTTTAGGAAAATACAAGTTGGGCATGCCTGGCTCATGGCCCGTACTATTTGGGGTATATCCGGACTATGTTTGTGCTTAGTTAGTATTCAATATGGACTTGCAAGCTTTGTACAAGTAAAGTTAAGTCTTATATTCTCTATTTAAAAGCTATGACCTTTTTCAGATATCAGTCTTAGTTTTGAATTGTGTTATATGATCCTTCTTCTTTACGAGTTCTGTATCCAATGTCTCTCCTTATCTTCATTGCAGCTTTGCAAGAGTTTATTTCTATAAACATTGTTAATATATATGTCTTTATGTCTTTATTTATTGTTCTGCTATTTTACATTTATATAGGTGGCCGAGGAGGGGGGGGGGGAGAGAAGGGAGGGAGGGAAGGGAAAGAGTGGCGGCTCTGGATCTAAGCATGCTCTGGTACCATGAGAATAACCAGGGAAATGGAGAGCTTAGGGTTACACAATGTGTGTACCCTTATATTTATATTAGTTGAATATTTATAATGAGGTCCATATATAAATGTAAAATAGCATAGCAGTAAATAAAGACATATATATTAATAGATATGTTACTACTTATATCATTATATGTTGCATGTACGTATACACACTCTTGTGTGTGTATGCATGTGTGTATACTTATAACTATATTTGTATGTATAAATATGTATCTATATATACGTGTGTATTTGTAATAGTATATCTATATATATTTCTATTATATATAAATGTATATATATGACTATAACTATAGTCTATATGCGAGTGTCTATATAGTACATATATGTATATGTAAATATATATGTATAACTATATATATAATATACATGTTATATATACATTTATATTTATATATACGCCTTGGTACAATCTGAGGCTTACGCCTCACCTCGTTGAGACAAAAACACCTCGATGTGCCTCACATGCTTTAAAACCTTGCGCTCAAGTCATCCGTGACCCACAAGTCATAGGACTACTTAATTTCTTCATCAGCAATTTGGATAAGAGTAGCAGGTGCATTAGTAAAATAAGGTGAGAGCATCGGTCTTGGGCCTTGGAGTACAACTCAAAAGAAGCTGACCACGTATGCTAGTTAGAACCATCCAACTTTGTTGTGGTCACACAAAGGGTTCTTAAGTTATCATTAGAGGTCGTGATGGAATTTAGTTCGTGCTCAATCCACACAAGTTACTAGAAACATGTAGTACAATAGAAGTTCTGTTAGAGGACATGAAGCATCACCCAAAATACCAGGAGTAGAGTTTAGAAACTCAAATCATGGGCATTAATAAATTAATTAGAGAACCAACGCCACACCCTCAATTAGACCGACACGTGATGAAGTTAGACAGGAGGGAGCAAGTCCCTCCGGAAACCAAAAGTCAAATTGAGTGAGAGGTGTTCTAGACTTGGAACACCCTTGGCGGTTGGATCAAAGGTTCATTAAGAAGGTGGCAGTGGTGATGGAAAGAGGGAAAAGAAGGTAGGGGTTTTTCGGTGGTTGGTAGGGGTATTGCGGGTGGGTAGCAATGGGTGGGGGTATTGTTGTGGTGGGGTGGGGGGTTGTTATGGGTGTGGTTGATGGTGAGTGAATGGAGGATTGAGGAGGGAAAGCAGCGGGGGAGGGAGCCATGCAGTTGGAAGGAGAATAGGCAGATGTGTGCAAGTGGCTAGAGGCTAAGAAGGAAGACGAATGGAGTTGGGGAGAAGACAGAGGGTAGCTAGAGAAAAGGAAAAGGTGGCTGGCGGAGGGATGGATAAGCCTTGTTGGTGGTGCTGAATGGAGCACATCGAGTGGGTGGGGAGGTAGGGGGTGGGGGTAGGGGTCAGTGTGAAGGCAGAGGCGGTGGGGGATGAGGGCCGAACAATAGCGGCAGGAGGGGGGATTGGATGAGGTAGGTGTAGAGGGGAAAGAAGGGGGGCTAGGAGAGAGGGTGGGGAAGCATTAGGTTTAGGGAAATCAAGGGGGATCAAACCGCTCTGATACCATGTGAATAGAAAAAGAGTTTATTATTGAGTTAGTGAATACAACATAGACCCTCTCCTTATATAGGAGAGGAGTCTGTAAATACGGAGTTCACCAATATGGGATAAAAGAAAAGATACTAAAGCACACAAAATAAATAACATAGAACTTAATATGTTAACGGAGATAACAACTACATACATCAAGGGGCTTTATTATTATTCTAGAGAGAAGATTAGAGAGAGAGTGGGGGTGAGAGTGAGGAGGTTCCTTATTTCATGAAAATGAGGATGACACCTAATTACTATGATTTTGTTTTAAAGAAGAAACACACAAAATAGGAGATCAAGTGGGAATGCAAAAGGTGGGAAGCATATCAACAATACGACTATATGAGCCTTCAATTAGGCCAACATCCAATTGATGACAAACAATTGTTTTCATAAGAGATCTATAAGATTCCTAAGAAACCCCAATCATCATGCTTCTCAGACATCAACTCTACCCTAAATAAGCCTCAAGATTCTATACCTATAGGAAAATGAACTATTAAGCCCCTTCACTTCGAACACAAATCGCCAGAATATTGTTGCTCTACAACATTGGATAACCATTGCTCTACATGTTTCAAAGTAGTACATACCTTCTTCATGATGGAAATTCTTAGCCTTCACATGTGGCCCATCAGGTTTCTTTTCATTTAGTATGCACAAGTACTTCCAACAAGGTTTGTGTAAGGAAGAAGAGGAACAAGCTCCCAAGTAATTCTTCATTGAACTCATCAGGATGTTTCTTTCTATTGCAGATGATTAAAGTTGAATCAATCAGACCAGTTGAATCTTACATAATACAGCCATGAATGCATGACAAGTGGCCAAAGAAACCCTCTTTTCACATATTCCGTTCATTGACCTTTAATATCATACCAATGGTATAAGTTGAGGCTTCAACTGTAGTGGATTAGATCCAAAAATTTATTTTGGTGCAGCAATAGAATGAAATACGTACATGATAGTAGAGAAAAGACAACATGCTGACTGTTAAGAATAGAAAGACTGACTATTGGAGAATGATCAATAGAGAATTGTGGAAACTAATCAGAGTTATTTTGCAATATAGGAATATCATGTGAAGCTAAAGAAGGTTGTTTAGATGTTTCCCTAAATGAAACATGGTGTGGCACTATTGGAGAATTCAGTGATGCAGCATACCAGGTAGAATTATGTTCCTAACTGTGTGAGAAGATGGACTGTGCAAATCACAACATACAACTGACTCACTGTCATAATAATAAATGACAATGTGGTGTGTTATGCTATGTATGACTCACTGTCATAATAATAAATGACAATGTGGCGTGTTATGCTAAGTGTTAGTGCAGAACTTGTAGTTTATATGGTTTTTTATAGCTTTTTTTTGGGGGGGGGGGAGAAACTAGACATGGTATAATGGATCTGTGCAGTAAAGTTGTTCATTTGTTCCTCTCCTATATTGTGTTTGCTAGTAGAAATTTTTCATTTGGAATTGAGGGGTTCTATTTGTATGTCTGGTTGTAATTTTCTTAACCTTGCATGCCTGATGTGACTTGACGAGAGGTAGTGATATTATGGTAGTAGATGCTCACATGTTACTTTTGGAAGGTGAATGCCAAGCATCTTTTATCAGTAAGGAACCACATCATTAGCCATGCATGCATGAACTTTGGTAATTCTGTAACAGTGCTTCATTCAGATGAAAAGCTGTAGTGATCAGCTGGAACCCATTGTTTATCAAGAATTTGTCATGGAACCACACTACGTCAGAATACATTGAAAGGATCTTGCATGGGTTGAGTGAGTGATTTTAGGAGCTACTTCCTATAATTTACTAATAAGCAACAGGGCAATACATGATGCATAAACATAGCCCAACTAATTAGATTCTGCACCAATGTGGATGACCCAAAATCTTAAAATAAAAGTGTAACTGAACATCGGCTTACTACAAGCCATCGACAAATGAGTGATGACCCAAAATCCTTCAAAATAAAAAAATGTAAGGAAGTGGTTTCGATCCAACCATTAGTAAAGATCATTCACATGAAGGGAAATGGAGATTTTAGGGTTACACAATGTGTGTACCCTTATATTTATATTAGTTGAATATTTACAATGAGGTCCATATATAAATGTAAAATAGCAGAACAGTAAATAAAGACATATATATTAACAGTCCCCCTCAAGTTGGAGCATAGATGTCAATCATGCCCAACTTGTCCACCAGAGAACAGAAGTGCTACCTCGCCAATAGCTTGGTAAATATGTCAGCAACCTGATCTTCAGAGCGGGTGAAAGGAGTGCAGATTTTGCCAGATAGAATAGTTTCCCTGATGAAGTGACAGTCGACCTCAATATGTTTTGTGCGCTCATGATATAAATGATTGTTGGCAATAAAAATAGCAGCTTTATTATCAAAGTGCATCGGGATAGCAGAAGAAGACTCAACGTCGAAGTCTTTCAGAAGAGATGGCACCCACAGAAGTTTACAGGCAGTATGGGCCATGGCCTTGTATTCAGCTTCAACACTAGATCTAGCAACAACATTTTGTTTCTTTCTTCTCCAGGTGACCAGATTACCTCCTACATATGTGCAGTAGCCAAAAGTGGATTTCTTGTCAATCTTACTTCCTGCATAGTCAGAATCAGAATAACCTTCTAGAGAACAGTGCCCATTTTTCCTATAATGGAGGCCCTTGCCAGGTGACTTCTTCAGATATTACAAAATATTGCATAGAGCATCTCAGTGACACTGTCTAGGTTTATCCAAGTACCTGCTAAGAATTCCCACAGCAGTAGATATGTCAGCTCTAGTCACCGTCAGATAGACCATCTTGCCAATCAATCTCCTGTACTTTTTGTTATCAGTAAACAACGGAGAAGAATCATCATCCCAATTAACATTGGGATCTAGCGGAGTATCAGATGGCCTTGCCCCAAGCATTCTAGTTTCTTGTAAAAGATCCAGTACATATTTCCTTTGAGATAAAACAAGAGCATTAGAAGTTCTAGATACATCTATGCCCAAAAAATACCATAGTTTTCCCAGATCTTTAGTAGCAAAGTACTTGCAGAGATGAGCTTTAGTGACCTGAATAACAATAGAATCACTGCCAGATAGGATGATATCATCAACATATACAATAAGTATCACAATGCCAGAGGAAGTCTGTTTTGTAAAGACAGAATGATCAACCTGCGATCTCAGAAAACCAAGGGCAATCAAAATTTTACTTAACTTATCAAACCAAGCACGAGGACCAGAATATATATATATATATATATAATATTTTGGTTCTTGTTATAAGAGTTTCCTGGAAATGGATCTCTTTGCAAATGGTTTTAATTTTTAGTGATTTTTTTTAATCTGATGTTTATGTTTGATTCCACAATTAATTACGCAGTGACAATATGATTTGTGGTCAGGTCATCACAATTTAGTGGTATCAGAGCTTAAGGTTCGCTGAGTCTACAGAGACATAGGATTAAGGTCGTTGAGTCTGTTTTAGTGTCTTTTAGTTTATCTGATAGTGACTTCTACTCTCAGGAGAAGAAATAAAGCTTGAAGATGGTTGGTTCACATGAAGAACATGCTGCTGAAAGCAGTGTTGCTGCACCAGGAGGAGGTGCAAGAGATCAGGCTAGAGAAGAACTAGTACCTGAACATCCCTAGCTTGACCAAGCTACACTGAAAAACCCAGCTTTCCATGCTCTGTTTGGGCAGTTCATGGCGACTATTACACATATGGCGGATAGGATACCACCACTTGTACCTAGGGTACCAGCTCACAATGAGGGACATGGAGTTGGAAAGACTTTTGAATGGCTTCGATGGGTAGGAGCCACTGATTATGTTGGTACAGCTGACCCAGCAGACGCAGACTTGTGGCTGACTGAGCTGGAAAAGGCCTTCAGAATTCTTAATATTCCCAAAGCAGAGAAGTTTAGGCATGCGGTGTACATGTTGAAGGGGAGTGTTGGCCATTGTTGGGTTATAGAAGAAGGAAAAAGGCCAGGTGTTGAAGTCGGATGAGAAGAGTTCTAACGAGAGTTTATTAGTAGATATTTTCCCAAGACTTACTTGGATGAGAAGATCTCCCAGTTTGAGCGGATAAGGAAAGGACCAATGAACATTAGTGAGTATGAAGCTAAGTTTATGGAGCTTCTATGGTTCTGTCTGCACATGGCTGCTACAGATGAGGAGAGGATTCAGTGTTTTGAGAAGGTTTTGAACACTGATTTAACCACACTGGTATCTACTCTAGAGAATAGAGAGAGGTTTTCCACCTTTGTAGAGTCTGTTAGGCGGATAGAAAGGTAAGTGACTGAGAAATGTCAAGCCAACAGTAAGAAAGTGTATACACAGTTCCAAGGATAAAGGTCTAAAAGTTTTAAGAAACCAAGGTTTTCTGCACCAACAACACCACTAAGGTTTAATATTCAAACACAGTGGACATCCAATAAGGGTAGAGATCGTAGTTTACCACCAGAAGGAGCTCACAGCTCAACATCAATGTCAGTAACAGGACCATCTAGACCACAGTGGGAGAACAGAGTCTGTTATAAATGTGGGAAGATGGGACATCTGATGAAAGATTGTTTAGTTAGAAATGTGAGGGTAACCCAACCACCAAGGCATAGTCAACAAGGTTCTCAGAAGTGAAAGTTTAGTAGTGGCACATGAGGATGTGGATAGGCATCCCAAGCTGTCTCATCTGCATCCAATAATAGGACGAGTGGTCGACAACCAGCAACGGCAAGATTCTATTCTATGAATCAGTCAGAGGTAGTGGTCAACCCACGAGTCGTGACAAGTCAGATGGAATTATTTCATTCTGATATGTCTTCATCCTGCTTCGTATCTGTTTTGATTGATCTGGGTGCTACACATTCCTTTATCACTTAGGAAGTGATTCATGACTGCAATATGACTGTTAGTCATAGAGCAGATAATTTGTTATTAGAAACTCTGTTAGTTGGATCTGTAGTATTGCAGGAGGTATGTTCTCCCTGTGTTCTTTATTTTTCAGAAAAGAGCATTCAGATGGATCTTATACCACTTAAGATGCATGGGTTCGACATAATCCTTGGAATGGACACCCTAGAAAAGTATAAGGTTGTCTTGGATTGCGGTTCCAAGTAGGCTATGTTCTCAAACAATGGTGTTACATGGATCTTTCAGGGGAGACAGAAAGATTATTCCAACCTGTCTAGTGTCGGCTATGGTAGCTGAGAAGTTGATGAGATAAGGATGGTTCGCATTCTTGGCATATGTGGTAGATACCAGGGCAGAGAGCCCTAGTCTTTCTGAAGTTCTGATTGTTAGGGAGTTTAAGGATGTGTTTCCTGAGGAACTTCCAGGTGTTCCTCCACCCTAAGAGATTGATTTTGAGATTAATCTAATCTCAGGTACACAATCAATAGCTCAAACACCATATAGAATGGCACCTACTGAGATGGAAGAACTCAAGAAACAGTTACAAGAGTTGCTTGAAAAGGGTTTTATTCGACCGAGTACTTCACCATGGGGTGCTCCAGTTCTTTTCGTTAAAAAGAAAGACGGGTCTATGTGATTATGCATCGACTATAGACAGTTAAACAAAGTAACCATAAAGAACAAATATCCTCTACCAAGAATAGATGACCTATTTGACCAGTTGTGTGGTGCAACTATATTCTCTAAAATAGATCTGAGGTCAGGATACCATCAGTTACGCATCAAGGAGAGTGACATACCTAAATCAGCCTTTAAGACAAGGTATGGTCACTATGAGTTCATAGTTATGTCGTTTGGACTAACTAATGCACCAACTGCATTCATGGAACTCATGAACAGAATCTTCCAGCCATTCCTTGATCAATTCATAGTGGTCTTTATAGATGACATCCTGATTTACAATAAAGATGCTCAACAACATAAACAACACCTTCGTCAGGCCCTGACTTTACTGAGAGAGCACAAGCTATACTCTAAGTTTAGCAAGTGTGAATTCTAGTTATCAGAAGTATCTTTCCTAGGACACATAATATCTTCCTCAGGTATCTTTGTTGATCCTAAAAAGGTAGAATCTGTCTTGGAGTGGGAACAACCAAAGACACCAATAGAGATATGTAGTTTTTGAGGACTGGCAAGCTACTATAGGAGGTTCATTAAGAACTTCATTTATGTAGCATTACCCCTAACCAGGTTGACTAGGAAGGAGGTTCCTTTTATCTGGAATGACAAGTGTCAACATTCTTTCTAGTTGTTGAAAGAAAGGTTGACCAGTGCACCTGTGTTAGTGTTACCTGAGTAGGGAAAGGGGTATATTGTTTTCTGTGATGCTTCTAAGAATGGTCTAGGATGTGTGTTGATGTAGGATAAATAAGTGATTTCTTTTGCTTCTTTATAGCTTAAGAAACACGAGGAAAATTATCCGACACATGATCTAGAATTAGCTGTTGTGGTTCATGCGTTGAAGATCTGGAGACATTATCTCTATGGAGAGACATTCCATATTTTCATAGACCATAAGAACCTAAAATACATCTTTTCACAGCATGAGTTGAACATGAGACAACATTGCTGGATGGAGTTAATCAAGGACTACGATTGTACAATTGATTATCATCTAGGAAAGGCTAATGTAGTGGCTGATGCACTAAGTAGAAAATCATCACCACCAATCATGGACAAAACACAGTTGAACTCTTTAGTGTGCTTTAAACGAGACATGTTTGTCTCTTTGAGGAAAAACAATGTACAACTTAAAGTATCCTTGTTAGCTAGACTGTTAGCTGAGATGCACATAAAACCTACTCTGAAACAACAAATCAAAGAGGCACAACAGGCTGATATTGTGATTCAACATATTAGATCAGAGTATGGTAGTGAGAAACGGGATGGGTTTCATGAGTCAGATGATGAGGTAGTCTGTTACCATGGTAGGATGGTAGTACCTGATGCCAATGACTTAAGGAAGTTAGTCTTGGAGTAATCTCATTCGTCTATGTATGCAATGCATCTAGGGAGCACCAAAATGTATCATAACCTGAAAGATATGTATTGGTGGCCCGGATTAAAGAAAGATGTAACTGAGTTTGTTATGCGGTGTCCAATGTGTCAGCAGGTTAAAGCTGAACATCAAAAGCCCGCAGGAACAATGCAACCTTTACCTATACCACAGTGAAAATGGGATCATGTGACCATGGACTTTTTGGTTGGTTTGCCAAGAACATCCAAACTTCGTGATTCCATTTGAGTGATAGTTGATAGGTTGACTAAGTCAGCACATTTTCTTCCTGTCAAAACAACCTATACTGCTGAGAAACTTGCAAAGATCTATATAGATGAGATAGTGCGTTTACACGGGGTTCCAGTTACAATTATTTCTGATAGAGGCCCTAGTTCATGAGTCATCTTTGGGAACGACTACATAAAGCTTTAGGTACACAGTTAAGATTTAGTACCACCTTTCACCCACATGTGGATGGACAATCTGAGAGGACTATACAAACCTTGGAGGATTTGCTTAGGGCATGTGTCCTTCAGTTTATAGGAAGTTGGGATCTACACTTGAGTTTGATAGAATTCACTTACAACAATAGTTATCAGCATAGTATTGATATGGCACCATATGAAGCATTATATGGTAGACGTTGTAGATCTCCATTGTGCTGGTATGAAACAAGGGAATATCAACTTTTGGGTCCTGAATTAGTGCAACAGACAACTGAGAAGATTAAAGTAATACAACAACAGTTAAAAGCGGTACATGATAGATAGAAATCATACGCTGATAAACGACGAAGACCTTTAGGATTCCAAGTTGGAGACAAAGTATATCTCAACGTCTCACCTTGGAAAGGTGTTCTTAAATTTGGGAAGAAGGGTAAGTTAGCTCCTAGATTTATGGGGCTTTATCCAATCACTGAACAGATTGGAAAGGTAGCCTATAAGTTGGAGTTGCCACCTGAACTACATAGATTGCATCCAGTATTCCATATATCTATGCTGAGAAAGTGTCACCCTGACATAGAGTTAGTTTTACAACCTGTGGAGGTAGAATTAAATGAAGATATATCCTATGTAGAAGGACCAATGATGATTCTTGACAGGAGAATAAAAAAGTTGAAAAAGAAAGACATAATGCTTGTGAAATTTCTCTGGCATCATCATGGCATTGAAGAGGCTATGTGGGAGCTGGAGGAAGATATGAGGAGGAAGTACCCTTCTCTTTTCTCTTGACGATTCCGGGGATGAAATCCCTGTTAGGGGTGGATAATTGCAACATCCCTGACCTGGGTTATGCCCTAACCCTAGAAGTTTTGCTTAAGTAAGTCATTTAGATTCTTATCTTTATCTTTTGAAAAGTAATTAGGACTAAAGGAGAGCTTATGTTTCAATTTTAGTCCTATTTGAATAATGTTGAAGCAGTATTTTTACCTATTTTGGACTAAAGTGAAATTTACCCAATTTAAGGGGTTACCTTGCAAATGTTACATGATAAATGTTCCTCAAGTGTTATAGCATCATAAGAATGATAATGATGTTGATGTATGGCTCCCACAAGCCTAAGTTCCAAGAAGGAGCTTGTTCGAGTAATGTTTGTGCATTGAATAACTAGTTTTGGTGTAATTTGCAATTACCCAAAACCTAGGGTTGGATATGTAAAATACCACCTCTATTATGTCCCTATTGTTTCTTGGTATCATTTAGAGAGAAAAAAAGAAAGGGGTATCTTGTTTGAACTACTTTTGAGGAAAGATAATCTTGATAATAAAATAATCAAGAAATAAGCATAAATGAAACCCTAATTTATTTTGTAGCAAAAATAAATATATTAATTGAAGTGCCCATAAAATAAAAAGGTTGTGGTTTAAAACCTATAGTGCAAGGACGTCCAAATGCATTGAGTGGCACCGAAATATCTTAAGTAGGTGAAGAAATCCACTCACATTTGTTAATTAAAAAGTAATGTCCACTAAAAATGAATAATAGTATTATAATGATTAAGGTGCTTAAGTGGTTTCTTTTAATTCAAGGATAATTGAGAGGATATTTAGGGCAAGGAAGATGGCTTCGAAGTCAAGGAAGGGAGGGGGCATGTGGCAAGAAAGTGGATGAATTTTCTCCTCTTTCTCTCTCCTAGAAAATCAATTATATGTACTCAATTTTCTCCTTACTTGAAAGACTATTTTGCAAACCACTTTCTTCCCTTGTGCTGGCCAGCGACTAGGGAGCTTAGGAGCAGGAGGAAAACGTTCCCCAAGCTGAAGGTAAGCTCCATGATCATCTTCAACCTTGAATTGATGGTTGAAATCAGATTTCAACACTCATTTTCTTCTCTCTTCCTTCCAATGCTCAACCTTGGCTATCTTTTGCATCCAAAGAGTTGGAAACGAACCTTGGATAGTTGAAGGAGATTCTTTCACCATTAGAGATGAGAATCTTGAAGCTTTGAAGCTACTTTGAAGGTGGGCTATATAACTTGAACCCATCAATGTTATTATTGTTTTTCGTTTTCTCATCATATGTTGATCTTTTATTTTCTTCTTGAATAATTGATGAATTCATCATATATATGACAGTAGAATTTGGAGGTATGAAGCTTGATGATGATGACATCATCTTAGCACACATCTTAAGAATATACACACCTCAAGAATATAAAAAACAAACGATTTCATTTTGCTGGTCAAACGGTTTCAAACTATTAGAGACCAAATGGTTTCCAGGGATTCAAGGATCAATTGGTCTCATGACCTAATAACTTCAAACAATCAAACTCAATTGATTTCAAAACCCTAGATCAATTGATGTCAAAACCCTAATTTTAGGTTCAAATAGTTTCAACTCTGATTTGATCAAACGGTCTCAAACCGTTTGAGGATCAGACAGTCTCAAACCGTTTAGGGTTAATCGATCTTCAAATCGTTAGATATGAAACGGTTTCAAAACCGTTTGATGAACAAAAGGTTCAAGACCATTTAAGGATATAAGACCAAGACCGTTTGAAGGTTTAGACCAAGACCGTTTGAAGGTCTAAACGGTCTCCAACTGTTTAAAGGTTTAAGACCAAGACCGTTTGAAGGTCTAAATGATCTCAAACCGTTTGAAGGTTCAATTGGACCAAGACCGTTTGAAGGTCTAAATGGTCTCAAACCGTTTGAAGGTTTAGGACCAAACCGTTTGAAGGTTCAATTGGTCCAAACCGTTTGAAGGTCCAACTGATTCAAACCATGTAAGTACTAATAACCCATAAGTGGTTGAAGAGTATCTCAAAGTTGATTTCAATGGAAGTACCTCTAAAGTATTTAGGTGATTAATACATTTAGAGTGATTATCACTTGATTCCTATGAAAGTAATAAATGCAATACACTATGATAAGCATAGGTGCATGTACTTAGTGAAAGGTTAAGTCAACTGAATAAGGTATGATGGTGATGTGTGTTCCTAGTACATGGAACCATGATAAGTATGTTTTAATAATTAAATAATGTTATGTGCTCCAAGATATGTGGAAGCACTGACTTAGGGTTTGCGTTAATGAGTTAATCATAAAACCCTAATCAACAGAGAATGGAAACCCTAATCAATAGGGAAAATTAAAATACATAAGTTTAATTGAATACTTATGAAGGTATTATGTAATCCTAGACGTGGAACAATGAGTTAGGTTTTGGATATTAATTGTAATATCAATGCCTTCTCCAAGATGCATGGAGTTTTGAATTAGGGTTTGATATTTGATAATGTGATCATGAAACCCTTACCCTAATTTTGGGTAATGGGTTGAGAAACCCTAATTGAAATGAAATAGGAAACCCTAACCCTAATATAGGGTGATGTTATGTGAAACCCTAATATAGGGTGATGTTATGTGAAACCCTAATTGATAAAGATGGGAAACCCTAACCCTAATGAGGGAATAGTGATGTTATCTTATATTAAATAATGTTGATATGTAATTGATATGGTTTTATCAAGTATACTAACCATGCAGGTATCATGTGATGATGAGCATAACCAGGTATGAACTATGATGTTAATGGGCCTTGTGAGCCATTATTTTATTTGTTGTCTAGTGAGAGGTGACAAAAAGTTAAATATGCCTGGTGAACTAAGTGAGATGCTTGTGTAACAAGTATCATGAATACCTTGGTCAGATGACCTGGAGGTAATAGTTACCTGATAGTGGTAAACATGTTCAGTGATGAACTAAGGGTTTGAATAACCAGATCTAGTAAACATGATGATGGTATTGTTGAGGGATGTGAATTCCCAGTAATGAGATAAGGGATTGAGATCCCAATGTTTTATAAAGTTTTGGAAAGTACTTGATAGAAGTATTACATGTTTATTTGTAGCATTTGTCATAATAATTCTTGTTTGAAAACTTGACTGATGCTAAAAGAATATGGTAATGTACTTAAATAATCAAGTGGAATTTTATCATGTAGAGCCCTGGCCATATATCCATCATCGTCAGTAGCTGGTGATGGTGAAACGGATTCTCCTACGGGTTAATTCAGAGTGTATATTGTTGAATATGTGGGGTTTCTCCTAGCCGAAAATGGGAGGATTAGAGTGCAACTTTGGTTGTAGACTCAAGATATGTATAAGAGCATGGTGAACAGACCCATGGCTCAGTGTGATAGAGCATGAATGCGTTCATGGCTCAGAGAGCACGGTGAACTGGCCCGTGGCTCAGATTTACTAGCGTCGGGACCTGTACCAAGGCGGGCTAGAGAATGGGTATCCTATGAGAGCTAACCCTGTGACTGAGGTCACTTAAGTAAGAGATTGTGGTCCTGCTTGTGGTCTCACACTGACCGAGACGGATGAGATCGTGGAGTCCAACTCTTCCTTTGATCTTGTATGGCACCGACTTTGGGTTTCGCAACCGAAGGTTGGATTTGAGCGGTATGGCTCACTTCCTTAGGGCATAAGTATGATTGTAAAATGTAATCAGCCGTGTAGTGTATTTGCTTAAGGATGAAATACGGAAATCATTGGTTGATGTTACTTTGCTTACAGTATCCTAAATGGATAGATGTTATACATGTTCTTCATATTCCTTATTAAAATGGATAGATGATTTACTGCTTTATCATTTATAGCTGTAATGATTTAAAAGATGATATTGCTCAATTCTGCTTAATATTGATTAAATCCTGATTTTTAATAGAGAATCCTCTGCTCAGTTTATTACTGTTTATCTGCAATAATAATATTTTTTGGCAGAGAGTTATATCTCTCGCTGGGACATGGGTCTCACTCCGTTGGTCACCAACATTTTTATGTGGACGCGGACGAGGAGGTAGGGACCATACAGCAGGGGAAGGACAGAAACATCAGGGACAACAGTAACATCTCAGGTGGAGATATTGACTGTCATGTCTTGTAGATATGAGTCCTATGTGTCGTCTCTGTACTCTCAGGTCCTTGGAGTTAGTACTTAGTATTTTTATGATCGATCTGAGATTTTAGCATTGAATGCCTCAAGGTTTTATGTTGCTTATGTGAAGATTTAACAGAGCAACTGTTGTATGTAATCCTCAAGAAGAGAAGGTACATGGTATGTACTTTGTGGACCAGAACGCATTTATATAATATTTTGGTTCTTGTTATAGAGTTTCCTAGTAATGGATCTCTTTGCAAATGGTTTTAATTTTTAGTAATTTTTTTGTTAATCTGTTGTTTATGTTTTATTCTGCAATTAATTATGCAGTGACAGTCTGATTTGTGGTTGGGTCGTCACATCACTGCTCATGAACCATCTTTTTGTAGTAGGGCTATAACATCTATATCCTTTCTGTGTACGAGAATACCCCAAAAAAATACATTTTTCAGCACGTGGAGATAGTTTATCATAAGTAGGACCAACCAACCTCACAAAGCATGTAGAGACAAATGTTTGAGGAGGTACAAAAAATAAGGGTTTATCAGGGTGTAGAACTTGTACATGTATTTTATTTACAATCACAGAAGAAGGCATTCTATTTATTAAAAAGTAGGCAGTCAAAATAGCTTCAGGCCAGAATAACTGAGGTACATTAGAATGCAGCATAATGGTTCTAGCAACCTCTTGTAAGTGTCTATTCTTCCTTTCTGCAATGTCATTCTGTTGAGGTTTGTATGCACAAGAAGTTTGATGTATAGTGCCAACAGTACTGTTCTGCTATTTTACATTTATATATGGACCTCATTGTCAATGTTCAACTAATATAAATATAAGGGTACACACATTGTGTAACCCTAAGCTCTCCATTTCCCTGGTTATTCTCAATATCCACTGTTGTCAACAAACAAACATACACATACATAGATATGCACATACATATTCCTGCATACATTTTGGGATAATTTTGCCCCTATAAAGCCCAAAATAGGATACTCTAGTCTTTTTTAGACACAAAGTCTGAGGCTTATGTCTCATAAACATCTTAATGCCTCACACAAATTGAGGTGCACACCTCTCACTGGAAGACTGAGGTTTAAGCCTTGAAACGTATTGGAGACTGCATTGCCTCGAGGCGTACGCCTCTTAAGCCTTGAGGTGTGTTTTTTAAAGCCATGCTCAAGCGTAATGACCTAGATGGTCAATAATATAGAATAAAAAATAAGTCAAGAATCCCTTCTAAGACTTTGAACTGCTAAGGCCATGTGGGTATAATTATCTCATGTTTATTCATATCAACAAAATCGTAAAAAGGTGTTTGAAATCATTAAAATTTGGCTACAAAATAATTCTCTAATGATACCTCAATTGAGGATTATCATAACCAAGGTCGAGCGCTTTGGATGAGTTTGAAGTTTCCCATTCCTTGACTTCTGACATTATTGAAATCAAAATACAATGAAATGAACTACAATAAGTACAATTCCTCACTGGGCTACTTGCTTCCTTTGCATGAGTTATGGATTAGATCTTTTTAGTGATCATCTACCCAAATCACAAGATGTTCTAAAACGGGTCCAACACCTCTCGTTTGTCTCTTCTTCCCATGTTGGTTCCTCTAAGGCCTCGTCTCTTATAGTATGTTCTGGTGACTCTGGCCGTGTCAGAAGTCGTGTCCATATGGTAGAGGATGTGGTCATTCTAGTCCATCAGGACTTAGACGTGATCAACCCCTTTTTGAATTGGGATGTGGTCAGCCATCCACTAGTCCTAGGAACGGTCCCCCTCCTGGATCAAGACATTATAAATTTAGTGTGTGAAAAAATCACAATGAAGATTATTGATGGGTGAAACATGGTTATCCCAATACATGGGCTAATCAGGCTTCTTTTGACTACACTGAGTAAGAATCGGCCCAAACCTCCATTGATTCTGCAGATTGGATCCAATCTGAATTTGAAAAACTTCTCCAAGAATGAATCCCCACTTTGATAATGGCTACATGCTCAGATGGTGATTTTTCTTTTCTAGCATCATCAACTTCTTATGGTAAAAACAAACAAGTCATCAACTCTGGTGCTTCTACTCATATTTCTGGCAATTTTAAACTTTTTTGAGATATATATACTACTTCTACCGTGCCACCTATGATTGTTGCCGAGTGGCATCCAAGCCCCAGTAAATGCGATCAATAATATTCGAACAACAAACAACTTTTTGCGCTGATCTGCCTTATATGTTCCTCGATTTCCTCTGAATCTTCTTTCTGTTAATAAAATAGTCAAAATACTTCAATGTTCTATTACGTTTAACCCTGATGGATGTCTCTTTCAAGATCTCTACATGAGGATGAGGGTTGGTTCGGACCATAAGGGACCGAATGGCTTAGACTACTTGATGCTACATAGACTATTACACTGACATCTTAATCTATTTCTGGACTTCAATGGCGTTTTTGATTTGGACATCCGTCAATGTCCAAGCTCAATCACTTAATTCCTTCTATAACTAAAACTATATTTAAATGTGAAGAATGCCAATTAGGATAACAAACGCGCTACGTCTTTCCTAGAAAAATGAATTTGTCTTCAAAATCTATATTTGATATTGTACATGCTGATATACGGGGGACACATTCAGTAACTAGTGTGATTGGATTTTATTACTTTATAACCTATCAATTTTCATCACATGTAAATATATATAATTATTTTTTAGCAACATTTGATGAAATCTATTGATTTTCATCACAAAATCACTATTTGTTATCTTAGGTTTTGTTAGAGTTGCGTCAAAGTTTAGTTGTAAAGTCCTCGAAGATTCTACAAACTTCCACTTCCACACCTTTCGAAGTCGACTTCCTGTTCCATGCTCCTGAGATAACCCGAATTGGACAGGAGTTGATGTGTGTTTTAAAGAAAATGCACATGTTTGACCTAGAGTGGCCTGAATTGGTGTTAATTTTTTTAACAAAGTCACCTTTTTGACAGATGCTACCTTGAAAATTGTTGTGGGTGATAAAAAACAATGAAATGGTGAATTCACATTCTTAGAAATACTAGAAGCCCCCTCTTAAATTTTCCCACCAATAGATGCCATTAAGGCTGACAGTTTAAAATTTTTCTCACCCCACCATCACTTTCATTTACTAATGTAATTTTGTTTTTATATATATATATATATAGTCAGGCTAGAATACACTCGAGTGTACGGATCGCACGAATACACTCAAGTGTGTTTGCATATCAAGACCATTTTTTGCAAAATGTAAATCATTGATCTTTACCGTCATACTATAACTAGGATACATACAAATTTTGAGCCCGTTTGGATGAGTGTAACTCACTCATCCAAGGGCAACAAAATCGACGTGCGAAACTAATTTGAAATGCATAATTTTTGCGGTCTTCATAACATGAGCTATACATATCCAAATGTGCTCAAATTTGCATATGAGTTGTTCACGATATGTTTAAGAAGATCAACGGATTAGATTTTCAAAAAAAGTATTACATCATGAAAAACTACTTGAGTGTATTCCGCTCCGGATACACTCGAGTGTATTCTAGCCTGACTCTATATATATATATATATTTGGGTAAGTAAGGAAGCAATTTTATTCATCTTGCCTTCCTCGTGAAAGCTTGAAACAAAAATTGTTACATTATCTAATAACAAGATTAAATAAGGTAGTACTACTACCCTTATATAGGTTCAAAAGCCCGATAGGGGGCTGAGGATAAAGCAAGTCCTCAGAAGAATTTTTTAGATGAAATTTACCCAAAAAGTCAGCAGTTTGATTGTCCTCCCGACCTACGTGTGTAATGTGAAAATCATTGGAATTCATGAGGTTCTTGATACATATTATGTCATTAGCCCAAGAAGGGTACTTGTCGACCGTTCCCTCGAGCATACTGGTTACAGGTATGCAGTCTGTAAAAAATTCCACGTTTTCTAGGGCAAATCTGCTAGCCCACTGCATTGCCTTAAGCATAGCTTTGAGTTCAGCCTGTGTTGGGCTTATGATGTTGAGGCGATGTCCAAATTGTTTATATTTTTATTTCTACGGTCTTTACCTATGTTTCTATAAAAATATGATTTCCATATTTAGGATGTCAGTCTGGTTTTTTTCCAACCTAAAATTAATTTGACTATTTCACTAGCGTAACAAATTTGATGAGAATTGTTGTGGGTCATAAAATTTGGGGTGACAATTGGGTTCAGGTTGAACGGATTTCATTTTGGGTTATTTTAGGTCAACACTTTTGGCTATTGTTTTAAAAAGCATGAAGCGGGAGGCGTGCGGACGGGACCTTGTAGCCGATTAAGTGGCAGCCGGGCGATTAAGCGGACAATTTTTGAAAAAGCAGATGCTTAAAACATTATATATTTATATAAAAAATTATATGTATGTGTATATAAAAATATATTTCTAAGGAAATCAGTAATACTAACCAGTAGTATCAATTAGTAATGAACAAAATCTGTAAGAAAATAGTAAAATCAGTAAAACCATTAGAAGTATAATAGAGTAATACGATATTTACTTGGATATATTACAGCAGTACTCTATTCTATGAAGCACAGATACTCCAAAACATGTGTCGTACCCATATCCGATACATATTGGATACCAATACTCTGTGGATACGTATCGAATACTCCTAATTCGTATCATGTTGTATCCAGGTCGTATCCAGTCGGTAAAAACTAGAAAAAAAATATGGGCATGACATTGCTTGATTAGCATTTGACACCAGCTCATGTCTCAACCTTCTCTGCTAAGTAGTAGCTCACAACAAGGTTGTCATAGTTGCTTCCTTGAAGTAGTTCAAGGTTAGTTACCATTCCTCTTACTAAATGCCAGTCTTCCTTCTTCTCTTTATTATTTGTACCTCTATTTTTTGGAATTTTACTTTTTAAAGAACTTCAATATGTAATCTAGATTTTTGTTTGTTCTTTATTGCAAACCAATTCATTCACCTTTACATGGTACTTCCGGATGCTTTTCCTGCTAAGGTGCAAGTTTTATGCACGTTGATGTCCTCCATATTCTATGAAAGGCTTCAATTTAGTATCGTTGGGTTAACATCCCTCTTATTTTGGTGACTGAATCCATTGTGATTTATTCTAGATTTCTATCTAGACAATATCTATTTCATCTCCTTTGAAGATAATCATTGCATGCCCATCCTTATGTCTCCCCCTATGAAACATTGATACTCCAAAATAGGTGTCCTACCAGTATTGAATACATATTTTATACTAATACTCCCTAGATACTCTCTAATACATACTGAATACTTCTCAAGTCGTATTCTTTTTTTTATTAGCAGGATATGATCTCAATGCAGCCAGGATACAACCAAGCCATTTAGCATCCAAGAGAGCACCCCACTTGTATGATCCCTCAAAATCCCAAAACCATGTGACTTCCAACTCTAGACTCCGCCTATTGTATTGTGATTTGAGAATGAAATTGGTATTTTTATTAGAATTTTAAAATAAACATTAAAAAATGTTGTATCCATGTTGTACTCGTATCTTATATTTTTGAAAATTATCGTATCCCCGTACTGCACCCATACCCTATCTATTTCTGTATCTATATCTGTGCTTCATAGTAGCTAGCTATACATGAGAGAAGATATATAGTTTGGTATCACATATGACAAAACTCACATTACAACACAACATTACATGATACATAAAATGTGAAAGGTGTAGAATATGATATTATCATGTCTTTTTGTAACTTGAATGAAAGACCCCTATTTAAATCATTGTTTGATATTATGGTATTGGTTCCCATTTTCTTTAGAAATATTGTGATTTTTGAATGAATCATCTATTTTTAAAATAATTATATTGTTTATTTTTAAAACTATTAAAATAAATATGAAAAAATATCGTATCCATGACGTACCTGTATCCTATATTTTCCAAAATTGTCGTATCCCCGTACCCATACCAATATCCGTATCCGTGCTTCCTAGACCCTATTATATACAGCTTACATACAAAGTTTGCATTCTAAAATAGGACTAGGTATATCATAGAACATTTAGTGTATACAAGCTTCATATATTATACTCAATACTACTGGGATTATATATTTAATTAACATTACATGCTTACAGCAGCATTTTTTCAAAAAGTGGGAAAAAGCGGGAAAAAAGCGGGCAAAAAAGCGGGAAAAAGCGGGTGAAGCGGGAAAATAGCGGGCACTTATCTTCAAACCGAGTAAACGAGCGCTTAAGGGCAAAATTAAATGGATGGGGGTCTTGGACGATTAAGCGGCCGCCTGGGCCATTTTTTAATACACAACTTTTGGCTAGATCCTAAATTTTCAAAAGATAGATTTTTGTTGGGTAAAACTTTAGTATTTATATTTCATCTGGATATATAATTGTAAATTTTGGGTTAGGTCCATTGGGGTACAAAGTACAAAAACCGTAAGATATTTTGGATTCTTTGGGTTCGTGTCAAATTCGGGTCAATTTGAAACACCATAGACCCTAATCCTTGTAAGCAATTCAAGTTATTGTTGAGTCGATTAGGTTGGGTCTGGTTTTGCCGACATTAACAAAACATGTCACCTATATGAGATGAACTTACCCATATTGTTGTGTTTTTAGAAAAAATCACTTGTTCGACGGATGTTAATCCAAAATATTGTGGGTTATGAAAAACAAAACCTATCTAATCTATATATACATGGATTTTGTTAAAAAAACTCATTTGATGGCAAACAAACTAAATTGGACCCTATGCTGGACTCATTTGATAGAATATAACTCAAGTACCAATTTAGGCCTAGTTCTATAATAATGAGTGACTATACTATCAAGATTCACAAAATATGGATATGACTTTTTTTTCCATAACTCGCAACAATTGCGGGTCAGGTCTACCGAACTAGTGATTATCACTGTAATCCACAACACTAGCCAAATAGTCTAACTTTTAGAAAAAACTCAAGTTCTAACGATTGTTTTGACAGTCGAATATTCTTCCTAAATTAAATCTAGGTCAGTGACTTTCACGATTTTGATGAACTTACTTAATTTTTCACAATATTTCATGATTATTCATGAACTTTCATGATTTTTTCACGAACACTGGATATGACTTTTTTTTCCATAACTCGCAACAATTGCGGGTCAGGTCTACCGAACTAGTGATTATCACTATAATCCACAACACTAGCCAAATAGTCTAACTTTTACAAAAAACTCAAGTTCTAACGATTGTTTTGACAGTCGAATATTCTTCCTAAATTAAATCTAGGTCAGTGACTTTCACGATTTTGATGAACTTACTTAATTTTTCACAATATTTCATGATTATTCATGAACTTTCATGATTTTTTCACGAACACTGGATATGACCTTTTTTTCCATAACTCGCAACAATTGCGGGTCAGGTCTACCGAACTAGTGATTATCACTATAATCCACAACACTAGCCAAATAGTCTAACTTTTAGAAAAAACTCAAGTTCTAACGATTGTTTTGACAGTCGAATATTCTTCCTAAATTAAATCTAGGTCAGTGACTTTCACGATTTTGATGAACTTACTTAATTTTTCACAATATTTCATGATTATTCATGAACTTTCATGATTTTTTCACAAACACTCATGATTTTTCACAATCTTTCAAAAACTTCCATGGTTTTTCATTATTTTAAAGATAGATAACTTTGTTCAAAGTTACCTCCCATCTTAAGGTTTTTCAACAAGTTTAGTGGCGCGCTCTTATGATGTGTCCTAACTGATTCCAACATCACACGTTTCCCCCCTCCTACGCTACAACTGTAAAGCCTTCCTCTCTCGTCTTGCAAAACAATTCTCTTATATATTCATGGAATGAGATCTTCCATGTTGTCCACATACAGACAAATATAATATAGCTAGATATGTACATATGCATACATATATATCATATTCATACACATGCATGTAGAGTAAACCTGCATAGATACCTACACATACAATCTATATATCTTATATATTCTTGATTTGTTGTACAGATAGTTGACAAAGCTTAGACCGACGTTTAATTGTTTTTTTGCTTGTGGAACTTCTTGAATTATGACTTTTTCAAGCAAGCTGAAAAAATGTCGAATTTCGAATGTCAAAACAAGTGGGTATTATGTCAAACAAGTGGGTATTATGTCAAACAAGTGAGTATTTTGGAATTTCTCAAACATTGTACAATTGTAGCTTTTCTTGTCAGAGGAAGGTTTTAGTAAAAGAACTAAAAGATAACTCGGTCAGTGTAGCATAGGTGGTTCGGCACAGTTTGTCCTCCCTGGGGGACCTGAGTTCAAATCCCCGTGTTGCGCCCTTCTAACTCAAACAAGAACTAAAATATACGGATGGGGTCAGTTCTGTCAAAACAAGTGGGTGTTTTGTCAAAGGCCACAACAATTTTGATTAAAAATAAGATTTTTTTTTTTACTATCTGCTACATTTTTGGGGCTGGTTTGAGATCTTGTCTGAAACTCGCACCAATTCAGGTCTGTCAAACACCAATCTCTTCTTTGAATCCTAGGGCAGTACTTGTCAGGTTTTAGGTTGAGTCGGTGATATTGTCAGGTCAGAATGGACTTACCGAAAACCTGAACAATTTTGTCATGAATACGGGAAATAACTTACTAATACCATCAAGGGGGGAAATGTAGAAGTAAAACATTATGAATGAAAGAGACCAACGAAGTGAGGGAATTAAGGGTAAAATGGATGGCAGCCATCGCCTTAAGGTAATTCAGAGAACGAGATGTTTGAGGGGGTAACCTGAAAATGAGGGTGGGGAGGCTCAGAAAAGAAAATCTATATTTATTAGCTTTTCTTTAAGTGTACAAATTTGCATGATTGTATTATGCAACAAATGACTAATTGTTAATATCAGTTTTTGCCTTATTTTTGGTTTTGTTTATATATATAAATTTCTTGAGATTATTTATCCTCCTTATTCCATTAACATGTCATCATTTTAATTCTGTAAATGTGTTGTATGTAGGATTTCAGGTTTGCCAGTTTGGCTTGATAATTCTACAAATATTTTCAGGTCCTGTCAGGGTTTTGAAAACTTCAACCTCAAAATCTATTGTTATGGTTTTGAGCCAAGAAGTGATCACCTGGAATGGCCAAATTCAAGCTGGACCAGGTTGACTGTTGTGTACTTTTCAGGAGGCAATTTGATTTGCCAAACAGATAGAGAAGAGCGCTTCAATGCAAGCCCCCTAAACTACCATACTCGTACCTTCTGTATGGAGATTTGACTGCACCAAGGCCCTGATACCATTGTTGGTTATTCATCATGTATGTCAACTCCAAGAGCTGGTTTCCTCAAATGTAAAATAGAGTTGCAAAGTCTGGTATTTTTCATGTAAAGCATAAAACATATATGCTAATAATTACATTGGGGAATGCTCTACCACGAGTTTTCAGAATTTTAAATCTTGAGACGCAGACAAGTCAGTCAGCAATTGGTTCCCCACCATATTCTGATGAAGGTTTGGTCAACGAAGGTTCTTGTATCCTGTTTCGTTGAATTTTATGTTGATGGTTCCCTTTCAAGTTCTTTCTTGATTGATCTCCATGGACCTGGAAATGTGCGGGTGTAGTGGTTCTATCTATCCAGCTCCAGCCATCTGGACCAGCGGGATATATGTTAGAAGGAAAAATGATGACAGTTCCAGGGACGTGGGAGACCAGTATTCTGGTGATTTTCCTTGATTCATTTGTTCATTTTCACCGAAAACAGAGAGAAGTGCCAAACAGAGAGAAGTGCTTCAAAACGAGCTCCCTGAAAAACCAGGCCTTCTTTATGGAGATCAGACTCTGCACCAATACCCAGTAGGGCCAGTACCACCACTGGTGATTCATCATTAAGTCACCTCTAAGAGCTTTTTTCATCTAAGGCTATGAAGTGTGGTTTTGTTGCCTTAACATTACATGAGACTCGCATATTGTAGTCTGGCTGTCCCAACTCAACAGGCCTCTAAAAGAGCTTTCAAGTCCAGTGCTTCACTTGCTAGCTTCAGAGAGTGCGTACAGCGAGCTGATATTATGACCAGCCAGATGATCATCTCAGTGCTAGTGGCATAGTTCCTAAAATGACCTCATAATGGTTTGTTAGTAACCGGATCAGTTAGCTTCAAATGTCGAAATGGTTAGGATGATTTCAGAAGGTTCTACGCTGCTCGAAGTTTGGTTCGGGAACGTTCCACCAAGAGATGTCAGAAATATTAGGCGTTGAGATACAGACAAGTCAGGCAGCTGATGTTAATGTTGATGGTTCCTTCTTTAAGCTCTTCAATTGATTGATCTCCAATGGAACTGGAAATGGCTCGGTGGAACGGTTGTATCTATCCAGCTTCAAGATGATGACAGTTCCAGAGACGTGGGAGACCAGGCAATCCAGTGACTCTCCTCCTTTGGTTCCTTCATTTCCACCGATTCAGTGTTCCCAACTCTTGCAAGATATTTCTGGAAACGTCAAATGTCCATGCATCCCATGGTTGAGTTTGAATCCAACGCAATTAGTGGCTCTGGTGGCTGAGATTTTAAGTTTTCTTTTCTTCTTTTACAATTGAGGCAGTTTTCTGTCGCTGCTTCTGATGGTAGTGGAACGCCCATATGTAAAATTCCCTTCCTCAAAATTTTCACAAATTAAATACAGCCACGGCTACCGGGCTTGCTGGCTACTCCGGAAATCGAAATGGACCGGTCGGGTCCGGTCGACGTGTTTACATCCTGTAACAGAAGGAGAGCTCGGCGTGCTGGTGGTATAGTGGGCGGTGGTGGCCACAACGGCAGCTGATGGGGTCTTCTTCGGCTACGAAGCATCCACGTGGCGTGTATAGACTGGCTCATAAGATATTCCCGGCGCTCGAAAATCCTCGGCTAAGATAAGGTATATATGAATGAAACACTAAATTTCAATTGGCCGAACAAAACCAACAAAATTTCTTGGTCTCTCCTTTCCCTCTCCTTCCTTCCTCAACTCGATCCCTTCTCTCCCATTCCGGACGGCCACTGGCTGGCCGGTGGCATGGCCGTACTGAACTCGGAATGGGCTCTGCTGGTGCGGCCGTCCACAAACCCCCTGCAGCCTCAACACCAGCAGAGTGCCATCATATTGGTCTCCTCACCAACCCCTCGAGCTCCAGCGAGGAGGTTCAACATTGCCTGCTCGGCGGGGCCGTCGTCTTCGCTCCTGGAAGAAGCGTCCAACGAGGTACATCTCGTCCAGTTCCTCCGCCGGAAGTCGTCTCCCTCTTCCTCCTCCTCCTCCTCGTCTTCCTCATCCTCTTCTCCAGCTCCCTACCGGAGGGCACGGACCGTACGATCACCTCCCTCAGATCCGAATGGCGCCACGAAGGTCGACGATGTCGCCCACCCTCGTCACCCGCCACCGCCAGATGGGTTCACCAAGGACGAGCTGGCGGAGAGCACCGGCGTCGACGCGCTGGCCTTCGAGTACTACAATAAGGCGAAGCTCCATCCAGGGTTCCACCCAGACACACGCCTCCTGCGGAACCTGACCCGGTACCTCCTCCGAACCCGCGACTGGGCAGCCGTCCCGACCCTGGCAACTGACTTGCGGTCACTCAAAGTGCTCCCGGATAAGGCCACGTGCGCTAGGCTCGTCGGGGCCTGCGTCCGCGCAAGGAAGATCAAGGCGGCGGAGTCCCTGCTGACGGCGATCGAGGAGGCACTGGCGACACAGGGGACTAAGCAGCAGCAGAAGCAGATCGCCGCTGCGGCATATGGGGCCGCGATGAGGGGTTACAACCGGTTGCACATGTACAGCAGCGCCGTGGCTGTGCAGGAGCGGATGGTCCGTGCCGGGATCGTTCTGGACGCGCAGTGCTGCTCTGCTGCGATGGACGCGCACCGAAAGCTTGGGAACGCTGACAAGGTCGTCGAGCTGTTCCAGGATTTCGTTGGCTCTGGCAATGCCACGTCGACCACCGGCACCAACAACAGTGTCCATGCGAAGAAGACGGTTGCTGCGGCGGTTGATCACGCGTCTCGGATGTACTCGATCCTAGTGGACTCACTAGGTCGATCCAAGCGACCCTTCGAGGCACTCCGTTACTTCCGTGAAATGACAGACGACAGGGGCATCCAACCGGACGCATCCATCTACGGCTCTCTGATATCCTCCTTCGCTGCGGCCAAGGAGGCCGAGATAGCCGAGGATCTGTTCCGCGAAGCCCGTCAAAGAGGGCTCGTCAAGGACCCCGCCCTGTTCCTGAACCTGGTCCTCATGTACGTCGAAACAGGGCAAGCCCGGAAGACAATCCAGGTCGTCAAAGAGATGAAAGACCTCCCCATCCCCATCACCGACTGTATCTTCTGCGCCGTTGTCAACGGGCACGTCAAGAGAGGCGGGCTCCGTGCTGCAGCACGGGCATACGAGGACCTCATCGCTCTCGGATGCTCCCCTGGTCAAGTCACCTACGCGTCGGCGATCAACGTGTACTGCCGCCTGGGGCTGTCATCCAGGGCGGAAGCCCTGTTCGAAGAGATGCTGTCCCGTGGGTACGACCGCTGCGTGGTGGCTTACTCCAACATCTTGTCCATGTACGGCCGCGCCGGGAAAGTTCGTGAAGCCACAAGGTTACTAGCTCAGATGAAGGCCCGAGGGTGTGAGCCGAATGTCTGGGTGTACAACGCGCTCATCGACATGCACACCCGTGCCGGCGGAGCGGAAGGGTTGAAGCAGGTCGGGAAGCTGTGGGTGGAGATGCGGCGGAGGAAGGTGGAGCCCGATAGAGTCAGTTATACCAGTGTCATTGCGGCGTTTAGTAAGGCTAGGGAGTTTGGGGAGTGTGTGGAGTATTATAAGGAGTTTAGGGATGGTGGTGGGAAGGCCGATAGAGCCATGGCTGGAATCTTGGTTGGTGTGTTCTCTAGAACTAGTAGGGTTGAGGAGCTTATACAGCTGTTGCAGGATGTGGATGCCCAAGGGACTGTTATTGATGAGAGGCTGTATATGTCTGCTTTGAATGCGCTTAGGGATGCTGGATTGCAGGTGCAGGTTAAATGGTTCAGAGATACATTCGCCTATGCCAACCCCAAGGCCAAGATCAAGACTACTACGCCGGCTGAGCCCACTGATCCGCAAAACCTGCCTAGTTCCTCCATTCCGAGCAGTAACCGATGATCTCATCAGCATTCAGGAACCCGTGTAAAATCCCTCTCTTATAACCAAGAAAGCCTTGGCAAAATTCGTCCCTTCATCCAGGTTTTACATACATATACAGGGCATCTAACATCCATCCAGATTGGGGTATCTCCTATTCTCCTTGTTTCTTGATGAGAGGCAGTCCTGGGAACAAGTTACTGTCTCAACTCCGGAATTAGTCTCAAGTCAGAAATTAAAGAAACGGTGGGCTTGGTCATTCACACCCAAGAAGAAGATTTGAATTCAGTCGGCAGTCTGGTAACACTGGCACTCATTCAATAGTTTGGATTTCTAACTCAGCAGATTGAAGGTGGGGGGAGAACCTTGGAACTGATCCCTACTCTCTCTACTGTGAATCAGTTTGTATAAAGATGGCTAGTGGATGGGTTTGTGTCCTAACCTCTTTTTCAGTTGCATAAAAAGGAGGTTTAAGGAACTAGACTCTGTATATACATATCTATATGTACAATGTAAGCTTTCCATTGTTTTTTTTTTCTTTTTTAATTTCGTTTGGAAATTAGCTATGTAGTTATCATTCTAGCTACTTTGTTATCTTCACAACTGAACGAATTCATTTTCTGCTGGCTCATCATGCATTAGCTTCACTTTGGTTGCTTTTTATTCAAGCCCATAATATGTCAAAATTCCGTAATGCTTCGGTATCCAAGCTTTTTATGTATTTCAGGATTTTGAGAAAAAAAAAAGAACAAGGCGAAGTATAACATTAGGTTCCTCAATTTGTATTGTACAGAAGCAGAAGTCTAGGATCATTTGAGGCTGATTTTTCTTTTTCGAGATCGGAGTTCTTGATAAGTTAGGATCCCAAGACTCTTACTATTCTCTTAAGGTATCAACATACAATCTCTTCTCTGAAACTGAACCCTTCTTCGTTCGTTTGTCAACCAGTCAGCTGAATAGTTTTAAGCAACATTTCTTATCCGATAAGCTGATCCAAGTTGTTTTTCAGATACTTCTATAAACTGAATCTGAAAACAACTCATTCTAAAGGTAGAAAGCAGATGCACGTCGATCACTTCTAGTTTCCTCCGAACACGATCATCTAAGGGAATGAACATGAACATCTAATCATAAATAAGGAAAAATTATACAGATGTTTGATACACAGTTCATCGTATTAAATGTGAACGCAAATATAATCCTAAGTATTTTCGGATGATAGAACGCACCCCGCAGGAGCGTTTTTGTCCTTGATCTTTAGCATAAAGTCTCCTAAACGGTGAGTCCACGGTTATGCGGAGCAGAATAAAAAGACAGCACGAAGCGACGTTGAATATCTATAAAGGCAAGTATATCATATTTTCAATTGTGCAAAATAATAAGATTTAAACGTTTATTAATTTTCTTACAATTTCATCAAATTCCATCGATTAATTGACCTCCACCTACAGTACATGAACTTAAGCACTCATAAGGTCAACAAGGCTCCAGTGTACCAAAGTTCTCAAAAGGCCACTAGGGCTCAACATTGAGCAGCAAAATGCTCATAAGCTGGTCAGGGTTCGAATGTCAGATAGGAGCAATCAATCATGACTTCACTTAAACTTTAGTCTTAACAGAGAGGAAAATCTCATCGCTACACTTTAGCATGAATCACAACAAATGCATTTCCTGAAAACACTAAACTACCCATACAAGATAAATAACCTCCATTGATTTACAACAAACCTTTGTGAAACTACACTAATACAGAAATGACATATCACGTCACATTTGACTGTGTCGGTTAAAGTTAAAAAACCGACGCCAATACACTACGACGTCAGCTAAGAAGAACAATTGTCACCTATATGTGAAGGCCGACCGATTTACAAAAGACATGGGCATCACTTTTTCTTTAACGTCGGTTTGGTGACATCAAAACCGACGTCCAAAATCACCCGTGAAATATAATTTTCCAAGGAAAAAAACTACCTTCAAAATTTTTCAATTCGGCGTCGGTGGCACCAAAATCGACGACAGATGTTTCACGCCAAGGCCCCACAAATTTTTTTATTCCTAAGTAGTCGTCGGATTTTGACAAGGAACCGACGACTAAACATCCTTCGCGAGACAAAATATATCCCCTCATTTGGTGTCAGTTTTTGTCAAAGAACTGACGAGGATGTGTGTTCACGAGTTGTCCCCGTGAAAATAATTTACTCCCAATTTTCCTATTCAACGTCGGTTTGTGGTTGACAACCGACATTTATGATCGTAACTGACGAACAATTTTTTTTGTCATGTTATGTGGATCGACGTCGGTTTTCGTATCTAGAAATCGACGACTAATGCCCCGACCAGGTGTAATTTTTTTATTTAAAGTTGGTATAGGTGTCGGTTTTCTTGTATGACCGACATCTGTTGTTTTTAAGCATCGTATTTTTGTAATAACTGACGCCGATAATTAACTTAATAACACCTGCGCGAACCAAACTCTTCCCCTTCTCTGTTTCATTCCCAATTAAATTCAGCCTAGGTCTCTTGTGATTCACCCGCACCGCCTCCGCTCCGCCTCTCCATCCGTCTGCCGTGCGCCGCTGTTCCTTCCTTCTCTGCTCACCTGCCGCCGCTTCTGAGCACGCCAGTGAGCTGCTGCATGCTCACCGCCTGATCGAGGACGTCGGCGAGCGGTCGCAGTGCTCACAACTTGAGGAGTTGTTGCGCTCAATGCCGCCACTGCCACCGAACGCCGCTCGAGCAGCTGTAGTCCGACCACCTTCACCTCCATTCCGGCCATCATCTGCTTCACCTCCAGCCCGACCATCATCTGCTTCACCTCTAGCCCGACCACCTTGATCACCTCCATCCCCGCCACCTCCAACTCCGGTGGCTGCCACCACATCCTACTCCACCAGTACGGTGAGTGGTTAATCAGTAGTAGATTATTAAGGGTTAATGATGCCACCATATTGATTAATATTGAGTAATTAGGGTTAATGATGCCACCATAGCCTGCTCCGCCTATAGTTGATTAATATTGATTAATTAGGATTAATGATGCATGAATGAACTTAATTAATTAGATTTGGACTTAGTTTCTCTAAGATTGTGTAGTTGATTAATATTGATTAATAAGGGTCAATGATGCATGAATGAATTTAATTAATTGATATTGCTTTCTTTCTCTCTTGTTAGTGATTGATTTAACTTAGTTCAATAATTATTCTTTAAGTTTGTGTAGTTGATTAATAATGATTAATTAGGGTTAATGATGAATGAATGAATGAACTTACCCAAATGGAAGAATGTTTTGAATTAAATGATGTTACACAAAACCTAGGATATGAATGATGAAACTAGGATTGTAGGTATAGGAATGACAACATACATGTATTTTGTTGGCCTAGAAACCCGTCTGAGATTTACTCATTAGGAGTAAATCTTGGATAGTCCCCGGTTTGGGACTGTTCTTGAGTACACTTAACCTCACTTAGTATGTAAGTGTATAATGTATATTTAGTTTTCATGATGTTTTGTCAGTACTTCCCCGTTTTTTCTCTAAGTACATATGTTGGTGGGCATTTGCCCATGTGCATCGATGTACTTGGAGAACTACAGTTTGAAAATCGAATACACGTTATACGCTTACTAGTGAGATTAGGTGATCAAGAATGGGATAGGTGGTACACATTTATTATATATAAGACCCTAAACCCTAATCTTTTAACCCTAAACCCAAATCTTTTAAGCCTAAGCCCTAATCTTTTAATCCTAAACCCTAATCTTTTAACCCTAAACCCTAACATATACTTGTTTTCTCTTTGATCATAGAATGGATAGATCATGGATGTCCATTCGAAATCACTGCACCCCATAGTTTATTTCTGGTCTTGATCAGTTTATTAGATTTGTAGAAGAATATAGGAAACAACCTGGAGATAGGTTCTACTGTCCATGTAGGCATTGCGGTAACAACTTGAAAGCCAGCACTGGTGACGAAATCAAAAGTCATGTCATGTGTAACGGGATTATACAAGGCTATACATAATGGTACTGGCATAGAGAAATTTCAAACCTAAAATCAGTATATGTTGATAGTAGTGTTTGTGTGGAAGAAGAAATTGCCTCCGATGATGTAGATGTGAATGAACTAGTTCCAGTAGACATCATTGATGAGATGCTGGATAGTTGTGGGGTAGAGCACACCGATCCACCTCCCATGTTTAGGAACATTGTGCATGATGCTGAGAAACCATTATACACATGTTGTACTAAGTTTATAAGGCTTAGTGATGTGTTGAGATTATATAAGCTGAAGGCTAACAATAGGTGGAGTGATAAAAGCTTCACATCATTGTTGTCTTTGTTGAAAGAAATTCTTCCTGAAGGAAACGAGCTGCCAATCTCAACATATGAGTTAAAGAAATTGTTGTGTCCAATAGAAATGGAGGCCAATAAGATACACACATGCTCGAATGATTATGTATTATTTCAAAAGGACTATGTGGATTTGAAAGATTGTCCAAAATGTGGTGCGTCAAGGTATAAAATGATGACTTTGGGGAAGTCCAAAACTGGTTCTCCTGCCAAGGTGATGTGGTATCTACCTATAATACTACAATTTCAACACTTATATTCCAATATGATAGATGTGAAGAATTTGAGGTGGCATGCAGATGTTAAGAAAAATAATAATAGGATCCTACGACATGCGGTTGATTCCCCACAATGGAAGAAGATTGATTTATTGTACCATGAATTTGGTGAAGAAGTCAAGAATCTAAGACTTGGGCTTTGTACCGATGGGATGAATCTATACGGAACATTGAGCAGCCAACATAGCACTTAGCCTGTTATACTTGTTATATACAATCTTCCTCCCTGGTTGTGATTGAAAAATAAGTACGTTATATTGTCGTTGTTGATATCGGGCCCTAAACAACTTGGAAATGATATCAAAATTTATCTTGAACCTATGATTGATGACTTAAAGAAACTCTGGGGTGAAGGTGTGATGACCTATGATGCTTCACATAGAGAGACATTTCGTTTGCACGCTATGTTGTTTTGCACTGTTAATGACTTTCCAACATATGAGAATTTATCTGGATACAGTGTCAAAGGATCTAAAGCGTGTCCTATATGTGAAGAGAACACTAATTCAATACGACTAAAATATGGCGGTAAGACTGTATATCTTAATCATCGAAGGTTTCTTCCAAAATTCCATCTGTACCGAAGGTTGCACAAAGCGTTCAATGGATAGAATGAGGAATGAAGTGCGCCTAAACCTATACAAGGGGAGGTTGTTTATGAGAGAGTAAAAGACTTTGTCAATGAATTTGGTAAGAGATCACAATGTACCATGGACACACGGAGTGACAAATCTTTATTCAAGAAGAAGTCAATATTTTGGGATCTTCCTTATTGGAGTTCTTTGGCAGTCAGGCTTTGTAATTGATGTCATGCATACTGAGAAAAATGTCTGTGATAGCGTCATTAGTACTCTGTTGAATATACCAGGTAAGACTAAAGATGGGATCAAATCCGGAATGGACCTATGTGAAATGGGAATAAGGACAAAATTAACAGAAGTAATTAGTAGTGATCGGAGAACATATTTATCTCCTGCTTGTTACACGTTATCTAGAAAGGAGATGAAAGCTTTTTGTGAGTGCTTGGTTAATGTTAAGGTGCCACATGGTTACTCATCCAACATGTGTAGATTGGTATCAATGAAAGATCTGAAGTTGATAGGTCTTAAATCTCATGATTGTCACACTCTAATGCAACAAATATTTCCCATGGAAATTCGATCTATACTACCAAAGCATGTAATGTTTGCAAGCACCAGACTTTGTTTCTTCTTCAATAGTCTGTGCAGCAAAGTTATTGATCATGAGACTCTCGATAAGTTGCAAAAAGAAGTGGTTGTTACCCTATGTCAGCTTGAGATGTATTTTCCTCCTTCGTTCTTTGATATCATGATACATCTTGTTGTCTACTTGACTAGGGAAGTGAAAATATTGGGACCAGTTTTCTTGCATTGGATGTATCCTTATGAATGATACTTGAGTATTTTTAAAGGTGATGTTCAAAACTATTATCGTCCTGAAGGGAGTATTATTGAGGGTTATGTGGCGAGAGAGGTTATGGATTTTTGCAATGGCTTTCTGAGTGGTAATGATGCTCCTGTAAATGATAAGAATATTGAGGAGTATTATGGAAAAGGGATTTTAGGATCATGAATGAAAGTAATCATCCGTGAGCTATTGGAACAATCTCACTTGTATATTTTACACAACATTGATGAAGTGAGTGTTTATATCGAGGAACATACCAATTTCATTAGGAACAATATCCTTGAGCCAATTCAATGTGGCTTGCTAGAGAGCATGACAAGACATTTATTAAGTGGTTTGAAGATAAAGTCTTACATCAACTATCTCAAACACCAAATAATCTTGCTAAAAATATCAAATGTCTCACCTTTAAACCAAAAATGAATGTTATGTCTTATGAAGGGTTTGACATAAATGAGTTCTCATATTACACAAAGCGTCAAGATGATAAGAGCATCATCTAAAATAGTGGGGTTACCCTTCAAGCGTCTTCATTATTTTTTGCAAGTGTAAAGAATAAGAGTCCACGTGAAGCTAAAATGTCATATTACGGTGTCATTGAATACATATGAGAGTTTGACTACATCAATTTTAAAATTCTGCTCTTTAAATGTAATTGGGTTGATAACACCAAAGGAGTTATAGTGGATGAATTGGGTTTCACATTAGTGAAATTTGAAAAGATTGGTGAGAAGGGTGAACCATTCATATTGGCATCACATGTGAAACAAGTATTTTATATCGATGATCCTACAAATGAAAAATGGTTGGTTGTTATTCATGGTAAAAAATAGTTCATTGAAGATCCTATAGATGAAGAACAGTACTATGATAAGTATGATGACTCAAGTCTATTCTCAGTTGGGTTGCCAACACCAAATATTGAAGCTAACGATGACTTATATGTGCACAGAGATCACACCGAAGGAATGTTAATTGATAAAAGATCACAATATTAGAGGCATGTTTTTATTTTTTATATGTTTTTTATCTTCTAGTTATGTTAATTGTTCTTTACAATGTTATATTATCTAATAGTTATGTTAAATTTATGCTTTTTTTAATGATGCTTTCAGATGGTTGACCATGAGTATGACGATCGTAATGATGATTACCGTGAGGGTGAGGATATCAATGATGCACCACATCACAATGTAAGTTTTAAAATATATCCTATA
The DNA here is from genome assembly GCA_963693085.1 of Alisma plantago-aquatica. Classification (NCBI taxonomy): domain Eukaryota; kingdom Viridiplantae; phylum Streptophyta; class Magnoliopsida; order Alismatales; family Alismataceae; genus Alisma; species Alisma plantago-aquatica. Next base: position 112,078,730 of record OY856413.1, read on the forward strand.
TTTCTATCTATATGTCCATTTATAAGTTATATCCTATAAATTTTTTTGTCAATTTTTAGATTGAGGATGTACCTGCTGAAAACCTTATGACGCTTGTTGAGAAGCAAAACAAAATTGAAAAAGCGAGGGGCATCACTATGATAAACAAGTTACTACAAAAAAGGGGCAATGGACCAAAACTGGCTGTGGATTTTGATCATGCAAGAAATCCAGCTAGAGTGAGCCGCAACTCGTTTATTTCATATCTTAGGGTTCTTACTCATAGCCATTGTAGTCCTCATTTAGAATGTTCTTGGCATAATGTTCCTAAAGGGAAGAAATACTTAATATGGAAAGAACTACGTGTGAGTTATTATCATTTACAATTATATTTTGTAGAATACTAATTTTTAGGATATACTAGTCTATTAAATATATGACATTTTGCAGAGTATATTTGAACTGGATGAAAGGCTACATTGTAAAAAGGTGATGCAACACTGTGGGAGGGTCCTAAGGAACTATAGGACACATATCATCTGACTATACATTCAAGATGCTGAGAACAGGAAGAAGTCAGCCACTGATCAATGGAACTACCTGGAATTGAAGGATTGGGAGGCATTTGTTACCAGGAGAAATACCAATGAATTCAAGGTATTAACAAATTGTTGTGAATTCACCTATTCAAGATTGACCTTTAGTGTTACTAACCAATTCAATGTGCTTACTAAAAAGGCTATCAGTGATGCTCAAAGAGAAAGGTGTGCATTGAATGTGCATGACCACACGATGGGTCCAAGTGGCTAAGCAGGCATTCGCTAAAAACTACTGGTTATTGCTGCTGCTGAGTCTGATGCTACTCAGGAGACTGGTGAGTCCTCTACTATTACTCCCGCATCTCTGCCTCCCCATGCTGTGTGGATAGTTGGGAGGCAAAATAAGAAAGGAGATATAACCAAGCTCGCAACTGCTGAGGCGACTACAAAAATGGTAAAATTCAAATCTCAGAGCATTCGATATTGATGATTGTTATGTTTACTTACCAATTTGTATTGATGGTGATTAGCGAGATCTTCACGAGCAGAGAAAGTAAGGCAAGTTCATCCCTGAGGGCACAAGGGATGAATTGACAATTGCTCTTGGTAACCCAGAGCATCCTAGACGTGTTAGGGCTGTAGGAGCTGGTGTGGGCATAAAAGTGTTCTTTGGGCCATCACAACGCAAACATGTCCCAAAAGTGGGATTTTCAAAAGCTGAGGTAATATATTCTTTTTTTAAATATTATTGCAAAGGGAATTCAATAATCAAAAGCTAGTGTTTCTTTTGTCCATGTATAGGTAGATGAGTTAATTGATAGGAGAGTCCAGGAAGTAATGAGCAAGTGGCAGGCGTCTTAGGCTGCCACTCAGATAATACCTCTGCCCTACCGCTCATCTCCTACGATAGAGGTGGTTGGGAGTAATCCTGTAGACCCACCACCTAGCACATCCACTGTAAGTATTTTTATGACATAGTAGTTAGTCTTCACAAGATGATTTATTTATGTATATATATGTATATAACATACACTATGTAAATTTGTAGGGGTTGAGGTCACGCCATCTAAGATTCAAAGAATTTGTCATTGCAGAGGCCGAGGCTTACCCACGCCTTCCAGGGCACACAATTCATGGCACTCCAGTACCTGATGGTTATATTCGTGTCAGCCTGAGGCTTGTGTTCCCTCATTGGAGGCAACATCCATTGCCATATGCCCACCCATATGCTGACACGGTTGGTGAAGCAGAAGGTGGAGTCATATTGTGGCATGAAATGGATGTCATCTATACTGATCATGTATGGTAAATTTAACATTACGTTAATTTGTTAGCGTGTATATACAAGTCAATTGATATGAAATTATATATACAGGAGAAAATGAAGAAACCCACTATAGCTCCACCTCCACCTCCTCATGCAATACCTAGTTGGCTTCTAGAGGACCTATATGTCTCGATAGGTCCTAATTATAGGGGTATGGCAATATGGATAGGCGAACATAACAAACTGTGTCCTATAAATGTTTATATTCCAGAGGATGCTACAGACCAATCATACAATAACACTATATTTATACAAGATATTTTGGAGTTGTTTAGGTATGATTGGATGAATACATCTATGATAGAGATATGGATATGGTGATATCTTGTTTATATATCTATATACCTTATTTTATATACGGTGATGTGATTTCTTATATATTAATGCATATGTAATTATATGTTTTGCAGCCACCTACACAAGATCTATAAAGAATTTTCTTTTACCCATGTGGGATTTCTAATTCCATCTTTGATCAGTCTTATAGATAAAGACCCTGCATCAGTTACCTTATACTGCTCTATCAATTTTAAACATTTTGGCAAAAAAAAGAGCGTGATAATAGCTCCATTCAATGTTAAGTAAGTTTACTTTGCTTATAATTTGGACTTAAGAAAATTAATTTTTATTGTGGATTTTAAGTTATATATTTTTAACTTTCTTATCTCTAGTGGTAAGCATTGGGAGTTACCGGTTATTGTCCCCAAGACGTTCACTGTTTATTATCTAGATCCTTAGGGGAAGCAATTAGACATACATGGACACGTAATGAAAAGACCATTATTCACGTGAGAAATTATTCATATTTATATCCGTTAACATCTATTATTACATTAATATTTGGTAATGTAATTTAATGTGTTACATTAACATGTAGGGCTTGAAAAGATTTCAAAAAAGCTGGAGGAAACGTGTGCAAGACAAAGAATAAATCGTTAGTTTGGGAGAATGTGAATGTAGTTTCCTGACTCCATTGTATATATTATTTATGTGAACTACGCTTATTTTTATTTATTAACATTTTGTATGCTAAAATTTATATTGTGCTAAACAAGACAATGGCTGGGCATGTGCATACTATGTGATGCAATATATGGACCTAATTGTCAGATATGATACACTGGAGATCAATAACATACAACAAGTATTATATAGTCTCATTAGATAATATGAAATATATCAATGTTATTAATTGTATATATTATATAGTCTCATTAGATAATATGAAATATATCAAACTTATTAATTATATATATACATCATTCTCTTTGTAGGTGCTTAAAACTAGTGACTTCATTATAGGTGAAAAGTTATTAGATGTGAAGGCTCCTTATACGATGGAACAATTAGATGATATAATAGATCAATGGGAAAAAGCCTTAGAAGTCCTGGGAATTTTTTATTATCACTGGAGTACTGATGACGACGATGATGATGATAAAGAATAACATTTCTAAACTTTGATGTCATAATATTTTTCTGTATTTGACGACATGTTAAACTTCGAAAGACACGCTTATATATACATGTCTGAATGAATTTTGAATTGTCTTATCTATATACATGTGTGTGAATGTAAAAAAGAGATGAATGAATGGATGTGCATGTGTGTGAATGTGAAAAGAGATGAATGAATGGAACTGTAGGTTGCTACATGTGTGTGAACATGAAATGAAGGAATGAATGGAACTATAGGTTACTACATGTGTGTGAATCATATGAAATGAATTAAATGTGCTTATACATGTGTGAATCACATGATCCATATAGAATCTTGTCCATCTTGTTAATATTGTAGGTTTATGGTCTGTTGTTGGCTGAAATCAGAGGATGATGTAAACATGCAGTTTAGAAATACATTTTCTGCATCCTGCTGACCAGCCGGACAGTAGGCCTGCAAACTGATAAGAAAAAAATAAAACATAATCGTCGATTAAAAGCAAAAAGCTGACAACAAATGTCCAACTCATCAGTTACATACATTAAACCAACGCCTTTTGTACTAATGGTGTTGGTTGTTGTTTGGTTATCAAAAAAATTGTCAATAAAGGAGGTCAACAGAGTCAGTTATTTATACACAACTGACAACTATGGTCTAACCGGGGGAATTTTTTTTGTTTGGGATAGAGAATGGCATCGGTTTTGAATGAATAACTGACGCCTATGGTCCCACTGCTAGTGGTTCTTTTTTTGTTACAATCGGGGATGACTCTATGTCATCGGTTTTGTAATTGACGCTTAAGATGTCTACTTTTAGTGTCACCTACTTGGGTGTTGCTTGAAAACCGACATCAAAAGGCTTATTTAACCGACGTCAAAGGTGATATTTGTACTAGTGCTAAAAGGCTAGTTGGTAATGGGCTAGAAATGACCTAGGTGGCCAAACATGGGGGTTACCGCACAGAATGCCCCCCACCAATATCAACACGACATGGATAATGTTAGGATTTGAATGATAGAATATGACGAGTTTGCATCAGAATAACAAGATGAGAACGTAGAGAACGATCATGCAATAAAAGAATACAAGATTTATGTGGTTCGGTCTAGATGACCTACTCCATGGGAGGAGAGAGAATTTCACTATTACAAAAGGATTACAAAGAAGAGATACTCTCAAAGAGAGAGAACCTAAAAAATCTTTAGAATGTTACATCTAAAGAAGAGAGAGATTTCTCTTTGGTACAACATTGTACATTAGAACTTCTCAATTAAGAAAATCCCATGCTCTTAGGGTCCTATGTATAGGATCCATGCCATAAGACTTCAACTAGGAATAAACAATCCTAATAGGAGTCTATTACACAATAGAAGTCCAAGTTACATGTAGATTGAGCCATCTCCAACTCCAAATAGGAATATTGATCCAAATCCAAGTAGGAACATGGGTTGGACTCAAACCAAGAGAAGCCCCTGTTGGTTTGTATGCCCATAGAGCAAGTCATATGATGATTGTAATGGGATACTTTGTAATTGATTTGAATAATAATAAAGGCAATTTCCAATCTATATGTTTAAACTATTTCTGAGATGATGGTGTAACATGATAGATGTCTAAAGATTGTTTTACTCAATGACATATGCTTTTAGGTTCATGACCTAAACGATGAGATCATATGGATGTTAAGAGTATACATTCTTGTTTAGTCCCTAGTCGGTTGTTATTGTGGAAATAGCCATAGACATCAATAACACAGAAGACTAGATTGTGTGTTGGTTGATGATAGAATCTCATTAGTCATGATATAGTGATATCAAACCAAGCACATAGGTACTTGTTAGAGAACAAGGTACCAGATAGACCCACCGTGAGAGTGACACATGGAACCATGACATGGTAGTCACAGTCAGCTCTCACAGTGATGGTGGTGAGTGTGATTCTTAGACCTCAAATCACTACACTCAACACATGTCGTTGGGTACACTTTGACATCATCAAACGCAGTCCTGAAACATGGGTTGTTATAAAGGTGATGATTGGGTGGCTTTGACACATGGGGCTTTTGAGGGGTGAGTGATAGATATGGGATTTGTCCCTCCTGAGGGAGTTTGATATCCTTGGCCACTTGATGAGTAGGATTGAGAAAGGCATGCGCATGCACGTGTGAATCAATATGTGATATTGATGTCATACACATCTCACTCAGTCTACTCTGAGATCAAGGAAATGAATGAACATTGACAGGATGACTGTTCCATGCCTCGAGTTCATTTTGGATATCAGTGACAAAGGAATTATACATTCACTGTAACATCATTCATGGATTGTAGGATGAAAGTTGTTCTCCAACTTTCTACTTTCACTTGGGTAGCAATGATGTGTGACTAGGCACCGCTCTTTGCTTGTGAAGTCATAAGTGTTATGGACTTTCACTGCCAACGTGAAATGGACCTGTAGGGTCACACACATAGGATTTAACCTGGAAGAGGAGTTTTGTCCACAAAGCAATGTTTAGATTGATTACTAAAGGAGTTTAGTAGTTCAATTAAACACTCAATCAGTCGATGGCTCAATATCGTATGGTTCAAGGTGTTGGACGCATTGATTGGAGTATCAGATTGATTGAAATCGCAATTGACTGATTTTGCCCAACCTGTGCTCCCAACCGATCGGTTCATGTGATGAACCGGTCGGCTGAGGTTGCTGAACCGGTCGGCTGGAGTGTCCAGGCCGATCGGCTCATGCCCAGGTTGAAATGACCGGTTCAAGGGTTGAACCGATCGGCTCAACTGGTGCAACTGACCAGTTGGGAAAAGTCATGTTGGCAAGAATTTTCCTTTGGTTTCAAATTGCCCAATTCGATTGGGAATAACATTGGTATTCGATACCAATTGGGAACGAAACAAGGAAAATCTTTTTGAGCCGGATTAGGACTATGAACCGATCGGTTCAGGACACCAACCGATCAGTTGGAGTGCCCCAAACAATCGGCTCAGGTCCAACCGATCGGCTCAATGGCTGAACCGATCGGTTCAGTTGTGAACCGATCACTTCAGGTTGCGAGATGGTTGCTTTTGTGGAAAATCCCAAACCCTTCTACTCCTGCTTTTAGTCCCGTATTTCCGGGCACAGAGAACTCTGTCCCATGACCCGCCTATATATATAGGGGTATTGGGGGCTTCTCCGAGTACAACTCAGTGCAAGTTGATTGCTCTGCAAAGTTGTCGTTCTCTCTGGTTTTGGTAACCGAGAGAGAGCCCGAGCAAGTGCTTCCCGCAAAGGGAGGTGCAGCAAGGGAAGGACAACTGCAGTTGCAATTGATAGCAGGAGAGTGTGTTGGCGACTAGTACGTCAACAGGAGGGTGCGACTCCTTCCACTTCCTTGTGGGACAAGGAGGGTGGAATTCCGGGTGGTCCGTGTGGACTACTTCAGAGGCGGGAGGTCACTGCCGCTCAGGAGGACAACTGTCATCCGATAGTCCGGTAGGAGGAGGAGTCTTCAGTCCCGGTGCGACCAGGAGCTGCACAGACACCGTCCAAGACCGGAGGTGAAGACCGCGCAAGGCGCGTGGTACTGTCGCCGAGCAAGCCTCGGGACAAGGTATGATTCACAAACCATCTTTCCTATTATATAGATGTTGACGCGATTCCTTTTGTTCTGGGTTTGGGGAGAAAATTTTTTGTTTCCGCTGCTTCTCTGCCCTCCTCCAAAACCCAACAGCCCCAAAATAGGACTTCCACCTCAAAGGTGAAATCTGTACTAGTTCTAAAAGGCTAGTTGGTAATGGGCTAGAAATGACCTAGGTGGCCAAACATGGGGGTTACCGCGCAGACTGCCCCCACCTATATCAACACGACATGGATAATGTTAGGGTTTGAATGATAGAATACGACGAGTTTGCATCAGAATAACAAGATGAGAATGTAGAGAACGATCATGCAATAAAAGAACACAAGATTGATAACACTCATTTTATCACTATTTTAAACATTTATTTCCTTGTCAAAACTTCCCTCTAAACTGTTTTTCCTCTCAATTTCATCATGTTTTTGCACAAAAGTAAACTGCGCTACGCCCTTAACACTTTTTCCATCTTTTGTACAGATTTTTCCCTGTTTTATACCTAAAAGACTGCTAAAGGCCCGTCCTGACCCATGAACGATGCTTACCTGCATTGGCCCTTCTACCAGCCACCCGACACGCCCACTTACCCGTCATGGCTTCAGCCCGATATAGCAGCAACGTGACACGAGCATGTCACACAAGGAGGCCCTGACGGGCGGTACGCCACTTACCCGATAGAGAGCTCTACCCACCATGACTAATTAGCCTGTTATGGCATGTCGCGCGATACAAGCCACTCATCAGAAGTGTCTGCCCACCATGGCCACTCGATACGCTTGCAACCCAGCACACGACGACCTACTATGCCGGGCGACACGACATGTCGATCATCCCCGAAGCCACGTGTGTGGAGCCGATTAAGGATACATGGCGCCTGGAGAACCACAACCTCCTCCAACCGCTGCCTATAAATAGCAGCTACAAGACTCCGATGGGACATGTCAAAACCTCGCAAAAGCTAACTTTGGAAAGTATTTGGAGCTGGTGTGCCAGGAGACCGTAGGTGAGTTCACCCCCAACCCGAGAGGGATGGGAGTGGTTCACTTAGGACCCGCCCCGGTAGCCGCATTATCCAGACACAACCAAGAAGGCCACCCGATGTGCCAGGTTCCTAGATGGGATCCTGCCCAAGACGGCTCGCCCCCTACACCCGATATAAGAATAACCTGAGAACCTGAGTCATCTCTAACCCGGCACGATATCGAACCCGATACAGACCACCCATCATGGTGTGTCGCCCGAGAGGGTGGTACCCTGACACGACCGTATCGGGTAGAGAGCCTTGACCGATACGCCTGCCCGTCACGGCTTGTCGCCCGACAGGGCTAGCCGCCCGACACAGGCATATCGGGTAGAGCTCCCGCCCAGTATCGGGTTAGCGATACCTTAGGGGTTTGCTGTTGTATATCGACCTCCTATATGAGGGGGGCCGATACCTATCTTACTTTTTCAACATTTACTTTCATTTATTACACATTGTAACTGAACCCTTTTTTACACAATATCTATGCTTATAGAATCTGTGGAGTTTAATACATGTTGTTATGTGTTTGGTTCCCTTTTGTAGGATGATTTCTTATATAGCATCTGAGTTCTAGCTTGTATGTTGGATCATGTTTTGACTAGCTATCAAATCGTGTTTCCCGTTTTGACTTCTTCGAGAGAAGGATGTTGTAACTCTAGAGCTTGGTCTGACCTAGGAGTACGAGAGTACCCAGGGTTGGAGCTGCTTCGGGTTGCTTTCCCATTCCAACCTATGTCCATTACCCTTAAGAGAGGGTGTTGGCATTTAGTGGGAGGTACCCTCTTTGAGAGAAGGGGTGCTAGGTGTTTTCCACTGCCGCTTGTTATTCCTAAGTTTTCTTCCTTCATGCCTCGCCTTGACAATAGTTTTAGCTCCTCAGAAGCTACTGCGCAAAACCCCTAAAAACTGCTAAAACCCTAAAACCATCATCTTTCTTGTAACTCCAGTTGGAGATAGTTTTTCTTTATGATGTTTCCTTGTTGCGACATATCTATCCTTTCTTGTCTAAATATCCATGCCCATATAAAAATTATCTCTATGTGCTTGCTTTAACGCTTCACTTGTATGTTTAGCTATCATCTTGTGATGTTTGATTGTCGTTATCTCGAGAGGGTAATATCACTTCTATCCGTGACGTGGAGTAGCATGAATGCACGAGAGTGTTGGATTGCTAGTGCTCTAACCTATGTTTCGCTGTGAGGCTTTTGAGTTGTCTTCTCAAGAGAGAGGATTCTTCTAAGTCTAGTTCCTTCCTCTTCTTGAGAGAGAGAGTGGGAGGTGGAATTTTTATGGTTGCTCATAATTTTGGTATGTGCACGTAGGGAAGAGGGATAGTTTTCTTATTAAGGAGGAATTTTAGTTAAGTGAACCCGATTCGAGTTTTTACTTTTTCTCGTTATAGTTTGTTTTCTTTTATTTTCCTTTGCCTTGAAGATTGTCGTTCCTTGGGGAACACCTTTTAATCCTCTTTTCCCACCGGGGTATAGAAGTGTTGATTCTGTGTCCTTGGCACTACCAACCTTGTCCCTGTATTCGACCCCGATCGCTACATTGGACCCCGTTATCATTGCGGGGGCCTGAGAGTCAGGTTATCTCTTTAAAAGTCTGACTACTTTAATCCGCTCCTTTTAGGCGCGTGATTTGGCTGGTCAACTTTTTGGCGCCCTTGCCGGGGACGAGGCAAAATGGTAATGTTAAAGAACCCGAGTCCACTTACTATATTCACGTGCCTCAAGCTTAGCAATAAGCTTGACAGCACCATAGCTTTAAGCCTTCTAACCTGGATCTGTGCAGAATAGTTCGCTTCATCAAGCCTAGTTTTCTAACTTGATCGTATGTTCTGTTCAGGTACTTGGGAGAAGCATTTTGTTCAAATTTAACTTTGTTCATCATGCCGCCTCGCGTGGAGCCACCCCTTTATGCAGACAAGCAGAATGCGAGAGTTGGACCATACCCACCTCTTCCAAGAAGCGATGAAGATAGACATGACCGTTACAATGATGATCATCTTTATGAAGAACAAGAACAACATGAGGATGATCACCACCACGGAGGACATCGTCATCACCACAGGCATAGAAGGAACCACCACAATCAAGAGAGAAATCGCAGAGACAGCAACAGTGAAGATTCCGAAGAAGAAGAAAAGACTCTTAGAGAGTTGGCAGCCACGCAAGCCAACAACTCTAGATACCCTGTGGTAATCCCAAGGTTCGATGCTGCAAACTTTAAGATGAAACCCACCGTGATTTCTATGATCCAGAATAAGAGTTTTTGAGGGAGTTCCAAGAATGACAACCCTTATCATCATCTCGATGCTTTCAAAAATATATGTGACACCATCAAAATGAGGGGGGTACCACAAGAAGTGATCTACTACAAGGGTTTCATTTTCTCTTTGGAGGACAAGGCACTGTCATGGTACCTTGGACTATCACATCAATCCCTGAATGGATGGAATGCTTTAGCAGAGGCTTTCATAAACAAGTTCTACACTACTGAAAAGACTATTAGAAGCAGGCAGAAGATCACATATTTTACGCAAAAACCAGGAGAGAATCTGCATGAGGCCTGGGAGAGATACCAGGAGTATCAGAGGGATTGCCCTCACCACAATTACAAGAAAGGTTTTTTGATATCAACGTTCTACAATGGCCTAACTCCTAAAGAGAGAGTATCCTTAAACGCAACTGTAGGAAGTAACTTTCTTGGGAAGAAGCCTAGTAGATCTAAAAAGATCATTGAGAACATGGCCGAGCTTCAAGCTGGGGATAAATATGATAGGACTGACCGAGGTTATGTGAAGAAAGCCGCCAATGAAGGACCATAAATTGAGTCAAAGGCTCCGGAGGTGATTACATCACATATACAGAAGATAGCTATGAATGTCAAACAGCTAAAGGAGTCAGGAGGAAAAGGCAAGAAGTGTTGGTATGTATGCCCTGAGAGCCAATCATAGGATGATTGAAGGGATACATTAAGATTGATTTGATAAACATCTAAGGCAAGCTTCCAATTCTTTCTGGTTTAGTCATATGAGATAGTGATAGAATAGATTGAATGTCTAGAGACTGACAATACTCAATGACGTATTCTTTCAGGTTGAGGACCTGAACGATGAGATAATACGGATGCTAAGAGTTTGTACATTCTTGTTATGTCCCTGGTCGGATGTCATTATGGAAGGTAGATAGACAGCAATGACACACAAGACTAGATTGTGATGTTGGTTGATGAAAGAATCTCATTAGTCATGATATAGAGATATCAAACCAAACACATAGGTACTTGTTAGAGAACAAGTGTACCGGACAGACCCACCGTGAGTTTGACACATGGAACCATGACATGGTAGTCACAGTCAGTACTCACAGTGATGGTGGTGAGTGTGATTCTTTGACCTAAAATCACTACACTCAACACATGTCATTGGGCACACTTTGACATCATCAAACGCAGTCCTAAAACATGGGTTGTTATAAAGGTGATGATTGGGTGGATTTGACACATGGGGCTTTTGAGGGGTGAGTGATAGATATGGGATTTGTCCCTCCTGAGGGAGTTTGATATCCAAGGCCACTTGATGAGTAGGATTGAAATAGGCATGTGCACGCATGTGTGAATCAGTATGTGATATTGATGTCATACATATCTCTTCCAATCTACTCTGAGATCAAGAAAGTGAATGAACGTTGATAGGATGACTGTTCCATGCCTCGAGTTCATTCGGGATATCAACGACAAAGGAATTATACATTCACTGTAACACCATTCATGGATTGTAGGATTGAAAGTTGTTCTCCAACTTTCTACTTTCATTTGGGAAGCACTGATGTGTGACTAGGCACCACTCTTTGCTTGTGAAGTCATAAGTGTTATGGACTTTCACTGCCAACGTGAAATGGACCTGCAGGGTCACACAGATAGGATTTAACATGAAAGAGGAGTTTTGTCCACAAACGATGTTTAGATTGATTACTAAAGGAGTTTAGTAGTTCAATTAAACACTCAATCAATTGATAGCTCAGTATCATAATGTTCAAGGTGTTGGACTGATTGATTAGAGTATCGAATTGATTGAAACTACAATTGACTGTTTCTGCACAATCTATACTCCCAACCGATCGGCTCATGTGATGAACCGATCGACTCAGCTTGGTGAACCGATTGGCTCAGGTGGTGAGTCGATCGGCTCATGGATATGGTGGACGATTTCTTCAAGTGTTGAAACAATCGGTTCAACTATTGCAATCGGGCAAGTTGGGAAAATAGGATTGGTGGGAATTTTCTTTTTGTTTCACTTGCCCAATTTGATTGGGAAATAGGATTGGTATTCGATACCAATTAGAAACAAAAGAAGGAAAGTCAATCGGGAACTGGTCAGGACCACAAACCGACCGGTTCAGAAGTGAACCGACCGGCTCATGGGTCCCAACCGACCGGTTCAAGTCCCAACCGACCGGTTCAGGTCCCCAACCGACCGTTTCAGTTGTGAAATGATCGGTTCAGGTTGTGAGTTGGTTGTTTTGTGGAAAATCTCAAACCCTTCTACTCCTGCTTTTAGTCCCGGATTGCTCGGGATGGAGAACCCTGTTCCATGACCCTCCTATATATAGGGGTATTGGGGGCTTCTCAAAGAACAACTCAGTGCAAACCAGTTGCTCTGCAAAGTTGTCATTCTCTATGGTTTTGGTAACCGAGAGAGAGCCCGAGCAAGTGCTACCCGATAAGGGATGCACAACAAGGGAAAGACAACTGCAGTTGCGACTAGTGGCAGGAGAGTGTGTTGGCGACTAGTACGCTGATAGGAGGGTGTGACTCCTTCCAATTCCTTGTGAGACAAGGAGATTGGAGTTCCAGGTGGTCCGTGTGGACTACTTCAGAGGCGGGAGGTTTCTACCACTCAGGAGGACAACTGTCAATCCCGACAGTCCCGGTGAGACCAGGAGTCGTCAGTCCCGATGCGACCAGGAGCTGCACAGACACCGTCCAAGACTGGAGGTGAAGACCGCGCAAGGCGCGAGGTATTGTCTCCGAGCAAGCCTCGGGACAAGGTATGATTCCACAAACCATCCCTTTCCTATTGTATAGACGTTGACGTGTTTCCTTGTTCTGGGTTTGGGGAGAAAATTTTTGTTTCCGCTGCCTTCTCTGCCTCCTCTAAAACCCAACAGTGGTATCAGAGCCACGTCAACTGCTCTATAATTTGGGAATATCGATATGATCGATTTTGGTTTGTCACCTTTATTTATTGCATACGATGCGAATAAAATTGGCTTTATGCATGTCCAATCCTAAATCCACAAATCCCAATTTACATATATGATATGTATTATTAATGCACTCGATACGCGTCGCCCTTAACTGAGTTTTGTGGTGGATGTATTAGCGTGGTTATGGCCAATAAACCCTATCTGTGTATGGTTTTATGTGGTTGCTTGCATCTCGGTCTGCGCACCGATCCTCCTTCTCCTATTCCTGATGTAACTCGAAATAATTCGAGACTTCTTTCCTACCTTTGCTCCCCTCAAATGTAACTCGAGGTTTCTCTTTTTACAATGTAAAATAGGATAGAATTTTATTTCTTGTTATGTCAAAGAACGGAGGACATCCTGACGACAGCTGAGACGATCGGTTCAAGGCGTGAACCGATCAGTTGACGTTCCAGACGATCGGTTCAAGGAGTGAGCCGATCGGTTGATGACCGGTTCAAGGAATGAGACGAGCGGGTGGCAGCCATGATGAGATGCATGATGAGTAGGTGAACCGATCGGTTGGAGGAGCCAACCGATCGGCTGGTGGCACCCAGAGGACCGGGCCAGAATGAGCATGTCATTCATGTGATGAGTTGATCTACTCGGAAGGCAAAGCATAGAGTTCATCTTGTACAGGTTGCATGTGATGTAGACCTAGATGACCGTGATTCCTCTTGGCTCGAGGAATCACATTAGGATGGCCATAATCATCACTTTTATCATTTTGCATGTTTTTGTGGGATATAGCATGTATATGATACGTACTATGTATTGTGGTGATTGGATATGTATATGTATATAAAAACCAAATCCCTCATTAAAATATTAAGTCTTATATGCCTTCCATTAGCGGCACACATGAAAAACTCGATCGACCAAGCGTAGGTTACGCCAAAGCGTGGTGCGCCGTCTATCTTGTGGAAGTGTGAAGGGTAGACATGTAGGTTCTGCCAAAGCAGGGTGCATGTTTACCGTGTCGGCTTTTGGGTTAGACTTAACTGGTGATTCTTAGAGCGTCTAAGCCCAGAGGCAAGGAATGTTCATGGTAAGGTGTTGTGCATGTTCATTCATCAAGAGTTGCATATGATGCAATTGGCAAGAGTTGCCTACCTGAGAGATCTAAGTTGTGGGTGACAGCCCTAGCTGGTCCATGACTTAGAGGATTTCAGGATCTTGCCCACTAGAAGGTTGTACGCTGCAATATTCTGAATTGATGGTGAGGACTATCGATTTGAAGTAAAATAGTGGGATGGATAATTAATTAAAGGCCTAATTATATCGTCAACTTTTCAAATCAATCAAATAAGTCAAAAATGAGTTTTTGGACTAAAATTGCATATTTTCTTTTGTAGTACAAATGGAAACAAACAACAATCACTTTTCTTTGCGATCGGTCCTTGAAAAGGACAAGATAAATGGGACAAACTTCCACGACTGGTATAGGACATTGAGAATTGTTCTCACTCAAGAGCGAAAGCTCTATGTCCTGGATACTCCAATTCTAGAGGAACCGACTCCTAATGCACCAAAGACAGAAAGGGATGCTTACAACAAGCATTCTGATGATGCCATTGATGCAAAGTGCTTGATGTTGTGCTCTATGAACCACGAGTTGCAGAGACAACATGAGAACATGGCTGTCATTGAGATGATTCAGCATCTCAGGAACATGTATGAAGATCAAGCACGGCAAGAGAGATACAATGTCTCAAGGGCACTGTTCAAGTGCGTCATGACAGAAGGAGATCCAGTTGGTCCTCACACACTCAAGATGATTGGGTATGTGGAGAACCTAACAAGGCTGGGATTTCCACTGAGCCAAGAGTTGGCTACTGACGTGATACTGCAATCGTTGCCAGAATCCTACAGTCAGTTTGTGATGAACTACAACATGAACAACTTTGATAGGCCACTTTCAAAGTTGTTGGGTATGTTGAGGACAGCCGAGATACAGATGAAGAAGGACAAGCCTAAGTCTGTGATGGTGATCACGAGCAAGAAAGGAAAGTCCAAGCGCAAGGGCAAGGGCAAAGCTAAGAAAGGTTCTGATGATAGCCAGGAATCCAAGTCGTCTTCAGCTCTCAAGGCCAAGGGAGGCGTGACCAAGAAAGGAAATTGCCACCATTGTCAAAAGCCAGGACATTGGAAAAGGAATTGTCCTCTCTATCTAGAAGAACAAAAGAAGAAGGAGGCAACTGACGTCTCTACTTAAAGGTGTCATGAAATTAAACTTGTAACACTTTTGAGGTATATGATACCAAGATGTAAAGTGTAAAGCACTCAATAAATGGGGTAAGTGTTGCCGCCATAGATAGGAGTACTTTAGTTTATTTTCAGCCTAAAAGGCATGTAATACAGTTATGAACTGCTATTTCATATTTGCCAATATATAGAAACACTTTATTTTTGCATATTGTATGACAATGATGGCAATCAATAAAGTTGATGTTTCAATCTTTTAAAGATATGATATTTGTGGCAATGCCTTGTTTATCTTGTGGTATTTGATATGCATAAGATAAAATGATACCTAAATGTTATAGATAACTCAAACAATCAAATTAGCATCAATCATGAGAAATTCATTTCTAGTTTCCATGTGATGGATAAATCTAGACTCTTTTGGTTAGAGAGCCAGTAAGAGACATGAATATCTTAGACATGATTAATCAATCTTCACTAATGGTAGTGGGAGAATGATTATCCTATTAGGTATAATACATGTGATGTATTTACATACCTATTGGAACAAATGCTAATACTTTGAATGGTGTTTAGAGAAATACCAATATGAATATCTTGAAGTGTTCAAGATTATCATAGATGAGGTGCAAATTTGGTAAAGTGTTAATTCTTGATGAGATCAATGAATGAAATACTTGGACCAAATGTTTGAGATCCTTTTGAGTGATTATGATAGTGTATCATAATGAACTCATGATTAAGGCATGGTGATGTCTAAATCAAGAAGGAATCATACTCTAAGGAGTTAGAGAATGATTATCAAATAACTAAATTCTTCTTAATAAAAAAATACCCCACACTAATAAAGGACATTGAGAATCACAAGGAGTTGTGAGTTCTTATATCCTTGACAGATACACCTCAATTAACTATGTGATGAGTTGTTCATGTGATGAGTCAACTATCTAGATGAATATGAGGAACCAAATTTTGAGTTACGGTTTATGACCATTACATCCTAAATGACATCCATATGAACCATAAGGCATGACCTTGATGGTAGCACCCATTGGAATAAAATCCATAAGTGTGAATAAGTCTTAAGTGTTAAGACACAAGGATAACATTTTGAGAAGGATGATGCTTGTTGATTGCAACTTAATGACTAAGACATTTGGCATATGGATATTAAAACCGCATTCCTATGAGGAATAAAACAAGGATGTGTACGTGACACAACCTATAAGGTTTATGAATCCATTAATGCAAATGAAGTCTATAAGTTACAATGGACTAATCAATGTGATTGATTGAGAACAAGCAACTCAGAATTGGATCTTTACTTTGATGATATAGTCAAAGGGTTTGACTGATATGTCAAAGATAAAGAAGGGATCTGTGATTTAGTGGGAGCGTGTTCACATTCCACATGTTGATGTGAAATGGAAATGTTCTAGAATGGAAATCCAAAAGTGGAAATTATTTTAAGGAAGATAGAGATGTTTCCTATGTGATAGGAATAGAGATCTATAGAGATAGTTCTCAAAAACCTCTTGACCTGAAAAGAGAAAACACACATTGGCAATTTGTACTGAAGGGTTCAGTATGCACAAATTCAGTGGGAGAAAACTTGTCCATGCTACATGGATTTAGTATCCTAAGGCCAAGTGTTCAATTCTTATGAAGAATGGGAACACTAAGAATAGATATGGATCTATAATGTATGTAATCATCCCATTATCTTGCATGTATCGACATGGCAAGAAAAAAATGCATTCGTCATCTTATAGGACATGGCAATATGATGTGCTCATCCTGATAACTCGTATGTGAGACATGACGAGTGGATGTCTGTCTGCTTCCAGTAAGGGTTACTGAAATACAATGAGAACTTGATAAGTACTTGAGAAGTACTAGTTCTATGGAGATAAGGAAGAGTTCAATGTAAAGAGTTACATTGATGCGAACTTCTGAAAGGACAGAAAATTAATTGCAAAATATATATAGGATATATAAAAGTGAAAGTTTGTTGATAATTGGAAGTGTTCCAATAAAACCATTTAAAAGGAAATGTCGAGTATCCGTGTGTTAGAGAACAATAGTTGATACTATATGGATCCGGAAGTTCATGAGATGAACTTATAGATATTCCGGTCATTGATGAGAAGTATGGAATCCTTGATCATGCAATGTGACTAAAGGTTAGCAAAGGAATACTAGATCGCATATTACGACAACTCCATCTCATACGTGTGACGTACAGTGAAGAGATGTGAGACATGCAATTTATACTGACTTTGGCAAGGTGTTGCCATAACTCACTATGTTGGCACAAGAGTACAGTAACATGTGGGACATGTTTGAAGATCATTATGAATATGATTCAAGGGTGATTGGCTCGTAGTGCAAGTGGGAGTCTGTTGGTATGTATGCCCTGAGAGCCAATCATGGGATGATTGAAGGGATACATTAAGATTTATTTGATAAACATCTAAGGCAAGCTTCTAATTCTTTCTGGTTTAGTCATATTAGATAGTGATAGAACAGATTGAATGTCTATAGAATGACAATACTCAATGACGTATGCTTTCAGGTTGAGGACCTGAACGATGAGATCGTACGGATGCTAAGAGTTTGTACATTCTTGTTATGTCCCTGGTCGGATGTCATTGTGGAAGGTAGATAGACAACAATGACACACAAGACTAGATTGTGGTGTTGGTTGATGATAGAATCTCATTAGTCATGATATAGAGATATTAAACCAAACACATAGGTACTTGTTAGAGAACAAGTGTACCGGACAGACCCATCGTGAGTTTGACACATGGTACCATGACATGGTAGTCATAGTCAGTACTCACAGTGATGGTGGTGAGTGTGATTCTTTGACCTGAAATCACTACACTCAACACATGTCATTGAGCACACTTTGACATCATCAAACGCAGTCCTGAAACATGGGTTGTTATAAAGGTGATGATTGGGTGGCTTTGACACATGGGGCTTTTGAGGGGTGAGTGATAGATATGGGATTTGTCCCTCTTGAGGGAGTTTGATATCCAAGGCCACTTGATGAGTAGGATTGAAATAGGCGTGCACACGCATGTGTGAATCAATATGTGATATTGATGTCATACATATCTCTTCCAATCTACTCTGAGATCAAGAAAGTGAATGAACAGTGACAGGATGATTGTTCCATGCCTCGAGTTCATTCGGGATATCAACGACAAAGGAATTATACATTCACTATAACACAATTCACGGATTGTAGGATTGAAAGTTGTTCTCCAACTTTCTACTTTCACTTGGGTAGCACTGATCTGTGACTAGGAACCGCTCTTTGCTTGTGAAGTCATAAGTGTTATGGACTTTCACTGCCAATGTGAAATGGACCTACATGGTCACACACATAGGATTTAACCTGGAAGAGGAGTTTTGTCCACAAACAATGTTTAGATTGATTACTAAAGGAGTTTAGTAGTTCAATCAAACACTCAATCAATTGATAGCTCAGTATTATAATGTTCAAGGTGTTGGACTGATTGATTAGAGTATCGAATTGATTGAAACTGTAATTGACTGTTTCTGCACAATCTGTACTCCCAACCGATCGGCTCATGTGATGAACCGATTGGCTCAGCTTGGTGAACCGATCGACTCAGGTGGTGAGTCGCTCGGCTCATGGACAGGGTGAACGATTGCTTCAAGTGTTGAAATGATCGGTTCAACTGTTGCAACCAGGCAAATTGGGAAAGTAGGATTGGTGGGAATTTTCCTTTTGTTTCACTTGCCCAATTTGATTGGGAAATAGGATTGGTATTCGATACCAATTAGAAACAAAAGAAGGAAAGTCAATCGGGAACTGGTTAGGACCACAAACCGACTGGTTTAGAAGTGAATCGACCGGCTCATGGGTCCCAACCGACCGGTTCAGGTCCCAACCGACCGGTTCAGGTCCCCAAACGACCGTTTCAGTTGTGAAACGATCGGTTCAGGTTGCGAGTTGGTTGTTTTGTGGAAAATCTCGAACCCTTCTACTCCTTCTTTTAGTCCCGCATTGCTCAGGATGGAGAACCCTATCCCATGACCCTCCTATATATATAGGGGTATTGGGGGCTTCTCAAAGAACAACTCAGTGCAAACCAGTTGCTCTGCAAAGTTTTTGTTCTCTCTGGTTTTGGTAACCGAGAGAGAGCCCGAGCAAGTGCTACCCGATAAGGGAGGCACAACAAGGGAAAGACAACTGCAGTTGCAACTGGTGGTAGGAGAGTGCGTTGGCGACTAGTACGCCGACAGGAGGGTGTGACTCCTTCCAATTCCTTGTGAGACAAGGAGATTGGAGTTCCAGGTGGTCCGTGTGGATTACTTCAGAGGCGGGAGGTTTCTGCCGCTTAGGAGGACAACTGTCAATCCCGACAGTCCCGGTGAGACCAGGAGTCGTCAGTCCCGATGCGACCAGGAGCTGCACAGACACCGTCCAAGACCGGAGGTGAAGACCACACAAGGCTCGAGGTATTGTCGCCGATCAAGCCTTGGGATAAGGTATGATTCCACAAACCATCCCTTTCCTATTGTATAGACGTTGACGCGTTTCCTTATTCTGGGTTTGGGGAGAAAATTTTTGTTTCCGCTGCCTTCTCTGCCTCCCCTAAAACCCAACAAGAAGCAGATAGAGAAAGTAATGAAATGTGTCACCTGTGGTGAAGGAGGCCATGGAGTAGATCACTGCATGTATACTCGACTTGAAGGGTCAAGTGAAAGTGATTCGAAAGAGGATGAAGCTGCAAACATATCTTACGTCAACTTCAAGAGGGCGGACCACCCAAGCTTCAGTTATGGCAACAAGGATGCCGTAGAGAACTCGAATCAGTTGAACAACCCACCCAAGCCACCATCTGGCTTCGAGAAGAGAAACAGACAGGGACAGTACGCCAAGACCAACATGTTCCAGACAAAGAAAACCAATTATCAAGGTCATGTCATGTATCAACCACGTCAAGCAGCTAACACAAGCCAAAGCCAAGGGCAAGGGCAAGAGCAAGGACAAAGTCATACCAAGAATAGTAGCCAACCAGACTTAATGGGGCAACTTTTTGACTTCGACAAAAGACAAGACACAGTAAACAATCAGCTTGCGCAAAGCGCATTATCCAACTCTGGCATTTTGAATACTATGCAAGCCCAAATGGCAGACATGCAAATGCACCAACGTCAGTTAGACCAGCAACTTGCTCAGTTGGCTGAGCTCATAAAGAACCCTTCGGGAAAGATCCCTTCTAGCACAGAGTCTGTTAAGATGGCAACCCTCAGATCGGGACGGACAATAGAGCACCAGGAGGAGACGAGAACCGAAGAACCCAAGTCTGAGGAGGTTGCAGAAAGTCTAGTTAGAGGAGAAAGCCATCACCCACCAATTAAGGAGTCAGGACCTGAAGAGAAATTTTTCGCCAGGAGAAGTCAGTACTTTCCAAGATTACCTTTTCCATACAAGCTTGTAAAGGCTCACCTCAAGAAGAGATATGAAAAGTTCATGGAATCAGTGAAGAAGCTCCACTTGGAGGTACCTTTTCTAGACGCCTTGGAACAAATGTCGACTTATGCTAAATTCTTCAGGGATCTAGTCACGAAGAAAAGACGAGGAGGGAGGATCGAAACTATACACCTAGCCAACATGTCCACATCCTTCATAAAAGCTGAGTTACCAACCAAGAAAAAGGATCCTATGCCTTCACCATACCCTTCGCGATAGGCGATAACGTTGAAAGAAAGGGTTTTTCCGACTTAGGGGCTAGTATCAGTCTCATGCCTTTAAGCCTTGCCAAATGTTTAGGACTGACTGATATGGTCAGGACAAATATGAGGATAGAGTTGGCAGACCACACTTTCAAAAGGCCAGTAGGAGTGGTTGAAGATGTCCCGATCAGAGTAGGGAAGTTCTTCGTCCCTTGTGACATTGTTATCATCGACACTGTTGAAGATCCTAAGTGCCCCATCATATTCGGTCGTCCTTTCTTGGTGACTGGAAGGGCACTTATTGACGTCGCTGAAGGTGTGATAACCCTGAGGGTAGGGAATGATCACATAGATTTCAAGGTGAGTGACTCTATGAAAGGACCATCGCTGCATGAGTCTTCTTACTTCGTAGACAGCTATAACCAATACTGCGAGGAAGTAGAAGAGGACACAACAACGGTAGACCCTCTTATGAGGGTGTTGAATGAAGAGGACCCAGAGGTCAACGATCGTGAGGTAGCTAAGGTCCTCGATTACCTGAACCAAGATGATGGAGATGAAGAGGTTTTAGAGATGGTGAAGTATGTTTTTTGGAAGTGACCATGGCAGAAGAGAACGTACCAAAACCTTATTCGGAGCTGAAGCAGCTGCCGGAGGGACTGAAGTATGAGTTCGTAGATGCTGAGGAAAGAAATCTTTTCATAGTCAATGCCAATCTGACAAAAGAACAGTTAGAAAGACTCCTTAAAGAGCTAAGGTTCCACAGAAAAGATATTAGATATTCAGTGGATGACATTAAGGGACTCAACCCTGCTTTGTGTATGCACCGAATAAATCTTGAAGAATCTGCAAAGCCCCTTGTTCAACCCTTGAGGAAGTTGAACCATATGTTGAAAGAAGTCGTAAAGAAAGAAGTTATCAAGCTCAGAGATGCGATCATTATATACCCAATCAGTGACAACAATTGGGTGAGCCTGATTCACGTGGTACCCAAGAAGGGAGGCATGACAGTCGTAAAGGGGGATAAAGATGACGAGGTATCCGTCCGGACCGTTACCAGATGGAGGATGTGTATTGACTATCGAAAGCTAAATCAAGCCACCAAGAAAGATCACTACCCCCTCCCCTTTATCGACCAAGTGTTAGAAAGACTTGCACATCATGAGGATACTACTTTTATCTGCTCCTTTTGGGCGCGTGATTTGGCCGATCAAAGATTTATGTGGTTTGGTCTAGATGACCTACTCCATGGGAGGAGAGAGAATTTCACTATTACAAGAAGATTACAAAGAAGAGATACTCTCAAAGTTAGAGAACCCAAATAATCTTTAGAAGGTTACATCCAAAGAAGAGAGAGAACTCTCTTTGGTACAACACTATACATTGGCACTTCTCAATTAAGAAAATCCCATGCTCTTAGGGTCCTATGTATAGGATCCATGCCATAAGACTTCAACTAGGAATAAACAATCCTAATAGGAGTCTAGTACATAATAGAATTCCAAGTTACATGTAGATTGAGACATCTCCAAATCCAAATAGGAATACTGATCCAAATCCAATTAGGAACATGGGTTGGACTCAAACCAAGAGAAGCCCCGAAATAGGACTGCCACCTCATGTAAGATTAGGATGATGATTAGGATTAGGATTATGATTAGGACTAAGAGTCTTCTAGGCATAACAAATCTCCACCTTGACTCGAAGTCAACATCTTGCAAGAAAAAAAAGTAAACTTCTTCTCCTCCAGCCCCTAAGGGCATCACTGTTAGCTGCAGAGGCTAACCAAGTCCAAGCATGTCTTGAACTTGGAAACTGAAAACAACTTTGTCATCATATCAATAGAATTTTCTTTATTTGCAATCTTCTTTACCACAATCTTCCCCTACGCTATCACTTATCTGATGAAGTGATACTTGACGTTGATGTGCTTTGTTCTTTTATGAAGCATATGTTCTTTTGTGTGGTGAACAACACTTTTACTGTCACAGTAGATGGTCGTTGTCTTCTCAAGAATACAAAATTTAGCATATAATCCTCTAAGCCAAGTAGCTTCTTTTATGGACTCTGTCGATGTCGTATATTTAGCTTCACTAATCAGTAGTAGACAATGTAACAGTGGGTTGTAATGTAGCTTTCCAACTTACAACACAACCACCAAGAGTAAACAGATAGCCTGTAAGAGAATACCTTTTATCACAGTCATTTGCAAAGTCAGAATCAACATAACCAACAAGCATCTCTGTGCTTTTTCCAAAACCAAGACATATAGAAGATGTACCCTTGAGGTACCTAAGAATGTACTTGACTTCTTGCTGATGTATCTTTTCTAGATTGGACATGTATCTTCTCACTATGGTAACTGCCAGAGTAATGTTTGGGTGAGTGCAAATCATGGCATACATGATGCTACAAACTGTACTGGAAATAGGGAACACAAGACATGTAACTTTTATCCTCTTTAGATTGTTGTGACTCAACAGATGAGAGCTTCTTGAATTAGTCGTCTAAAGGAATAGACACAGGAGATACATTAGGCATAGAAAACCATTTTAGAACTTTTTTTACATACTTCTCCTGACTGAGAAATAACCTTTCAATTTTGTAGCTTCTAATAATATCCATCCCTAGAATTTTCTTTGCTGATCCTAAGTCTTTCATTTCAAATTCACCACTAAGTAACTTCTTGAAACTGCGGATTTCAGAAATACCTTTTGTTGCAATAACATGTCATCAACATAGAGAAATAGGTAAATAAGAGACTCATCAGGAAGTTTCTTCAAGTAGACACAAACGTCATATCTGGTCCTGGAATATCCATGCTTGACCATAAAAGAATCAAATCTAGGATTCCACTGACATGGGGATTGCTTCAAGCCATAAAGAGATTTATTCAGTAAGCACACATGATCCTTCTTTGCAGAAGAAACATAACCTTTAGGTTGCTGTATGTAGATATGTTCCTCTAATCACCATGTAGGAATAAGGTCATTACATCAAGTTGCTCAAGCTCTAAATCATATCTAGAAACTAATGCCAATAGAAAACTGATGGAGGTGTGTGTGACAACAAGAGAGAAAATATCATTGTAGTCTATACCTTCCACCTAACTGTAGCCTTTTGCCACTAACCACACTACGTACGTTACAGTAGTATCTCCAGGACTAGCTTCATTCTTTTTTAATACACATTTGCATCCAACAGTCTTCTTTCTAGCAGGAGGATTTACAAGCACCCAAGTGTTGTTCCTTTGAATAGACTCCACCTCTTCCTTCATAAATGCAATCCACATAGCAGAATTTGGATTAGACATAGATTTAACATAGGTAGATGGTTCACCAGAATCATTTGTCTCTTATGTAGTAGCCAAAGCATACACAACAATGTAATCTAAATGTCTTATAGGTGATCAGATCTGTCTTCTAGGTCTCCCAGAGGCAATTCTATATGTCTGTTCTTCATGAGTGCAATCTTCATTATCATTTATACATCAACAGGAGGTGTCGGGTTGTGTGCACTGACTTAAAGCTCCACCTGCTGTGTGGAACTCTGAGAACCTATAATAGGAGAACTGACTCCATTTTGTTTGCTGAACACATAGCAGACTCATCAAATATGACATTACTTTCAATCAAGAACTTTGATGAGTTTGGATTAGAGAACCAAAATCTATATCCCTTCACACCATCAACATAACCCAAAAAAATGCACTTCTTTGGTATAGGATCGAGATTTCCTTCATTTGAATAGACATATGCATGACAACAAAAAATATGCAAATTTGAATATTTTGTGGGATGACCAGACCAAACCTCTTCTAGAGTTTTAGAACCAAGTGTAGTATATGGAGAATGGTTTGACTAGGTAGGCTGTGGTAGAGATGGCTTCAACCCAGAAATCTTTAATAAGACATGCATTGATTAGCATGCATTCTGCACACTCTAGAAGAGTTATGTTCATGCATTCTGCAACACTGTTATGCTCATGTGTATGCCTAACTGTGTGGCGTCTTGCAATATCTTTAGATTAGCAGAATTCATTGAATTCATAAAAACAAAAGTCCATGTTGTTATCTGGCTTCAATGTTTTGATGCACCTTCCTATTTTCTTTTCAACTAGCATCTTCTAATTCTTAAACTGATCAAAAGCATCATACTTATGCTTCAGAAAATACACCCAAACTTTCCTTCAGAAATCATCAATGAAGGTAAGCATATATCTAGCACCACCCTTGGAAGTCACTTGAGAAGGACCCCAGGTGTCAAAATGGATATAATCAACAATTCCTTTTGTAGTATGGTTTGTAGTTGAAAATCTGACCTTTTCTTGCTTTCACACTACACAATGCTTATAGAAATCCAACTTTTCAATACTAATAACACCTAGAAGTCCTCTTATGCTTAATAATTCAAGACCTTTCTGATTCATGTGTCCCTGTCTAATATGCCACAATTTTGTGGTATCCATATTTGAAGTGGTTGAGGAAAAAACAACAACAACTACATCGGTCATAGTTTCACCAATTAATTTGTAAAGGTTTTGAGGAATACATACTCCTATCAAAGCATCATATCCTTTGGTAAAGGAAAAGATTCCATCTCTAGTCCTATATGTAAAACCGTTGGTTTCAAGTAGGCCAATTGAGATGTGATTTTTCTGAAGGCCTTAAACATGAAGAACATTTGAGACAGATCAGATAACACCATCAAACATCTTTATGTGGATTGACTCAATGCCAATAGTCTTGATGGTGGTTTTGTTCATCATGTTTACTATGCCTCCATCAAACTATTCATAAGAAGAAAACCAATCTCTATGTGGACACATGTGATGTGAACAACCGCAGTCTAGAATTTAAGAAGTTTGAAAATTGACGAATGAGGAAGAAAATGATGTTTCCATAAGAATATAATAAAGATCTTCTCGTGCTATATTAGCATATGTAGGTTGTTCTTGTTTTTTGTTCTTTGTAACAAACTGAATTCCTTGTACTTGAAATTTTACCCTTTTCATAAAAATATCTTACTTTTCTTCCCTGGTTGTCCTTATTGTTAATTTTGAGGAAGTTGAGGGACTTGGAATAAATAGGCATAAAAACTTAAGGAGTTAGTGCACAATTACCTCAATTAATATATTGTTGAGAGTTAAGTTGCTGAATGTCCATAAGGAAGTTGCTAAATGTTGATATACTCACAACAATGGCTAGCGAGAGCTAGGGGATGACCCCCTCGATGGTTTCCCAGTTCTTCCCTCGTCTGCTCATCTTTCTTTGTTTTTCCCCATGAGGGTATATCTGTCTTTGCACTTTGTTTTGTTTCACCCTTGACTAAGACCACACGAGCGCTGACCTGTGATGTGGCCACTGATGATTGGGCCATGCCACGCGGGTTGACCCCCCTTCTCTCTTCTTTTCTTTTTCGCTAATTTTTACCCACATGGTTTTTCACCAAATTTCCATTGGTTAGATTTAATAAAATTCACAATAAATCGAGGCTTTATCATAAAAATGCAAATACATACCCATTGGAAAGGATTTTTCACAAGGAATCCGATTTTATGATTTTTGAGTCATGATTCTAATTCCTTTTTTGATGTTTATCTTAAATACCATTTTAATTATATAAAATGTTCTAAAATTGATAACTAATTCATTTTAACCTCAAATTAATAAAAAATGTTTTCTTAGTTAGAAAAATATCACCAATCGTTTGTCCTAGTTTTCAAACCCAAAATCAAAGTTTTGTCTTAAAGGTATAAGATTAGGGTTTCAACCCTAAAATTTCATCAAACCCTAATCCTTGCGATAAAATAGTTGAATGTAGGATTTAATGATCTTGGGCATCAATAATTGAAGAAAAGACAAACCTGGGATAACTCAAGTGAGGTATGCGCATTCTAACCCTAAAGTTGGGCTTTATTTATCCACACCTAAATTCCCAATGAGGCATGTGCCTATTTTATTCATTCTTTTAATTTTCTATAAATGATTTAAGGGCCTTGGACCCCACTTGCAAATGTTGATAGACCTATTCTATCTTCCATTGAATTACTTTAGCATGATGATGAAAATGACTAATTAACTAAAATAGTGTACATGAGTACAAACCACCCATAGTATTGGGCATGAGCCCAGAGGAATATGACCACTCGCCCCAATTTATAAAATATTAGGGTGTTTGGTAATGTGTTACTCTCCCTCACCTAGAGGTTGAGGTTCGGTAGGTGCCTCAACCCTATGTTAGTATAATTTAGTCGAAATTAATCATGCATGCAATTTATTTTTGTTCTACTTGGCAGAATTTCTTACTTGATATACTTACATCATACTCTTGATATCTAGTATCTAGTGAACCTTTATTTTCTCATACTTAAACCATTGAATTGTAATTTACCTATAATTGACACATACATTTTATCTACTTTTATTGGGTGAACCCAACCACCCAGAGCCAGGAAGAGAGATAGGACCCGTTCACAGTGTAGCTGACCAAGTGTGAGACTATCCCAAAGATGACTAGGTTACTATTGCTAGGTCCAGTAGTATTTAAGTTTATATTTCAAAAATAAAGCTATGTAATATCATAGGTTTTTATTACATTTTGCTACTTCTATTGACATTAATTTGTATTTGGTCCATGCTTATTTAATTGGAATTATTATACTATCATCCTTCATCTTCAAGTTTTTATCAAAAAATGGATGTGTGTATTTTTTGTTAGATTTTAGTAAGGAGGTGATCTTGCCTCCTTACATTCTCCCTTTTCTTCCTTTTTTATAACTTGTAGCATTCATCAACAACATATTCGGTCTTCTTACAATATTTACAAATCTTCTTGGATTTAGACTTAGACATGTGTATCTCCTTCTTGTTGTTTCCCTTTTCTTTTGTTCGGCCCCGCACCATGAGAGCCTCTGAATGATTCCCACAAGAAGAAGCAATCAGATCTTTATCAACCACGGTCTTTGACAAAAATGAGGATATAACATCCTCCACCTTGATTGAATATTTCCCATACAGAATAGTTTTACAAAAGTGCTTATATGAGGGGGGGGGGAAGAACACAACAGAATAAGGGCTTTATCTTCATCTTTGAGTTTAATATATATGTTTTCCAAATATATAATAATAGAAGTAAACTCATAAATGTGATCACGAACAGAAGTACCTTCCACCATCCGGAGTAAGTGGAGACGCTGGTTATGATAGAGTTTGGCTTGGAGAGACTTTATCATATAGAGATCTTTGAGTTTCTTTCAAATCCCTAAAGTAGTAGTTTCGTTGGCAACTTCAACCAAAACCTTGTAGTACAAGGATAATTGGATTGCGGTAAGAGCCTTCTAGCCCATCTCCTTCTTTTCTTCATCCTTCATAGTGGCTGACATCTTCTCGATCCCTTCCACACCCACAATGACTCCTTGTTGAACAAGCACACCACACATTGTGATCTGCCATAGTTTGAAATTGATTTTGTGATCAAAGTTCTCAATCTTATATAGACTCGTCATCATTCAGATCTTGAACATGAGGCTTTGATACCAATTTGTTAGGATTTAAACAATAGAATACAAAGAGTTTGTAGTGGAATAACAAGACAAAAATGAAGAGAACGATCACACAACCAAAGAACACATGATTCACATGGTTTGGTCTAGACAACCTACTCCATGGGAGGAGAGAGAATTTCACTATTGCAAGAATATTAAAAAGGAGAGATACTCTCAAGAGAGAGAACTCAAAAAACCTTTACAAGGTTACACCCAAAGAAGAGAGAGAACTCTCTTTGGTACATTACTATACATCGACACTTCTCAGTACAAGAAAATTCCATGCTCTTAGGGTCATATTTATGGACTCCATGCCATAAGTCTCCAACTAGGAATAAACAATCCTAATAGGAGTCTATTACGTAACAAGAGTTCAAGTTGCATGTAGATAGAGCCATCTCCAACTCCAAATCGGAATACTAATCCAAATCCAAGTAGGAACATGGGTTGGACTCAAACTAAGGCAAGATCCAAAATAGGACTATCACACCATGTAGGATTAGAGTTAGGACTAGGATCCTTCGATACATAATAGATAAAACATAAACACAACAATGAGAGCCTTAACCCATACATGTGTTACACTTATTTAAACAAGCGAGAAAAAAAAGTAAATCATTATATAAGTCCCAGGTCTATTTAACTTTCTATCATTATATATAGGAGCAAGTACTTCAAAGTTATATTGAGTTAGTCCTTACAGTCCATGACTAATATGGTACTTATGAAATTTAATTATATATGAATTTGAAGTTAATATCACTTCCAAACCCATGTATCTGGTGTATTTCCTATTTCAGACAAATTTATCTTACAATCATCAGTTTTGTCCCATATTACGTGCGTGTGATTATGTTTAAAAAAAATATTTTATTCATTTTGTTTTCCAAAAACTTTCTTAGAGTTTTCACTTTGTGAGTTGTCAACAATGTTAAAGACAGCAAAAAATATCCTCCTTTGATTACCCTTAAAATCCATCCTCAAACATGACGTTAAAGTCTCTGAGAAAAACAAATAGTTGTAACGTGCACAAAAAAGTGTGTGGTCTGTCATCGCAAGATGCGCTGAGACAATTCTCTTTATAAAAAGACACCCGCTCTCCTTTTAAAACACATAGAAAAACACCAATAGACATACATAGAGAAAAAGATAGAAATTTGTGTTCTATTTTTTTTACTAGAATGCTCCAGTATTCCATCCACCACCTTCTCATTTTTGTCCATTCCCTCAAGCAATTTTCTACCTTTTGATGTTGTTCTTGCACCAATGATGCTTCACAACATACACCATCTTTCTGCAAAAAAGGGATAAAAGAATGAGTTTGATACAGTCCACTTGCTTGCATCAAGGAACTATGCCAAAGTTGTAGTGGTTGAATCTTTAAGATAGACTGCCAAAAAAGCTCATGCTAGGAGTGGTGAAATCTGTCTTGAAGATAGTGTTTCACACACCTTCATCTTAGGATCTAGATTTTACATCTTCTAACTGATCATTGTCTTCTCCAATCTAATATTGTTATTATTGATGTTTTATATTTAGTGGTTAATTGTTACCTAAATCTAGTTAACATTTATATTCTTATCCAACAATTTCAAGACAGATTCCTAACATCTGTTCATTAGATATATCTATTAATTATCTGTTCATTTGATATGGATTCAAAATTTTTGTTATGGATTGATGATGTTGCTTCTCTTCACCTAGAACACTTTTTAGGTTTGCACTTTCACCGTTGGTAATTGAAAGTGTAATTATGTCTTACCTCCTTGGGCCTTGTTTCTGGCAACTTACCACTGAAAAAATCTATTTCTGTTGTGCCTGAAATATAACCATCAAACCTCCTTGTTGGAGGAACACTTTGAATCTGAACCAACTCATGTTGTCCCTACTCATGTCACAAAAAAAGTGACTATTTATGTCATGATGTGATTGTTTCATCACTATCTGATGAACTTTATGATGCCTATATGAAGATCTCAACCTCTTATGAACTATGGTCATATTTAGATTCTAAGTTTGGTCTGAAAGATATTGGTCTTTAGCGTTATGTCTTTGTTGAATGACTTACCTATAATATGATTGATAATAAACCCATTTAGGTTCAAGTTCTAGAATACCAATACTTACTTTCTAAATCGATGGCCAAGGATTATAAACTTGATGAAAACATTCAAGTAGCAGCCCTCATAGAGAAACTCCAACCTTCTTAGAAGAATTTTGTTAGAACGCTTAGACATAGACTGTGGAATATTTCCATTGCATTCTTAGTCAAATCCCTACAAACTGGAGATAGACATTGAGAACAAGACAAGCAGGCTAACCCTGTTGTCAATACGGTTTAAGGTGGTAAAACTAAGAAGAAGCCTAACCCCTCCCATCTCAATAAGAAATCCAAACCTCCTTTTGGGGGATGCAAGAAAACCAAAATCAAAATAATAATAATAGTGATCAAGGAGAAAATCGTGTCTGCTTTGTGTGTGCTAAACCTAGTCACTTAACAAATTTATGCAGATTTTACAAAGGTTAGAGAAAGTAGAACATCCAAGCACCTAAAAATCCTGAAGTAAATATGATCACTGTGGGTGGTCTCTTCCTCTTATGTAGACATGTTAGAAAATTTGACTATTCTTTTTGTTAACTTATCAAATGATTGGTACATGGATTTCGGTACCACCTACCATATTTGCTTTGACCAATCTCTCTTTTCTTCCTACTAGGTCGAATTTGGTAGAGTGATCAAGTGGGGAGATCATTCATCTACCATACAATTGCAGGATATGGATGTGTTGACATAAACCTTACATCTAGAAACACTCTTAGACTACATGATATTCAACATGTTCCTTCTTTCAGTATAAACTTCATTAGTCTAGTTTTTTATAACATTCTGGTTATACCTTGTTATGTCAAGGCAATCATATTGTTATTTTTAAGTATGGTTCTTATATTGGACTAGGATACACATATGGTGGCCTTATTAAACTAACTTACATTTTATATGATACATGTTCTCTTAATGAAATATCTTCTACTATTTTAGTTTCTGAAACTAGTGATAGCACATCTTGACCATGTAAAGAGAAGTATGATGAAACCTATGATTAATTTAGATATATTTCCCAAGACTCATATTGATATTTTAGATAGATGTCAAATTTATGTTCAACCTAATCTTCTTAGGAAGTCATTCAAATTAGTAGATCTTAATACATATCTGCTTGGATTAATTCATACCAATGTTTGTGATTTATATAATATTCTTACTTATGATAGTATGAGATGCTTTGTAACGTTTCAAGATGATTTTTCTATATATTTCTCTATTTCCTTGCTGAAAAGTAAAGATGAACAACTAGAAAAATTCAGAATCTACAAAGCCCGAGTGGAAAAACAACGAGATAAAAAACATTAAGAAAGTGAGATCTGATAGAGATGGTGAATACACTTCTGATGAACTTAACAAGTTCTATGAGGACCAATGACTTATACATGAAACCATTGCCCCATATAATCCTCAATCTATAGGAGAGCTGAAAGGAAAAATAGAACAATGATTGACATGGTCAATTTAATGCTAGTAGAGTTTAGACTTAGTCAAAGAATGTGGGGGAGGCTCTTCAAACTTTAAACTACATTCTAAACTGTATACCTTTTAGACACATTGACAATAGACATGTTGAACTTTTGCTTAACAAGAAACCTTATTTGAAGTACCTCAAAGTGCAGGGGTGTTTGGCCAAGGTTAAAATTCCTGGTAATAAAAAGAGAAACCTAGGACCTAAAACTGTTGATATTGTCCTTATTGTATGTGTTAAAGACAGTATTTCGAATATATTTCTAGTATTAAAATATGATATCTCAGATATCAGAGTCAACTCTATTCTTGAGATTATACCTTTAGATGTTGTCTATTATGAAACTATATTTCCCCTTAAGGAAAAGGTTCCTAAACAAGTTAGTGAAGAACCTTCTTCCACTCCTCAATAAGAACTCATTTCTATTCCAACTAAAAGATAAATAACCTCCATTGATTACAACAAACATGTGTGAAACTAAAAGGCTAGTTGGTAATGGGCCTGAAATGACCTAGATGGCCAAGCATGGGGGTTACAACATAGACTGGACCCTGCCACCATCAACACAAATGGATAAAACATAAACACGACAATGAGACCCTTAATGCATACATGTGTTACATTTATTTAAGCAAGTAGGGGAAAAATAAAACTATAATATGAGTCCTAGGTCTATTTGACTTTTTTATCATTGTATGTAGGAGTGAGTAATTCAAAGTTATATTGAGTTAGTTCTTACATTCCATGACTAACATGGTACTTATGAAATTTAATTATATATGTATCTGAAGTAAATATGACTTCCTAATCCATGTATTATTATATTGTAATAGATTTTATTTTATTTTATACAATCAAAAAGGAAATTGCATGAAGATCCATTTTATTTGATTTAGATCTGATCAATGTTTTAGTACTAATTTTGACCAATTATCTTAATATGGTTCCATTTTAGCTAAATTAGTGCATTAAGGTTTATATTTAGGTATATTAGGGTCAAATATATTTGATTTTTCAAAAAAACATCAGTTATGTTATTATTAGATTGTTAGTATATTTATATCAGGCCCACTCCCAAATATACACCCACACTAACAAGTATATCACTTTCACCCATTTACGTAACAAATTTGCATTAATCTTGAACTCTTATCATCTTTTTATTGAACACAAATTATCCAACTTTCAAGCCATTATTTTCCTCTCACATATTTATCTCTTCCACAAAATCTTACATTATCTCTTTCTTGATAATGCTCCAACTAGAAATCTCAAACTAGACAAAAAAATTTAGTTGTGTTAGATTTGTAATTGTTTGTACTATGTATAATTATTTAGTTACAATTGGGCAATCAGACAAAACAACAATACCCGATAGAATGGGAAACATACCATAATTGGTGCCAAAATGACGTCCGATAATAGTTGAAGCATAAAGTTTTATCTAATAGTAAAAAATAAATTATAATATAAAATCATATAAGTTTCTTGTCTGAAATAATGATATATTAACATCTAGATAATTGTTCTATGATCATGAAGATATGTAAGTATCATATCAAAAGGTTGGTTTCCCTAGTGTATTTTCATGACTTCCAAGATAAATGGACCATGTTGTATTTGGTCAAAGTTGGTGGGTGGTTTAACTATAATTACACATTTGATATCTCTATTTTTGACCATATTTTATATCATATTTTGTGTCTCACCCATACAACCCATAAATTACAAAAAAAACTTATTCTTTGTGCTATCCATTATACATGGCCCATATGTCACTCTTCCAACCTGAACTACTTAAGTACAATACCATTTCAACCTCTAGATAAAGTTCTCTTGAACTTCCATGTCCTTTTCTTTCATCTTGTTTATATGTGAGTCATGTAATGATGTTGAAGTTTGAATTTAAACAAAATTGCTAAAATGAATTGATGTTTGATTCACCACCTTTTATAACTAGTGAGGAAAAGTTGATTAAATGGTTTTATGCTTTCATAGTAGAAATCCCTCCCCCTCACACATACTTGTCAATATATTTTGCTAAGTTGAAACTATACTCCCATAATATTATATCATAGATGTCATATTCAAAGTCTACACATTTATTGATCACATTTTCTCAGTGTTTTGACCTCATTAATACATATATGATATCATGAAAATAGCATAGATATTCAAGCACATTTGGCAGTGTCTTTACCACATTAATACATATATTCAAAGAATGCATTGTTTGAATATTTGTGCTTTTTTCATGAATCGTATCTATAGGAGAGAATTTAGAAACTGAGTTGTCCATGCCTTGCCCGAGAATTTATACAGTTAGGATATGTACTTGAGTGTCGAGAGTATGACATGGATGGATATAATGCTTTAGTACACTCACACCCATACTTCGATTGGTCATTTGAAGTCAAGCATGATCATTAAGTGGTAATTAATAGTGTCCATTAAAGACTAATCAGTTGACTAATGATAATATATGTGGATAATAATGTTAAAACATATCCCACCAGTCAAGCAAAGGTGACAACTGATTGTTCCAATAAGTATGGCCTTGTGTTTTGTTTATCGCATGTGTTTATGATAGGGTTGTCAATGGGGAGGGTTCGTGGAGGATAAAGGCTTACCCTTACCCTTACCCATAAGTGTATTGGATAAGGGTGTGGGTGATTCCCCACTCCCCCAGTACTTACCCTCCTCTTACCTTTATCCTCTTACCCACAAGGTAAACCGAGAGGGTAAGGGTGAAGCGGGGAATATTTATGTCTTCAAAAACCTTGTGCTAATTTTAATAATAAAGGCCGATATGATACATTTAAATATTTAAATGAAATATCAAGATGATCTCAAATATTGATTAACTATTCAAAATGATTCTAAGCAATCTTAAAACATTATACACATATTTGTGTTGTATTTATATATGTTATAAAGGAAAATGTTGTTGCATACACAAATACTAATAATCCTAACATTAGTGCATGAACAAATAACTTTCTCTCAAAATAAAAAGACAACTACACTAAAATGATATTAAATGAATAACATCACAAAAAATATTGTTACAACATACAGATCATATATCTTCTAAAATATTTTTTAATACAAAATAATAAGAACAAATGAAGTAGATAACAACACCACAAATACATATCAAATGGTAAACTAATGATAAAAATTTTCTATTATATATCCTTGTATATTAGAACTTCAAGTTGTGCTACACACCTGATAAAATAAGTCTCTAAGAAGTAGAAAACATCACACCATATGTATAAAATAGTGCATAAACTGTAATTTCATATTACTTCAACACATGCGTCCTACACCTAAAAAATGGTCTTGTATACATGACTAAAATAGTTACATAAGAAGTAGATAAGAATATCATGCATTGTATTAAACAATGATCACATAATATTGAATAATTCATTGACTTAAATAACATAATGACTTTGTATATTCTATATCATACATAAATATTGGCGGGTAGTGAGTTAGAGAGTATGGGCAATGGCTTACCCTTACCCATAGACACTAAGGTAGTGTGTTAGAGGGTATATGGTAGGTGGATAAAGGGAATTCTTTATGGGTACCCTTCCCTTATAGAGTATGAGTTCAACGGGTTTACCTTACCTATTATATCCCTAGTTTATGAGTGTGTGGTGGGTATCAAGAGGAATTTAAATACATTTCCATAGTTCTAATAAGTTGGGCTTGTCTAAGACATGTCATAATGGTTACAAGACATTCTTCTAAAACGAATTGACACCAACAAATAGAGGTGCATCCTTAGTGCATAGTTGATTGTTCATTATGTTCTTCCACTTTATTATATACCATTGGCAGGAAAACGGAAGAAAAGGGTTTCTCACGGTTAGCAGATGGTGTCGATGATATTATATATAGGTTCATAGGTGTGAGGTGTCAAGGAGACCCATCAAAGGTCGGATACAAGGAAAGAACAGGGGACTGGAGGCCCCTTCTCGAACTAGGATGATGGGGTGAGGAGTCCTCATCGTATTAGAGGAGAGAGAGATTGTGAAAAGAGGAGAAGGTAGGTGCACATCGGACTGTAGAGTCTAGTGTCAGCTGGGCTTGAGGTAGGAGAAAAACAAATCACTATAAAATGATCCTCTGATGGATCTCACAACAGTCAGGTAATACCAGGGATGTGTGAAAGAAACCATAGGCAAATGCAATACATCAGGCATTATATTAAACCCTAATAGTTGCAGGACAAAACCCAAAGTACAATTTAAATAGGATTTGTACATCTTAACATTATCCCCCTGAATCAAATTGAAGTAGAAAACATTATCAAATTAAGCTATAACTTTTCACTTAGACTAATCAAGACCCAAAGAATATGGTTATGCACATAGATTTGGGATTTGAAATTATCATAACAATTAGGGTTTTGCTTAATTATCTCTATAATGGTTATTATATGTACCATTATCCTCAATATTTTGTATTTAGACTTCATTATTCTAATATTATCACTATATGCATTTATATTATAATATCTTTAATGAATTAGGATTATTTTACTTAATTTCTCATTAAGTTCATTGATGTCACATCTAACTTAAATTATGGAACATTAATAATCTTCAATGATATTAAACATCTAATTAGTGTCACATTATATAAACTAGTTATCTTGTGGTCCAAATGAATTGATTACTTGTACATATTCACATATTTTTACCAATTATGCACATCTAACCCCACCTTAGCCATTCATGCATTTGTGTGTGAATCAAATTACTTATTAAATATATATGAGTCATTAGATGTATATTAGTGAACCAAGTGAAACATATTACATATTGATTAGTTGATTTTCATATCAAGCCATGATTAGGTGATTTAGCAAAACTAGGTGTATTAACATATGATGCATGATTGAGGCACCTAATGTCACTAATATATTATGATTTAATACCATGGATGGATATATTAGGATTCGATGATAACAACTTAGGGTTTGTAGTCAACATGATCACTATACATCACATACCCTCATCAACATGTATGATGTCTAGGTTAAGTTCCACATAACTCACTCATCATAAGATTAGGGTTTAGTAGTCCATTACATTATCAGGATTATGTGTATCTGCAATTAGGGTTAATACATAATGTTACTCATATTATGTACGTAAAATATTTGTTAGGGTTCAAACGTGTGAACTACTCATGATATGCCCATTATATGTTCATAAGGATATAAGAAAGCATGACATGGTATAACTATTATCCTTGTTTGGTCAATTCTAATGATTTGAGCATACTACCATCTTATTCCAGGAATTAGGGTTTCTAAATTAGGATATCCAAATTTCGGTATGTTATAGGACTCCACCCCTTAAAAAGATTTTGTCTCAAAAATCAACATATCCATGATATATCAAGGTACTATCCCTCCACCCCTTAAAAAGGTTTGACCTATCAAGTCAAACTAAACTAGAGGTACAAAGGTGAATCTAACCAATGTGGTCTACATTGGGCATATCATCTTATGAATATCCTCATCACATAATTTTAATCTTAAGTTAGCTCTCATAGATTCAAGACATAAATAGGGTTATCACACCTAATACCCAAGGGAAGAAGGCACATGATGTCCAATCTAATCAGGGTTACCTTACTCAAGATTCTCATAGAAACTAGATACCTCTCCCATCCTAACATAGTCATTTAGATGGCTTTGACATAAGCTAAGGATCCTATAAGGAACCTGTGGAGAGGTCAAACTTAAAGAAGATAAAGATTGAAATTGTTAGATGAACTGACTATCTGGCTCTGATAGCATACTTGTAAGGAGTGGGACCCGAGAGGGGAGACACTCAGCTTACTTAAAAGAATAATAGAAAACCATCCATTGCCAATTATTACAAGTAATTTTTCATGAAGGATGATAACTATAATTTAAGTATGTAATGTACCAATACCAAAAGTATAGCAACGGAAGTAAATATCTAACTATTACAATATATATGTCTATCATTGTTCATCACCATGCAAGGTAGACATAAAAAGAAAACTAATGTATAACATAGGTCCATCAGAGGGTAAACCAATTACTCCAATCTATCTCCACGAAGAATAGCTAATCTCAAGTAGGCTGCAGCTCCAGGTCACCTGTGGCAGGATCTTCTCTACCTAAGGGGTTGGGAACACCCCTCACAAGAGAATACAAGGTGGAATATAATCAGCAAAAGGTGGTATGCACTTATGTTAGGGATTGGACATGCTCTATGGAAAAAGTACATCAAAAGTAAATAACATAGTTCTTAATGAAGAGGGAGGCAGAAGCATCCAAGTGGATATTAGAAGAGTTCTACATATAGTAAGAGAGAGATATTATATTAAGAAATAAAATGTGCACTAATAAATCCTTAAAATACCAAATTAAAGAAATATAACAAATAATAAGAATTTTTCATGTTGATTAAATATTACACTACAACAATCTAAAAGTAGGGTTGAGGCACTCCCACATCTCCATCCTAGGAAGGTGAGAGAACCCACAATCCTATACATAGAGTGTATAGAATAGGTGCTTGGGTATGTGAGAGCACCGTCACCCATATACTGGAAAGTTTTTCAATGGGACCAACCGCATAATGTACCACCACAAATAGATAATAATAGTCTCAACCAGTGATTAAAAAAGCGGATGGAGTGGCCGCTGAAGTGTCAAGGAGAGCGCCAAGGGTAGGGGTTGTAGGGAGAACTGTTGACAGAGACAAGAGGTAAGTATCCTATTCCTACCCTGTTATTCATGCATCTTTTCTTTACCTTCTTCCCAATTCTTTTTCTTTTCTTTTCCTTTTTTCAAATTTTTTGTTACAGCCGTACTACTACTACTGTACTTTTCTGGTTCCCTCTTCCTGGCCCCCTATTTGTTGGATATCCTCCATTCTCTGTTCTTCAACGATTAGACACTAACATTAACACCTACAATAGGCTTAAGTAGGCAATTTGTAAACATGTTACTAAGAAATAAATCCGAGTAGTCAATATGATGCCTGAAAATTAACAAGTTCAACGTGCAGCTCTCCTTTGATGAAGTGTATGCAATTGATTTCCCAACCAATCTTTGGGATTCCTATTGGGATCAATGGATTCATCTTGCTATATTGATAAACAGAAGACTTGCTTAATCTTTGGAATGTCATTTTTGGATTGTCGTCTGCTTTTGTATGCAATGCTTACTGTAATATTTGGACTATCTTCTTCTTTTTTATGCAACTAACATTATAGGTAAATTGATTTAGACTAGGAGCTGGTTTACAGTTTGCAATGAAACATAATAGATTGACCAATTTCACTCCTCTCAATACATTATGAAACGATACATTACAGATAAATTGCTAGTTACGTGAGATGACTTGCATGATTTTATGTTGTTCAATGAATTGTCAACTGCTTATTATCATTACACCAACAATAATTACTCTTAAGTAGAGTTCAAACAGCAAGTACCTACCATATCTTCCTACAAGAAAAATTCAATACTGCTACTTCCTTATAAAAATCTGGATGTACTGCCGACATTGCAAGTTTTGATTTAATAATATTTTTTTGTTAGTAGTATGACAATCACTATTTTTTTTCAAATTTTTATAAAACAATGATGGGCCGCTTTTTCAAAAAGCACCCGCTTTAGTACGCTTTAAAACCCGCTTTCCGCTTCCCGCTTGAAGGGGAAATCCGCACGCTTCCCGCTTCGCGCTTTTCAAAACATAGGTCTCAACTATCAAACATGGATATAATAGAGAGGCAAGATAAAATTTAGTCTAAGCCAATAAATCAATTCATGGTTTCCATCATGAAATGGATCAACAATATGAAATAAAGCAATAAAGGTTACAAATTGAATAAGAATCAACATGATTAAATAAAAGAGATTCAATTTGTATTCTTAACAATATATATAAGATAAATTTCAAGGAATTGAACCCAATCAAATCAAACATGTATAATCACGGGTCAAATATATACAACCAAGTGATATATAAAGAACTACGCCACAATCAAATCAAAGAGAGACAGAGAGAGAGAAAATAGAGTTATTGTCCAATATGACTCATAAAGAGATGCAACATACCTCAAAAATATGTATCTAAAGTCAAGATCAAACCCTATATCCAGACGAAGGTCCAAAGCTACTGATTATAAATTTGAATGAATTACAATTTGAGCTCCTATAAATAAAACCCTAAAACAAGAGTTTTTTATGATTACCGATTTAGGTTATGTAAATTACAAATCGGATAGATTATAAATTTTTATTCTAAAACATATTTATTTATAAAATGTTGACTTCTAAATCATTATATATAAATTTTACAAGATTAAGGATAGTTAGGGAAAACCCATAAAATCACATATTTTAATTATTAGAATTAGATTACAAAAACCATACCAACTGCAAAATCTTATTTTTGTGATTCCAAAATAGGTCGCAATTTATTTTTCTGACTTTCAGATGAACTATTATGAATTTTACAAGATAACTAATTTACTAGATAATTAAACAAAATCGATCTTAATACTAC
The DNA here is from genome assembly GCA_963693085.1 of Alisma plantago-aquatica. Lineage (NCBI taxonomy): Eukaryota > Viridiplantae > Streptophyta > Magnoliopsida > Alismatales > Alismataceae > Alisma > Alisma plantago-aquatica. The sequence continues at coordinate 112,119,539 of OY856413.1, forward strand.
TGATGCAAAAGATTAAAAGGCCAATGCATCATACATCAATATCTTTATGCATGATAGGGTATATTCGATACTTAATCCGTGATAAGATCTCACACAGTTATACATTGAAACCAAAGTCGAAACCATATTACCCATTATCAATGTGACAAACATTTAATCAAAACCAAGACAAAAGAGTAAAGCACTGTAATGTTCATCTTCTTTGCCTAGTTCTCTCACTCTATGGAACTAACGATCCCAAGCTTCAGTGTGACCACAAAATCAATGACTAGTGGAGAAACTTGATAACTGAGAACTTGATTGAGTTCCCTAACTTCCTACAAACTCAACAATTCAAGGTTCAATACATATGATGGCCAAGAGAACTTGGACGACCCTTCAACATGGCTAGAGAAGAGGCAAAGATCAAATCTATACAACCAAAACAAATCAGAATGATTCAATGCATAAGATGAGTTTTCACAAACACTGCAAAGTTCCAGGTGAAGAAAGCGGTGTGACTGGTGGTCGGAAGATTAGAGATATGTTTGTAGGTAGGGATGAGCATTGGGGCCAGATCCTACCCGAGACCCAGGCCGCATAATTGATCCAGACCCGAACCCGATTTATAATATGGGTGGGATGGGCCTAAAATTTAAGCCCATATTTTAGTTGGCCCGGGTATGGGCGGAGGTAAACCCAGGCCCAAAAACCCGAATGCCTAGATTAGATTTTATGTACATGTATACATCTATCTTTGTCCTAAAAGAAAAACATACATATTTCTAGATGCAATATGTATCCAACCAATGGCAACTTGGATAATATGTAATCAATCAACATGATTAGTGAATTGATACTAGTAACATAACCATCATTGACATGGATAGATGTACTTGATTTCTTTGTTTTGATCTCACTCTGTCCACATGTAGGGTACAAATGATTTTTTGCTCAGTGCATAGTAGATTATGTTCATTTTTTTGCTCATATACCCACATGTAGGAGAAAAATGATCTTTTACCCTTCCAAAACCCATTTCATAGTATATACATATAGGATGAGAAGTAAAAAGCCACAATATTGTAGATTCCACTAATTTTTTAAGTCTCATACATTCACATGTGTGAGAAAATAATTTGTTCCTCTTTTAATATCCCTTCATTGTTGTAGGGGATCAAACAACTAAGGTATACATATCCGGCTACATTTATCACAATATATATATATATATATATATATATATATATATATATATATATATATATATATATATATATATATTCTTTTGAAGGTTGATCACAAAATACATATCATACCAGTTAGTTTTCATAGCAAGTTAGATCTAGAAAAAAATTGTATGCTCATTCGATATTATATGCGTAAACTTGAATCCAGACCGAAACCCTACATTCTTAAATGGGCCAGGTACAGACTGACATTTTTCAGTTTTATCTGGACCCGAACCTGACCCGTGGTCCACTTTAAAATGTGGGTTTGAATTTGGGACATACAAAACCAGTATAACCCCGCCCAATGCTCATTCCTATTTTTAGGTCAAGAATGACGATGAAATAGGGAAATAGGGATAGATACCTTAGCAGGAGAAATTGACGTCAAAAAATGTTCAACAAGGGTCCAGGATTTGAGCTGCACCCTCTCGGTGGGACCCCACTATACAAGCGGTGGCGGAAAACTCCCTGGAGCAAGAACAGGTCACCCGAGATGGGGTGCTATCCTTGCGAAGGCATCAAGGTAGGAAAACAGAAGAAAAGGGTTTCTCGTGGTTAAGAGATGGTGCCTATGCTATTATATATAGGATCAAAGGCATCAGGTGTCAAGGTGACCCATCAGAGGTTGGGTATAGGGAAGGAACAAGGGACTGGAGGCCCCCTTCTCGAACTGGGATGATTGGGTGAGGGATTCCATCATATCAAAGGTATAACTACTCACCTAAGCATAAGGATCGCGGAGGGCATTAAATTAGAGAGAGGAGAGAGATCACGAGAAGAGAAGGAAAGTCTGCAGTGGATTGTAGAGTCCAACATCGGATGGGTGTGAGGTAGGAGAAAAATGAATCACTGTGAGATGGTGATCCAATGGCCCTCACAACAGTTGGGTAATACCGGCAACGCATGACAGAAACCATAGGCTAACACGATACATCAGGCGTGACACTAAACCCCGATAATTGCAAGATAATACCCAGAGTCCGATTTAAATAGGATTTGTATAGCTTAACATTATCTTATTGAATCAAATTGAAGTAGCAAACACTATCCGATTAAATTAAAACTTTTCATTTAGACTAATTAGCACCCAAAGAATCCGATTATGTACTTAGATTTGGGTTTTGAAATAATTTTGTATGAGTTCCAATACAGATAGGGTTCCACTTAATTATCTCCATAATGGTTATTATATTTACCGTTATCCTCAATATTTCAGATTTAGACTTCATTGTTCTCATTTTATCATTGTGTGCATTTATATTAGAATCTCTTGCATGAATTAGGATTATTTTACTCAATTTCTCTTTAAGTTCATAAATGTCACATTTAACTTAAATCATGGAACATTAATCATCTTCATTGTTATTAAACATCCAATTAGTGTCACATTATATAAAATATTCACATTGTTGTCCAAATGAATTGATTACTCGTATATATTCACATATTATTACCAATTATCCACATTTAACCCCATCTTATTCATCCATGCATATTTATGTAAATCAAATTACGTATTAACTATATTTGAGTTATTAGATGTATATTGGTGAACTAGGTGAAACACATTATATATTGATGAGTTGATTTTCATATCAAGCCATTATTAGGTGATTAAGCCCAAATTAGGTGTATTAACACATGATGTATCATTAAGGCACCTAATGTCACTAATTATTATGATTTAATACCATGGATGCATATATTAGGATTCAATGATTACAACTCAGGGTTTGTGGTCAACATGATCACTATACATCACATACCCTCATCAACATGTATGATGTCTAGGTTAAGTTCAATATAACTCACTCCACCTTCCGGTGGCGCAGCCGGCGCCAATCCCAGCGGGATCTGTCCTCTGACTCCACCCTCTGATGGTTCCCTATTCAAATCGAGCAACTTGACCGTTCATCGTTATTGGTTGACGCTCGCCGTTATCTGCGGGTCTCTGATGATCTCAGTTGGTCGTAGGGCACAAAGGATGGTTGCTCTAAGAAGAGCAGAATCATCATCAGCAGTTCACCCAGACACAATCATTCCCGACCTGCGGAGGATCCTCTTGCATAACAAAGAACACCCTATAACAATGGAGCAGGCCGCACCGAGACGACCCAATACGACTGGACGCATCGATCATACGTATCACTACACGCAGGGATTGAGCTCGAATAGCCGCCCTAAGAGACTGACACCTCTCTTTGGAATCCCCCATGACGCCTGCTTCAGGTGTATGGGTCGCGGACATTGGAAATCGCAGTGCCATTGCCAGAAGGTATGCTACATATGTCGAAGACCAGGACATCTAGCGAGACGCTACAGCATGAATCTTAGCATACCGGACATCAGATCGACGGAGGCGTTTCCACCTCTTCCGGCTGGCATCCCTGCGAGAGGTGCCCCACAACACGTTCTGAAAAGGATCATTGTGGATCTCGGACCAGATGACGACTCCCGCACCAGCAGGTTATCGGCCTTAGCCAGCGCCGTAGAGATATCATGGTCGAATCAACTTCTGTGGGAAGAGTTGTGTCTTCTTCTCAAGGGACTATGGCCTTCGGCCAAGGACGTCTATCGCTGTGCCGCCAGAAGAGTTGTTGCTTTCTTCGCAAGCAGAGAAGAAGCCATCAGCGTCAAAGACAAAGACGTTCTTCCGTTTCGGGAGTGCACCCTCAATATCGATCTATTGGCAGAAGGAGAGAGATGCACACATTGTGAGATGTTCTGGTTCTGGATCACTGATCTTCCTTTAATGTGTAGAGATGATAACTCCTTGTGTAAGATCGTTGCACCGTTTGGAAATCTTGCAACCATGTCTGACTGGAAATGTAGTGAGGACGATGTATCTGGTATTCTAGCACGTGTAGAGGCATTCAGTAAAGACATCACCCAGTTTGTGTCCATCACATACGGGAACCGGCGATCTACTGTCCAATTCCACATGGTGGCCAGAGCTCCTCTTCGCACCTTGAATTTTTAGATGACAGAAGTGGGCAAAGAGCTCGACATTCCTCTCACGGCTTTGCTTGATGATGTCGACGTCATCCCAGCCGAAGTAGACACGATAGAGAACCTGAATCAGGTGCCCGCCATACTGGTGATTGCTCAAGAGAACCAAGCTACTGACAAAAGAACTGAAGTTCCATCCTCACCTAGACGCACTATCATTGATGACAAAGGCCAGGTGAGACGGCTTTCCCATAGAAGGCTTGGAGATTTCATCATGGACATCTTCTACTCCATTGAAGATTCTCATCTCTATGGGCAGAGTAGATATAGCACCAGATCACAGCGAGACGGTAGCACAAACCTCTGAAGATCATCTATCTATAGTGCAAGATTCCAGAGAAACAGATCTAAAATGAGATTCTCTGAAGGCGACATGAGTATGATCAGTGATGACAGTGAGGATGGCGGGAGACAATGTAGCTATTGAGATGAGAGGATCGTTGTTGGCAGTGGAATTACCAGTTCTTAATGGATTTTAATGCTCTTTTTTGGAACATTAGGGGTGCAGCCAATAACCCTACGAGAAAGGTCCTCGGTAATCTTTATAGATGACAAAAACCTATGGTGGTGGGTCTTTTTGAACCCTTTCTTCATGCGGTTCAAGCAGAGGAGTTGCTTGACATAGTTCGCCTCGACTGGGTCACGGACAATCAACATGAAGATGGTAAGATATGGATTTATGTAGACGTCACCTTGAGGCCCGAGGTGTATAAATCCCATCGTCAACACGTCACAGTAAAGTGCGTATATGGAGATGGTTCTTGCTTTTTCATTACAGCCATCTATGCTAGTTGTGATAATATTGAGAGGAGGATCCTTTGGGAAGAAATGATCACTTTGTCAGCAGATATTGGTGAGACTCGATGGATGATGGCAGGAGATTTCAACGTCATTAGGAGCCCACCTGAGAAACGTGGAGGCTTAGCCACCCCATTCCAAGACATGGTAGATTTCAACATAATGATAACTAATGCACAGCTGAAGGAATTATCTTATAATAGTAGCAGATTCATGTGGGTGAATAAGCAGAGGCACACGCCTAACATCTGGCATCGTATTGATAGAGTTCTTGTCAATGAAGCGTGGATCACATCTAGACCATCATCTGACTCGCAACACCTCACCAGATATAGAGTTTCTGATCACTGCCCTATCATCACCAGAGTTGGCAACGCCGCCTGGGATGCAGCTCCTTCTCGCTTTTCTTTCTTATCGGCCTGGTTGCTAGATCAGGGATGCATTGATCTTATCGAGAGGGTTTGGGCTGAACCAGTTGTCGGCCATCCATCCTTTATTTTCTTTCATAAGCTTAAGGAAGTTAGGCAAGCTTTGCACACTTGGAACCGAGACACGTTCGGAGACATTCATCAGCAGAAGAGAGACCTTGAAGATGTCATCCATACTACCCAGACTGCCTTCAATGACAATCCAACTTCTGTCAATGAAGAGAGCTTGCATACAGCAGAAAGGGAGCTTCAACACATCCTTGACCTTGAAGAATCCCTGTGGAAGGACAAGGCTAGGATCAACTGGCTCACGGATGGAGAGAGAAATACTTCCTTCTATCACTCGGTGGTCATATCTAGAAGAAAGCAGAGGAGGGTGGCGAGTATCAGATCTCCTGATGGATCTATCGTGTTATCTGGACCGGACATGGCTAGCACAGCGGCAGAGTTTGTTAGACATTTCTTCACAGATGAGATTGACATCAATCTGCTTGAGTTGCAGAGTCTTCGCAGATTAGACAATCTCACTCTCACAGCTGTCCCGACTAGTGATGAAAATGAAATGGCGATGAAATAGATGGACGTTAATTCTGCCCTGGGTCCTGACGACTTCACCATGTCTTTCTACAACGCCGCTTGGAGTATCATTTAGAAGGACTTCATGGACATGACAAAAGTTTTCTTTAAGCTACAACCTTGTCACCGCAGCCTTTTCTGCTGTCGCATTCTTCTTATACCAAAGATAGACAACCCTGAAGACATGTCCACTGATTTCAGGCCGATTTCTATTGAGAACATGGCTCTTAGAATTCTAGCACGTGTTCTTAGTAACATACTCTCTCCTCTCATGTTGTCCATTGTATCTAGGTATCAAGGCACCTACATTAAAGGCAATGAGATTACCAACCATGTCTGCTTGGTGAAAGATTTGGTTCATGACATCAATCAAAGATACACCTTCCCTAACACCCTGTTCAAGTTTGACATGTCAAGAGCATATGACAAAGTTCACTTGGGTTCCCTTTGGCTTATCCTCTCTAGTTTCAGCTTTCTGAATGACTCGATTAATCTTTTTCTTAGGTTCTTTGATTCCACTTGGGCTTCTATCACCCTTGGAGAGCACACGGTAGGTTTCTTCCAGATCAAAAAAGGCCTAAAGCAAGGAAACATCATATCCCCTTTCATGTTCATCATATTTGAAGAGCTTCTTTGTAGGCGGGTTATGGCTCTAATGGTGAATCAGTCCATCGCTAGATTATGTATAAGAGGAGGTGGTGAAGTGCCCTCGATCCTTCTTTACACTGATGACATCACCATGTTTGTCAACGCTGACCCGGCGATGCTTGTGGCTGTCTGACAAATGGTGGAATCGTACATGAGAGCCTCCGGACAAAGCATCAATAGATCCAAGTCAATATGTATGATTGGTCATTCAGCCTCCTCCTCAGATCGAGACATAGCTTCTGAAGTGGGTATTGAGGGGACGGTGGATTCCTTTACATACCTTGGAACTCCCATCACCAAAGGATGATTGAAGCTGACTGATTTTGAATACCTCTTTTAGAAGGTCATCGGTAAGATTGCATCCTGGAAGGCGAGACTGCTCTCTTTTGCAGGATGTAGGTTGTTGATCCATCATGTGCTATCATCTATCACACTGTATACGACCGTTGTAGTGAGGATTCCAGTCGCTATTATCAGCCAGATCGACGAGGCCTTATCTAGATTCTTATGGTCTGACAGACATAATCACTGACGTAAAGCTTGGATAGCTTGGAATAGGGTCACTATGCCTCCTGACCAAGGTGGTTTAGGTATCACTTTCGCTCGCCTGATCAATGATGCTTTTATTGCCAAAGCTTGCTGGGAGATCGTCGTTGGTAATTCTTTATGAACTAATTACTGCCGTGATAAATACGCTAGTCTTTCATCTAACAGATCGGGCCTTTATCCACGCCACCTCAAGCTCAGCAGTGCTGCTTCTCCTCATTGGAAGAAGATTTGGAAGATGTTCCCCGCTATATACTCGGAATGTAGATGGGTCGTTGGTAGAGGTGATATACCTTTCTGGGAATCTCTTTGGTGTGATAGAAGATTAAATGACCATGCCCGTCTGGCCAGAGATAGACATCGAATGGTCTTGATTAATGATTTTTGTATGCGAGGAGAAGGATGGGACTAGGCCGCATTATCTCAGATTATTTACGATGAAGGCATTTAACTTATTAAGTGGTATGGTAATATGGTGTATGACCATGATGATAAAATCGTTTGGTCGCTTGACGTTTGAGGACATTTCTCTCTGAGATCCATAAGAAAGCTACTTGCTGGGAATGCTCCAGTAGACATCGAGGACTTCAGTTACATTTGGAGGATCGACGTGCCTAAGGCCACTGCTATTCTGTAGAAATTCTACATGAGAGCAACACCCACTGATGATAATATCAAATACAAATGCCTTATACCCTTCCCTTCCCATTGCAACTGTTGTATTGAGCCACAGGAGGAAGACACTGACCACCTTATTTTTCAAGGACAGTTAGCTGTATTTTTTTGGAGGAAGTTCTCTGACCTCACTGATGAGGATCCACCTCATGATCCGATCTATCTTATTAGACACTGTAAGTGCACCAATTCCGTTAGGCTGGATGAATGGATTTCTGGCTATACAACCACCCTCATTCTGTGCAGTATATGGAAGATTAGATGCTCTGCCAGATACGACAGCTCTCACCCTTATCCAGTTAAAGTGTGGGAGCACATCATACATCTTATTAACATCATGATGAAGAAAAAGACCTTCCGTTGCAGTAGTGACCCACATCTGTACAGCCGGCTCAAGTCTAATGGTGTCGAGGAACATTGCACCAAGCTGAATAAGGTTGGACTGGTCAGATGGTCAGCTCCCGACATTTATAACCTCAAATTGAACAACGCGGTGGGCAAAGTGTGAGACCCTTTAGGTAATCTTAGAAGGTGGGACACTGGTCTTATACGCAATCACAGTGGAGATTTCTATCTTGCTTATAGAGTTTGGCTGAAATCGAAGGACTTTACTGCTGCCTACATCCAGGCGTGTATAATTGGGATGAAGTTCGTGCATGATCATCACTTGAACATATCACACATTGAGGTGGATGACGAGTATACACATGATATTATTTGGAAGAATGCCAAAGAGACTTGGAGAACTACACCCTACGTCAGAGATCTGAGAGATGACATAGATGAGTATGGCATTGTCGGGTCGATCATCCACAAATCCGTGAATGCTACCCCTAGGGAGATTGGTAAATGGGGGGTTATGTTTGATGATACCTTCATCTGCTCTGATTACAGAAGCCTTTCGGCAAAGATTCGTGGCATGATCACCTTGGATAAACGACAGATCCTGTATATCACCATTAGTCATGTCGAGGCCTCCTCTGTGTGAGTTGTTTTATGTTTGATGGATCTTGCCTACGGGTTATGAGCAGGAGATGTAACTTTATGATGTTGTTTTCCTACACGAGGAGGGTGGGATGAATAATATTACCTTCTGGCTTGGAATATATATATATATATATAACTCACTCATCATAACATTAGGGTTTACTGGTCCATTACATGGCCGAGATTATGTGTATCCACAATTAAGGTCAAGATGCAAGTTACTCATATTATGTACATTAAATATTTATTAGGGTTCAAATGTGTGAACTACTCATGATATGTCCATTATATGTTCATTAGGATATAAATAAGCATGTTAGGTTATAACTACATATGGGCACACTATCATCCTATTCCAGGAATTAGGATTTCTAAGTCAACGTATCCAAATTTTGATGTGTTACGTTTGTAGCAAAATATTGTACTTGGTAGGACTTATAAGAAAAATATTCTATGTGATATTTCAAACTCATCTCTATTTCGAGCAATTCAATTTTTATTACAAATTTCCCCATTATGCTGAAAACCATGCATACTTATATGTATGGATCAATTCCCCAACAAGATGGGGAAGGTCACCATGGTGTACAAGTTCCACCTCAAATATGAGCAGGTCACTTGCACCCAATATCAATGTCATTATTACAAGCAATAATAAGGGTCACTATCATTTATGTTAAAGATTTTTCAAGACTATATATACAAATCAAAAGAGTACTCGGTAGGGAACCTTGTAGCTCAAACAAGTACATAGCCAAGATTTTCAAACAATAGTACATACAAGTATCATTCAATACCATTAGTCCATTCAAGGAGGAAATAATATAAAAGCATACCTCTTATGGAGTCTATAGTGTTACGAAAAACCAGATCAACAAGTCTAATGAGTAATAGATCCTGGTAAACAAGGAAAACAACTATGTAACAATATATGGTTTATTTATCTAATGACCTATTAGGGAATTCCTTCATGAATTATTATGCGTAAAGCATATCTTTCCCTATAGCCATTTAGAGTACTAATCTAGGATCATATGATTGAGATCAGGGTTTAATATTTCAATTTAGGTCTGATTTGATGTGCAAAATATCAAGGATTGATGATAGTAAATTATTTAGTCATTTTCACGTACAATCATGTCAACAATAGATTGGATAATGATTTATTAATTTCAATGATGTGATCAAGTCACAACATGGTTGATATTTGATCATGTATCATGTAAAACATGCTTTTAGCTAGATTAGGGTTTGAAATATGAATAGAAAACCGTAATTAACATATTAAGCGAGAGATAAAATATTATCTTCAAATAGTACTTTAACAGGAACAAATAATGGTCCTATATTATTCTAGACATTTTGCTAAGAATATCGATATTTTGTTGACAATTGTGTGATAATCGAGCTATTTTGAAGGCATTTTACAAGTCTTACCAATCAGAAAATTGCTAGGTAAATAAACCAAAAATAAAAAAGGTAATATCGCCAGCTGGATTTGTAGATCAGGGGAGGGATCTGAACTTGTAGATCATCCTTCTGGCCCACAAGTCAGTGTTTGGCTCAAGAGGATACTAGGAGGGGATAAAAAGGCAATAATGTCCATGCCAATGAAATCGATGGTGTGATTGAGCTTAGGGCATAACAGTACTTTCGGCCCCATGATTCTTCTCCTCAAGCATGAGTTCTTCGTGCCATGGCTGTGAAGAAGCATGGAGGTGCTCAGGGACCATAATGGAGGAGGATAACTCGTGAGCCCCTACCAAGGTCTCTGTTGACCTTGCGGCACCTTGTCGAGGTCAATGAGCCAAAGGTTGCCCAGGAACCATGGCAAAAAGGGTGGGCTGATTGATTTGTAGGTTATAGGGAAAAAAGGAGAATGAGAAGTATACCTCACTCATGATGGATTTGAGTGTTTTCAAGGATAGATATAGATTCGAGGGACTTTGGGAGGTCTTCTTCTACTCCAAGATCCTCAGAGAGGTGATGGATGGAGCTTGGTGCATCTTGCCGATGTCCGCAAAGGTGGTGTTGGAAGCGCCTCATCGACGAGCACTCTAAGGTTTCACGCTCCCTTTTGTAAGGGGTATAGGATGTTCTACCATGATCCATTGATGGTGTCAATAGGGTTAATTTGGGAGTGGTGGTTGGTGGTGTGAGAACAAGTCTCTATTTCCAGTGCTTGAAGGTGGAGGTGGGTGGACTTAGGAGCTGTGGGTAACAATTGAGGGGTCATTCAGTCTAAAGGAGTAGCGGTGAAGCTCTAGGAGGTGTTATATAGAAATCTTGAGGTGTAGGGTTGCATTACTCTGAGGTGTTCTAAGTGTCCATTACATCACTATTTTGGGCATTTTCAAACTAGAGGGCGAGGGAGTGGCTATTAGGGATCGTTAGATAGGGGAAGACAAATCAAATTTGTTGCAACTAGTTTGGTGAAGAAAGGATCAAAGCGGAGGGAGAAATAGGGATTTGAAATCATGTGAAACTGTGTGCCTCTGTTCTGTGAGAGGAAGGTAAGGAAGACAACTCAGTCATCTCCTCTGCCAGATCCATCTTAGGGATTGGATCCATCAAGGTTAGGTATTTTAGGGTTTTAAATGTATTTCTTGCAATATTCATATCTCTCAACTATTACTACATCAAGGTGTAACCTAGATATAGAAAAAATTTTCAATAAAAAAGATAATGTTTGATCTAGCTATAATTACAACTTAGTAAATCCACAAATTGAGCTGAAATTGAGTGTCACAAGGTACATATTGTGAAATTAGGGCATCACGGTTTGAATTTGGGGGTCAAAATCATTCTATGATCATTATAGTGAGAAAGTGAGGTCAATTGCACATTAGTGGATAATAGTAGGGCATAATTGTAATTTGGATCATAAACGTGAAAAAATCCACTTCATCACACAAACCCTAGCCAAGAAAAATAAAGATAGGTTCCACAAAAATGGATCCACTACTAGAAACAAAAAGAAGAGTAACAGTGAGGAGAAAATGAACCATAAAAATTTAAGAAGACAACATAGGGCAAGGAAAAGAACTATTCCTTATCTAAGATTGCAAGACAACAAACAATCTCAATAAGAAGAAGGAACATCCATGCAAGACCAGACCAACCAACCACAAAGAAGATCAACCAAGAAAGTTGGGTCACTATATAAAGCCCATAACAACATCTCTAATAGAATGCCAAAGAGAAGGAGCTTCAGTGAATCTATTCTCATGAACTCTAAGGTTCCTCTCCAACCATACAAAGTGAATAATTCTCCTACTTAGAAGTTATTGAGTTGAAATCATCTCTAGAAATAGGGACTCAAGATATTAGTAGTTCACTATTAGCAAACATCCAGATTTGAGCAATATGAGAACAATGGAACATAATGTGATAACCTTCCTCAGAACCACTCTTGCATAAAAGCACATAGAAGGTGAAATATAGCCCCTCCTCCTTGCATATTCAGTTTTGAGAAGCATATTGTGGGTAAATTTCCAAGTATTAATCTAAAACCTTTTTGGAGAAGTTAATTTCAAATCCAAGAAAAGACACCATGAATAGGGAGTTTACTACTAACATTCCACCAAGTCAGCATGAGACTAACATTGACTTCACCAGAAACAAAGACCTTATCTTTACCACCATTAGGAGAGGAATGGTTTTAAGAAACATAAAGAGGTGCTTGTGCAAGCTTGAATGGGCTAGAAACCAATGATTGTAGAAATAATGGAACACAACTTACTATCCAAAGGAATACCAAACTTCAAAATTTCATGTTTGCCAATGCAATCAACCAGAAAATGAGTGTTAGGGTCCAAGGATTTCAACCAATGTGTAAATGTTAGATCCATCTCCAACCAAGTAACTCAACATGATTTTGAATACATCAAGATGCCTTAACAACTAGTTAAAGTATCATGATCAACTGTTAGAGCACTCAACATGCCAAATGGAATTCTTGCTCAGATTTTCTTGTGAATCCACTTGACCCATTAACAATATTTATTAGAAGTAATTATCCAAATGTTCAGGACAATGATAGCCTTAAAATATCTTTGATGATTTTAATACCCATTCCACCTTCCTCTTTCGGCTTATAGGATTTTTTCCATTTACATAAATGAAGGTTGTATGTTTTTTAGTTTGGCCCCAAAATGTTCCTAGTGATCTTCTGAATTTCATCACAGCTCGAGCAAGGAAGGAAAAAAAGGTCTAATAAAGGTGGATGGTAGATATGGTTAATCGAACAAGTTCCAACCTCCCAACCAAGGACAAAATCTTGGACTTATATATTCAAGTCTTTTCTTTCATTTATCAATGAGAGGAAAGTGGTGGCTCTTGGAAAGCTTGCCAATAATCAAGGGCATACAAAGTTACCTATGCAGAAGATACAACTTGAATGCCAACACATATGTAATATATTCTTTGATAGATTTTGAGGTGAAGAAAATGATTCTCTTCTCATGATTGACTCTGAGCCTAGTAATGTGAGAACGTTCATCAAAGATAATCTTTAGACAAGAAGCTCCATTAATACTGGACTCCATGAAAACCATGATAGAATCTATCAAGACAAGATGATATGCTTCCAAGTTTTTAAAAGCACAGAGGCTGATGATTATTGTCATTAACCTCCTTATTAATAAGTTGAGTAAACATTTGCATAACTAAAACAAATAGGTAGGGTGTGTGACATATCGAAACCTTGAAACTTACCTTCTTCCATGACGAGGAGGTTAGTAAGATTGGATTCCCTCTTCTTAGATCTTAATCTCTTTGCCTTCATGTAATTCATGTTAATGGGATATTATTATGTAATCTTTTAAAATTTCATATAGTCATGAAATATTATTTCACCTCATCATCACCATCATCATCATCATCATCATCACCATCACCATCACCATCACCATCACCATCACCATCACCATCACCATCACCATCACCATCACCATCACCATCACCATCACCATCACCATCACCATCACCATCACCATCACCATCACCATCACCATCACCATCACCATCACCATCACCATCACCATCACCATCACCATCACCATCACCATCACCATCACCATCACCATCACCATCACCATCACCATCACCATCACCATCACCATCACCATCACCATCACCATCACCATCACCATCACCATCACCATCACCATCACCATCACCATCACCATCACCATCACCATCACCATCACCATCACCATCATCATCATCATCAATCATCATCATCATCACCATCATGATTGGTGATTTGATGGTGATGATGATGATGATTGGTGGTGATGATGATGATGATGATGATGATGATGATGATGATGATGATGATGATGGTGGTGGTGGTGGTGGTGGTGATGATGATGGTGATAATGATGATGATGATGATGATGATTTATGATGATGATTGATGATGAAGATGATGAATATGATGACGATGATGATGATGATGATCATCATCATCATCATCATCATTGTCATCATCATCATCATCATCATCATCACCACCACCACCGCCACCATCATCATCAATCATCATGAATCATCATCATCATCATCACCACCACCACCACCACCATCATCATCATCACCATCATGATTGGTGATCTGATGGTGAGGATGATGATGATTGATGATGATGATGATGATGATGGTGATGATGATGGTGATTATCATGATGAGGAGGAGGAAGAGGAGGAGAGAAAATCTGAGGAGGAGAGAAAACCTACAGAGGCCAAGGAGGAAGAGGAGACCTCTAGGGTGAGGAGCAGTAGCTCGGGGACAAAAGCAGAGGAGGAAGTGTGGCGGCAAAAGTAGCTCAAAAACATAGTAGCTTAGCTATAGCAGTAGCTAGGAGGTGAGCAAAAAAAACAATGGATGCTAACTAGAAGTGTCGGTGCATTGGTGGAGGAGAGTCGTCGGCAGTGGCAGTTGTGGAGGGACTTGACCAAGAGGGGGAGCAGTGGTGGAGAGGAGGTAGTAGTGAAGAAGATCTAGAGGTAGAGAGGATGAGGAAAGAGTAGTGGCAGAGAGGAGGCAGAAGTGGAGAGGAGGCAACAACGAGAAGGAGCTAGAGGCGGAGAGGACGAGGAAGGAGAAGTGGTGGAGAGGAGGTAGTGTGGAGGAGCTGGAGGCAGAGGAGCCATTAGTTGCATGAGGAGGAGTTGGAGGTGGAGCAGTAGGACAGGAATCGTCGGAGTAGGTTTCCTAAGCTACACAGAGTAGGGTAATGAGGAGGACAAGTGTTTCACAGGGTTAAGTAAGCTATACACTATTGGTCTGTTAAAATGAAACCACTGAGAAATATGATGTGGGGTGGGGAAAATTTTGCGGGTCACATGGAGCGAACATCTTCCTCGTTGATCATTTAGGAAAGCACCGACATCAAAGGTGGTTATGTTTATCCCAAAGATTATGCTGAAACAAACCAACGATATAGGGTTTTCGGAGGCAAATGAAATGCTCCCAAAAATTTGGTGTGAAATTCTAATATTGTGGGTGATATATAACATCAATTGCTTTGAGAACAGATCAAAGACAAAAAGAAAGAACAACCCGCATTTTCTCAGGTGGGAAACCTGCAACAGTTTCCGACCTAGAACTAACGGAAAAATAACACCGTCGGTTGCATGCAAAAATATAATTATCATCGTATCCCCATTCTATAGTAGTGAGGCTTACATAGTTACCATATGAGTGAGATGTTTACCCTAGAATCGACCTATGTTATCCATGTGATGATGTAAGGAAAAATTAGAATTATATGAGATATAAATAATAATCATGATTAGTAAACCCTAATGTGATGAGGATTTAAGTGTTGTTACACTACTGTATAGGTTGGTGGTGACATATCTCTTTGGATATAAAGATTTAACTTTAGGGTGGATTTTGACATGAGAATGAGAAAATACATGATAAGGAGATAATTTATGGAACATTATGACTTGGTTCTTGTACTTGATTTTGGATCCATCTCTTGTTTTATGTTAAATAGATTTCATCATAAAAAATTATTTTCCATTATATAAGTATATGTAAAAAAATTATAGATTTTATCGATTTTCTCTTGAGACAAGTCACAAAGAAGAGAAGTATAAAGTCTTGATAGGGAAACCCTAGAACAAGTTATAGTAGAAATATCTACTCTACTTTTGTCTATGGAGTGATTACTAGGAAGATGTAGCATGCACTAAAGATTTAGTGGACCTACCCTTTTGCCTCCCTCAAACTATGGAGACTTGTACCCTATGACTCTTTGAAGGCTAAGTGAACCTTAGGGTTTCCAGGTTAGAATCACAAGGATCTAAAACTCAACCCTAGGTTGATGAGACCTTTTCGTTGGAGGCATGACTATGAACCTCACAAATATATTGTGACACCTTTTGCCACACAAATGACTTTACTCAAAACAAAACGTGGAATTATCACTAATATCAATACTACCACAAAATATGGTAAATTAAAACTAATCTTATGATAGGATCTCATACTGAACAAATCTCAATTGAAGACATAAACTGTTACCACTTGTATTTCATCCATATCAAAAGTATTACACAACATTGTTCACTGTCTATCTAGCCACTACATGTCACATATAATCATCTGCTCATGTATACAAAACATGTCTATACCACTATGGCATAAAGCTAAATTCTCAAACCGATGTACAACATTCACAAGACACCCCAAGGACCTGAGTGTATAGGGACAACACATAGGACTCCATTACTAGACATTAGTTGCATATCCAAGATCCAACAGCTACAACTTCTTTTATTATTAGTCCTAGCCACACAATCTCTTTCTCAGCATATGTGTCCACCTAAAAAGTTGTGGAACCCACAGGGTGAGACCAAACGTCCCAATGAGAGATATAACTCTTAGCCAACATCTATTATAGCACAGATAACTAAAATAAGAAGTTATACTATGAACAAATAAACATATTTAGCTCAATGATATAAACAAGGAAATTATCATAGTTTGAGCAGTTTAGACATCTACAATAAACAATATATAATCTTATGCTTTTAAGAAGGAATATGAAGAAAATGTATAACTTTTATAAAATAAAAAGTATAAGAAATACAACAAGGGGGCTCATCCAATGTTATTCGTATATGACCCTAAGTAAGAACACTACATGACTATGTTACATCTTTAATTATTATGCCCTAAGGATTTGAGCCATACCACTCAAATCCAACTGACCACTGGTAAGTCTTAATCAGTACCATACAAAATCAATAGTAGAGTTGGACTCCATGATCATTACCACCACTACTCAGTCAGCATGAGTTAGTAACACGGTGACATATAGTCATATTACAAAGATAACAACTTATAGCCAAAGCTATAGTCCTATAAAGACAACAACTCATAGTCACAACTATGGTCCTATAAAAATTAGCCTGCCTTAGTACATGGCACAATGCTAGAGAATAGGCTCACACATGGCCATTCTATAATTTCAACATTATACCACTATTTCAAGAGTTTAAGGATATAGGGAGATACCTCCACTGATACCTCACATATTCAACTGTGTGTGCTCTGAGTTTCCTGTAGGAGTTACTCATTTCACCATCCAACTAGGTACTAACATTGAAGTTGGATCTATAGTACATGGCAACTACATGATTAATTTTTCACTATATTAGTTATGCCAATTGGGTGAATTGAGACTCCATCATATAAGTGGACATACAAAACCCTAATTCAATCTAGCACACATAACTACGAAACAACTTCAGAATATATAAAACGTATGAGGTGTGAACTTGTCACATCATCTCAGGGCAACACTATCTCACTGCCTTAAATAAGGACATCAACATCATCACACGTTAACACTGCCATATCAGGCTGATCACTAATATCACATCACTGGGGATAACAATCCACATCACTAGAGGATATAACTTCACACTAGGCATCAAGACTTGGCCAGGTCATAAGACCAATCACATCATTCTTATAACTCATTATTATGTCATCATGCCTCATCAGACATATAAGCATCACATGTATTGCATCACATATATACCATAGCAATCATTAGCTATGTTACCCATCACATCATGTCTCATTAGGCATATAAGCATTACATGTATAACAACACATATACACCATAGAAATCATTAGCTATGATAATCATCTCACATGCAAAATCAATGTTGTACAAACATAGAGAGAATACTCATTATTATTTCATCATATTAAACATTTTTTAGGAAATGTAAGCAATACATCATATGTCCCCTCGGTTTTAGGGTTAAGGTTTCATGCTTAACCACATAAGGTTCCATGACACTATTTAATTACCAATCTCTAGTTTTGTTACCTCCCACAAGTTTGGAGTGTATTAGGATTAAGCACTATAAATTATAACTAAGTGTGCATATTCACATATTTACAATTCTAGTGCACTTCATCAAAGCTCATGGCCATCATCAGTATCATTTAGTCATCTTCATAGCATGCACAAGCTATGATACTCAATTATCCTACAATATAGAACCACACAAGAAGGAGAGAGAAATTATAATCACATGCTACTCATCCATGCACATTCGATAGGTACAACATACCCTAGTATTAGGGTTAGGGCTCATTCACATAGATATTTAAAGTTTACATCATAATTATTGCATCAAACCCTAATTATGTCACTTCCCACTTTACTGGAGCATATTAGGGTTAAGGAACATGAATAGGATTTAACATCATTAGTTGAACATAATTTTGTCATGATATCTACAACACTAAGTATCATCATTATTTGCATATGTAAGTGTACCATCTTATTATGTCATGCATGTGTCACGACCATGCATCATATAAATATATCAACTATGCACCATCATGGTATTGAGTCCCACTATCAACAATGTGTCTCATCATTACATGGCACTTGTATTACCGCCTCTCATAAGGTCATTAACAACATCACATCACTATGAGATGCCAATCCCTCAATTAGATCTCTAAAGTATTTCATTTCAAATAATGCACAAGGCACTCATTAGATTATTAAGTTTTGTTCCTATATTCCTGCACCCATGATAACACATTTTATTTTACAAATGCTCATAACCACCACCTTGTATTTTACAAGGCTCGCAATAGCACTGACATATATATGTCATTCGTTTCACTTTCAAGGTTAGGGTTACATAAACATGAGAGAGAAACACTATAATGGAATACAAATCCTCAATTAGAGTGAGCACATATATCACATTATTAGTTGATTAGGGTTAAGGCTCATACATAAGAAATTAGGGTTTCAAAATGTTATTCAACCACTAAACCCCAGTTCCATCATCTCCCACATGTTTGGGGAGCACTATGGTTAACCACCATCATTAATGATTAGTGATTTATAATCATTTGATCAAATATAGACCATTACAATAGTTAGTATCCATGCACATACCATGTGCATAAATATTTCTCACTTGACATGGTGTCACCACCTGCATCACATGCATCAAGTGATTCTACCTACAACACATGCAACACCACATTGACCTGCAATGCGTGCAAGATCTTTTCACCTGCAATGTGTGCATGGCTGTCTCACCCACGGTGTGTGCAATGTTCATCTCACCCGCGGCGTGCCTAGGGTGTGTCTCACCCGCGACACTCGCATGGTGTGTCTCACCCGCAATGTGCATTACTCATTTCGCCCACAACGCATGCACGGTCAATCTCGGTCACGATGCGTGCAACTCAATCTTGGTTCATGATGAGTGCAAGGTGAGTCCCGACTGCAATGCGTGCAGGGTATCTCATCTCGTGATGTTGCGTTGCGATCAGTTAAGCATGCAACACCCATTCCTATGTATTGATGAGATCTAATCAACCATTTATGCATGGTTTCGACTCAAATGAATATCTAAGGTTGTCTCAACCATATGTTAGCTATTTTCCCAACATCATAGCAGTGTTGAACAAGGTCGAAATAGGGGATAACAATAGGGAATACCACACATCAACAAGGTGGGTAACACCCTAAACCATGATGTGCATCAACCCTAAAACTCATTCACGAAACATCATTAAAAGTACTATGTATAGAGAGAGAAAACCAAGATTATTATGCATATAATTATGCTCTAAATATCCTACTGTCATGATAAATAGTCTATCTATCAAGTATCTGAGATCCATAAATAACAAACCAATGAACACATCAATAATTCGATCACCATAAAATCACGTACAAATATTTAGGGTTTTAATAGGAAGAGTAATCTTCTTGAACTTACGATGAAAACCCACCCCAAATCATCATCATTTCCTCTACCATAAAGATCACATTTTAAAGATATAGAACAAAAACATCTGATCAAGTTAAAGATGCAAATAATAACTGTGGAAAGAGTTATATAACCCACATATTTTGAAGAGAGCCAATCTCCCAAGATCTCAAGATCCAAAACTCCAACCAAGCTTTAAACTTCGACTAAAGGATCACTTCAAAAGATAATAAAACCATGGTCATAATGGAGTTCAAGATAGAGGGAAAATAGTTCTTGGCCAAACCAAGAAGGAAATGGAGAAGAGAAAGAATCATCCTTCCACTCGCGTTCACCATGTCAAACATGGTCTATGACTCCTCATGAGGAGGAGTTCCTCTCAAACAGCCATAATGGATGCTCCATAGCCCAAGACCGAGGAAGAAGAAGATTATGGAGTTCTTAGAAGATAGGAAATGTGAATAGAGTTTAGGATCACTTACCAAGAGAAGAATTTCCAGGAAACCACCATCAAACAACAATTTCTGGCAGAGATACAAAGCAGAATGTCGCGTATCATTTTCCTTCCAATATTGCACTACAATCATTGGACGCTCCTTACGGTGTACACCCGCCCACGAGCAACAATTTTCTACAACAGCTCCGACAGCAACAAAGATCATCTGGTGCAGTGTACATCAACAATGTTGACACCACTCGAGCGCCTAGCAAGGAAATACTACATTGAGGTGGCAACACTGATCCAGTCGTTCCGAGAGAACACGACAAACAAATGGCACGAGCTTCAATTCTGCCACAACAGTCCACAACAAACTCCACAATCAAACGACTGTGGCATCTACATGCTGGAATGGATCTCTAGCTCAGTGGCGCTACAACAAACACCTGACAAGCTCCACCACATTGACTACCACAGAAAACACGACGAATATGTGTTGGAGCTTCTATCTGATGGAGGCGCGCTCACCAGCTAAACCATCACTGACTTATCACTACCCTACCTTATCTATCTCACAACTCTGGGACAGAGTGTGGGATAAGTTTGGGGAGGGGGGGAACTATATATTAGTGAGGGAGGTACTAAAAAATTCTCCCATTTTGCCTTTCTTCTTTTCCTGTGTACATATATATACATGTCTAATACAATATAGTGCATATACAACCCCTTGGCTCTCTACAATTGTACAAAGACACTTTGTAGTAAAAACCTGATACAACTTCTCCCATCTTGTTTTCTCTGTGTCTAAGGCGATGCATGCTTTTGTTATGTTCTTTCCGAAAATGCAGTCTCAAATGACAAAGACTATAACTTTTCTACGCCAATTTCGAAAAATAATCTTGCAACAGCTAAGAGATGCGTATGTGAAGGAAAAAGCTACCCAAACAGCGAACTCTCTTTTGTTTCCCTACCCATCAAAAATCCCAAAAAGAGAGAAAAGCCTTATGAGAGTGAATAAAAGCATGAGAGTTGTACCAAATGAAAAAAACACACACTTGTCCTTCCAAAAGTACCCATATTTAGGCATGGTAGATCCGGGGCAGTGGTACGTAGGATGTGAAATCACTACTCTAAAGCCAACTAGCTTGGACTGTAGGGACCACTTTCCCGTTAACAGACCCGTACCTGGATGGACTGAAGGGAAGCAAGAAAAACCCAAAAAGACTTAAGCCTAACCAAAAACCCAACTTCTCACCCCCAAAGCTATTTGGTGTGAAAGCTAACTTTGAAATCATGCACCAAAGTCTCACTGAAGCTGAAGAGAAATTTTTTTTCTTAAATAAGGCAGAAAAAATAAAGTCCGTTGTTTGTAGCCAGACGTATTTCTCCTAAAGAACGTCTCAAAAACTCGCTCAAACGCTTGTCCGAAGACTATGTCGGGTTACGAAGAAGGATCGCAAACCAAAGTTTTAAAATAAGTTCAGATTGATTGAGGACAATCAAAATGCTAAGTTTGGGGGAGTTGATAACACCCATTTTATGGCTATTTATGGCTCATATTTCGTTGTCAAACATGCCTTATAAACTATTTTCCTCTCCATTTTATCCTTCTTTTGCATAAGAATAACCCACACTGTGCTCCTAACTCTTTTCCCATCTTTTGCAGAGTTTTCCCTCACTTTTCTACCCAAAATCAGCAAAAAGGCTCGTCCCGGTCCACTTACAGCGAGCACCTGACCCGGCCCTTTACTTGCCACACGACACACCCACTTACCCATCATGGTCACTGCCCGTCACGGCAGCAACCCGACACGGGCGTGTCGTGTGAGGGCCCCTGACGAGCGATACGCCATCTACCCGACAGGGAGCTTTGCCCGCCACGACTCACCCTGATAGAGTCTATCGCGCGATGAAGCCACTCATCAGAGTAGCTGCCCGCCAGGAGTATTACCCAACACGGTCAAACGATTTGCTCGCAACCCGACACACACCGTAGCCGTTTCGGGCAATAGACGTGTTGGTCCTCCTCTAAATCCACGTAAACGGACCCGGTAAAGGACATGTGGCCCCACGAGAACCGCAACCTCGACTAGTTGCTGCCTATAAATAGCAGCTACAGGACTCCGATGGGACGGGTCGAGATCCCATGAGAGCTAACTCCGGAAAGACATCAAGAGCTAGTGTGTCGCATTCCAAGGCGTGTCGGGTGATACTAGGTGAGCAAACCCCCAACCCGAGAGGGGCGGGAGGAGTTCACTTAGAACCCGTCCTGGTAGTTGCAGCAGCACGATACGACCAGGAAGGTCTCCCCTGCTGGGTTCCTGGATGTTCCTCAACCCAAGATGGCTCGCCCCTCTATACCCGATACAAGGAACCTGAGAACCTAAGCGATTCCTAACCCGACACGACACTGAACCCGATACGGACCAACCATTGTGGTATGTCACCCGAGAGGGTTGGCAGCCCGACACAACCGTATCGGGTAGGGAGTTCTGCCTGATACGCCCTGGCCATCACGCCTGTCACCCAAGAGGGTTGGCTTCCCGAAATGGGTGTATCAAGCGGAGCTCCTACCCGATACCGGGTTAATAGTCCCTTAGGGGTCCGCTGATGTATATCGACCTCCTAAATCAAGGAGACCGATGCTTATCTTTCCCTTTTTACTACATTTTACTTTCATTTCCCTATGCATTGTAACTAAACCTTTTTACTCTCTTTAAGCTTATTGGAATCTACGGAGTATATCTCTTGTTGTTCTATGTGTGGTTCCTTTTTGTTGGATGATTTCTTTATAGCATCTGAACTCTAGTTTCTTCTTTTGGATCGCGCTTTTGACTAGCTATCAAATCGTGTTTCCCATTTCGACACCCTTGAGAGGGGATTGTCGCAACTCTAGAGTTTGGTCTGATCCGGGTGTACGAGAGTACCTAGGATCAGGGCTCCTTCAGTTTACCTTACCACTCTAATCTATGGCCACTGCCCTTGACAGAGGGAAATGGTGCATAGTTAGAGGCACCCTCTTTGAGAGAAGAGGTTGTAGGATGTCTTCCGTTGCTACTTGTTATGCCTAAGTTTTCTTCCTTTGTGCTTTACCTCAACGACAGTTTTACCTCCTCAGCTTCTGTTATCTAAAACCTCTATAAAAATTGCTAAACCCTAAAATCATAATCTTTCTAGTGACTCCAGTTGAAGATAGCCTTTTAGTTTAATTTCTTTATGGTGCTTCCTTGTTACAACCAAACCTATCCTTTTACCCGTTTGATGTGCTTAGACAAGTGAAACTCAAGATTCTGAAGTGTCGTTCTTCCTATCCCTGCGTTCGACCGCGAACTACTTCGACCCTGTGCTAGTTGCAGGTGTCTTAAACATTCGGGTATTATAAATTTCTAAAGTGCGATAACCTAGACATGATTCATTTCTTGGACCCACGTTTAAGGCTCGTCAGACTTTGAGTCCAAGCTCGAGTTAAAACATTATTATCTCATAAAAATTTCATATCACATATATTTTATGCCTTTTAGAGAAACTTACATGGAGGAGAGAGAAAAAGACAATTCATATATCATGTTTCCTTAGAATAAGGTAAAAGGAAAACTTGTTAGCCAAGGAATCTACTCCATAATTATATTTTCAAATTCAAATCCTTTTCTCTTTCCCTTTCTATTCCGTTTCAGCATTCTTTAAGAATAGGGGAGAGAGAGAGTGAAAGGATAAATTCTAGTTTTCCTTTTATGTATATTGGCCTCGTTTAATCATTAAGAAATTAAAGGAAATATATTTCAATTTATTCATATGTCAAACCTCATATAAAGGATTCAATATTTGGAGTAACTTGAGTTAAAGTACAAGTTTTTAAGTTTTTTTTTAATTTGAAATTTTGTGAATTAGACTCCAAACTTATTTTATTTAAATTTTGGGATGTAACAGTTGTGATAGAAAAGGTTTCATCAAACCCATGATGTGAATACACTCTTTGGAAGTCTTAAAAATTCTAATGTTGCATAAATATTTTTAGCTGGTTTTTGAGAAAAACCAATGATCTTGCTGCATCAAAGGATGGTTCTTTACGCAAGAGAGAATTGATGATTGATGAAAGTTTAGCAAGTTAATTCTATGTTTCAATGTGCAATGGTTTAAAGATGAGGTACCATCCTAAGGATTTTTCCTTCAATAGTAAGAGAAACTTTAGCATTGACGGCTTCACGTTGAACTCATTGGATCCACTAAGTATCACAATTGCCTTAAAAGAATCTATGTAATAATGGTAGTGATTTTCATCATGTGATTTTGATCCAAACTTCTTTTGCTGAAAAAGTACAATGGGTTTTCCTTTGATGATGGAAGAAGAAACAATTGGAATTAGATTTACTATAGGATGTATGGTGCCATTTTCCTTAGATTGAGTGTAGGAACAAAGATAAGGTCATGCTACCATCACTATTTTCTAAAAAGTACCTAAAAGTATAATCAGTTAGGTGCAAGAAACCTATGTGTATTGACTTCTTTAAATAGATTTGTTAGAATGAAAATCACAAAGTTATTTCAAAATAAAACCATAACATGTGAACAAAAATAAGAAAACATGAGGTTCTTAGATGATCATCATATACCCTTATTCTCAATAATGGTGCCAAAGGTTGATCGAACAAAACACATGGGTTGCAAGTGTAAGAACTATTAGCTAGTTTAACCAGATCAGACTCCTAATTTGTACTTGACTCCAAGAGACGTCCATAATAAAATATGGAGTCTAACATAGTAAATGGGGTAAATCACATTGATAGGGGTGACACTTACATAAGAAAATAAAGATCTTAACTTAACTTAGTTGAAACAAGTTCTAAATGAGTATTTCAATGAGGAACACGATAATAAACAAGTGAGAAAAATCTAAGTTATGAAACTTTACTTTACAAACAAGGAGTTACATAAGATTATTATGAATGGAAATATGGACTTAGAAATGAAGCTTACTTTAAAAACATGAAACAATCTCCTCTATATCATGTTTGAGTACATAATTTTACATGTATTCATAAAAAGTGTCTAAAAACTTTCCCTCACTTGAGACTGTGGTGATTTACGTTGAGGGATGTCTCTCTATCAAGATAACAAATAAATGACTAAATAACATAAACATACGACTATGGTTTAGAGTGATCATCACTCTTGTGGGTTTTAACTATTCTAAACTCTAGATCCTCCAAAACTCCTTCCTTCAAATTTATTTAGATCAAACATCAAAGAAGGTAGCTAATTATACAAGAGATGCATTTGAATATAAGTAAGGAAACAAAACTTACAAAAATATACATTGAATAGAAGAAACATAGTAAAAAAGTGGGAGGGCCTAATGGCTACTCGCAATCCAAGTTTAGAAGGTTTATTTGCTCATGATGCAAAAAGGAAATATCAAAATACAACTTGACATGGTCATTTCCTTCAAAGATAAACAAAAAAAACCAGATTGGGAAAAAAACATATATTACTAGGGTATATCCTCTTAGATATATCACTTCTAGATTAGAATATTCTCCTCTTCTATGGCCGATCAAGCTTCAAAGTTGTTAGAGCTAGTGGATTCAAGTGGCAAGTTGGGTACTCTTGTAGGGTTGAGAGATCTAAATAACGATAAATGTCACTTGGTCTTGATTTGGAAGATAAGAGTCTTCACTTGCCAGTCAAAATCCAAATGCCTCAAAAATGAATCCATGGGATCCAATTTATAGGGTGACTTGTAGTCATATAGGTCGTTGATTGGTCCATGTAGCGGTCAAGCAATGAGCACTGACTATCGATATTTGTGCTTTATTGTTTATAATTAGTGCCTTTAGATTTGATGTTAGCACCAGTTACTTGTAAAAATCATAGAATACCAGGGCAAGGGCAGCTACATCACCATGGACATCCTTTTCCCACATGCCTAGACCATACGGCTCAAGACATGCATGCATGACCATTTGGGCCCCACCTATTGGAGGGGTCATGGCTCTGATACTATTTGTAACACCTGTACCCATTGCCCTAGGCTCTAGTAGAGTTTTAGGAATGACGACTGGCCCCACCGACCACTACTAGCCTTAACTGTGCACTTTGTCCTCACTCACGTGTAAGATGGGGTCAACCTCCCAACTAGTCACCCATCCTAGTACTACTCCAAGCTGAGCATGCTTAATTATGAAGTTATTTAATGATGGACTCCTAGAAAAGGAGGTGAACCTTGGTGATATGGGTAGTCCAAGCATTCCTTTTAAGATCATTTTATCCAAGGCCTCAAATCTTGGGATGTTAAAGTACTTCCATTAGAAAAGGAAATATAAATAAAATGGGCATAATCCCAATTAGATTATAACCAATTATACTAACACACCCCCTCAAGTTGGATAGTAAAGATTGTGTAGTCCAAGCTTTAGACCCATATATTTGAACAATGTAGGAGGGAACTTTGGGTTGGTTATCTATGCCTAGAGAGCCAATCATGTGATGATTGGAATGGTATATCATGTAAAAACAATTTGATTATTAATAAAAGGCAAGCTTCCAATTTATTCTGTTTGATTTAGTTATGAGATAATGATGTAACATTATAAATGTCTAGAGAATTATATTACTTAATGACGTATGTATTCAAGTTACAATCCTTGTGGATGAGATCATATGGATGTTAAGAGTAAATATACATATTCTCATTATGTCCCTGATTGGTTGTCATTTTGGAAGGTTGATAGACAACAATAACACATAAGATCAGAGTGTGAGTTGGTTGATGACTAAATCTCATTAGTCATTATATGGCTATATCAAACCAAGCACGCAGATACATGTTAGAGAAAAGTGTATCACATAGACCCACCGTGAGACTGACACGTGAAAGCCATCACCATGGAAGTCATAGTTAGGTCTCAGAATGATGGTGGTGGTTGTGGTTCTTAGACATGAAATCACTGCACTCAACACATGTCGTTGGATACACTTTGACATCATCAAATGTAGTCCTAAAACATGGATTGTTATAACAGTGATGATTGGATGGCTTTGACACATGGGGATTGACTGTGAGTGATATACATGGGATTTTCCCCTCCTTCTAGAGTGTGATGTCCTAGGCCCCTTGATAAGCGAGACTGAGAAAAGCATGGCCATGTGCATGTGAGTCAATATGTGATATTGAGCTTGCATATATCTCAGACAGTTTGCTCTTAGTTTAAGAAACAAGATTAAATAATAATGAGGGTGATTTCTCCATGCCTCTAGTTCAATCTGGACATCGGTGACAAAGGAATTATACGAACACTACAACACTACACAGAGATTGTAGGTTGAAGTTGTTCCCCAACTTTTCCAGTTAATTGGGTAGCAATCATGTGTGATTAGGCACCACTCTTTGCTTGTGATGTCATAAGTTGTTATGAACACTCACTGCCAACATGATATGGGACCTATAGGGTTACACACATATGAACTCATCTAGAAGAGGAGTTTAATCTTGAATGATAATTGAATTAAGTACTAAAGTGTTTAGGTACTCAATTCACATAATAGATCAACAGATTGGCTGGCTAAACTGTCAAACAACCATCTCATTGGGTGAGACGGTCATTTGGGAAGCCATATGGGAGTATTAAGTGTTGAGATGGCTGTTTGGGTTGTTAGGTAGATCAAAATTTGAATTGGCTTAGTTTTGCCCTACAAACCGATCGGTTCAAGCTGTTGAACCAACCATCTTGACTCAAACTCACCATACGGCTATCTGAGTGAGTAAGACGGGTGTCTCTCTTGTGAGAGACAGCCTAGTTGGGACAAATGAATTCTTTGGTGTTTTCCCGAACTCATTTGAATTGCACATACTTGGGGTGTAAGTAAATTAATGTATGACATTAATTAGAAAATGATTTTCCAATTCCTAAATGAATGGGAAAGTGCAAAATGACCGTCTCACTTAGCGAGATGACCGTCACACATCCCAGACGACCGTTTCTCTTAGAAAAATGACCATCTCGTGTGCGAGACGATTGTCTCACTTGGAGAGACGACCATTTCATTGCATGCAGGTTGTGAAACTTCCAAAAAAGTTGTGAAAATTCAAGATCTACTTGTCCTTTCCACTCCAGCTTTAGTCCTGCATTAGTTGGGGACTAGGAACCCTTACCCTAACCCCTCCTATATATAGAGGGGTATTGGGGGCTTTCCAAAGTACAACTAGAACACAGACAACTGAGAATCAGTTCCTCTGACAACTGTTGTCCTCTTTGGTTGTGGTAACCACGAGAGCTCAGGCAAGTCCTACTCGACTAGGGAGGGATAGCCAAGGGAGAGAACAACTGAAAAGTTGTTGTGGGAGAGCAAGTCGGTGACTAGTATACTGACGAGAGGGACAACTCCTTCCTGTCCGGTCTAGTAGGATGACATGAGTTCTAGGCGGTCCGTGTGGACTACTATAGGGGCGGGAAGCCATTGTTTGCCGCTTGGAGAACAACGTCAAACAGTAGTTCATGACAAGAGGAGATGTTGAAAAAGACGACGTTCGTAGCTGCAGTGCAGACTAGGAGGTGCAACACTCAGACGTGTCCCAATGCAACTAGGATTTAGAGTTGCACATTTACAACGACGAGGATTGTCGTTGGACTTGCTCCAGGACCAGATATATCCCATAAACCATACTTCCTACATTATAGTTATTGATGTGATTTACTGTTCATGGGAAATATCATAATAAAATTTTAAATTCCACTGCCAGCTCTGTACCATATTTCCTAACAGGATGGATTTTATTAGATAATAACAAATTGATCTCATATCTATATATGATGAGTAATAACCTTCTAAGCTTTGACTAGCCCTCACAAAATGGCAATATACTTCAATGTTTTTGTGATCTCATGAAATACATGATTATTAACTATATATATAGCGGTCTGGTTGTCATATTGTAGAAGAGTTGGAGTCTATGATGAAATTTCAAACTCAGTTAGAATGGACCAGACCCACTATAGATCATAACATGCATTTGCCATGGCCGACTTCTAACTAAGTGCTAGAGTTAACCACCACATTTTGCTTTTTACTTCTTCATAATACAAAGTGACTTCCTTACATAATACAAAATTGGAGGTGCATCAGCGATCTTGGGTATCACCTACCCACTTTGCATATGTGTTTTTAGAGATAGAAATTTTATTTTCCTAAGGATGTTTGTAGAATAGTCATCTTCTTAGTTCTATCTTGAGATTTTAGAGGATGAATGGGATGATGCACTAATGACTTGGAGTGGTGCACTCATATATTGACTTATTACACCAACAAGATAGGTGATGTCAAGTCTAGTAGTTGTCAAATACATCAACCGATATTTGTTTGGGTCTTCAAATATGCCCCCCCTAGTGTGGCACCTTCTTGTGATAATCAATCGGAGTGGAGATAGTTTTAGACTTTGTGATCCCTATCCC
Organism: Alisma plantago-aquatica; assembly: GCA_963693085.1. Taxonomy (NCBI): domain Eukaryota; kingdom Viridiplantae; phylum Streptophyta; class Magnoliopsida; order Alismatales; family Alismataceae; genus Alisma; species Alisma plantago-aquatica. The sequence continues at coordinate 112,149,581 of OY856413.1, forward strand.
ATGAATCAAGTCTAAGACGTTGCATCTCTGAGACAAGCTAATCTATGTGGATGAAAAAGGGACTTCTACTCTAAGAGAGTATCACAAATTGCCCAAATATTTCATGTAGAGATGTGCCTATAAGGATTGTTTTAACTAGGAGATGCCTATTTTGTCATTTAAAATAATCATGATGTCGTCAACATATACTTTAAGAAGAATGTGACCTCCAGATGACTTTGAAAAAAAGAGTGAATGATCAAAATATGATCTCAGAAAACCAATTTCCTAAATAATGTGCTTAATTTATTGAACCAAGGTCTTGGCATTTATTAAGGCCATATAAGGATCATTGAATGTGATAGACTTGGTGAAAAGATTACCCATCAACAACAAAGACAGAAGGATTTTTCATTTATACATCTTCTAGGAGTTCGCCATGTAGAAAGTCATTCTAAATATCTATCTAAAAAATGGACCAAACAAAATAAGATGTTAAGGAAATCAAAATCCATATAGATGAAATCCTTATCCATAGAGAGAATATTTGAAAATAACCCCTCCAAATGTTTGAATAAACCTTTAGTAACTAGCCTTGCCTTTAGTTTCTTGATAGAACCATCAGAATGATGGTTGAAAAAGAATGCTAAGTGACAACCAACAATGTCCTAGTTGGGTGGTAAATCAACTATGTATCATGTATGATTGTCTCAAGGAGCTCACATTTCCTCCATCATGGCAGACTTCCATCTAGGAAGTCAGAAAGTGATGTGGTATTTTGATACCCTCAAATTCACCAAGATATGGAAACCCCATTTTTTACCAAAACATATTATGATGAACACCACTTGCAAGTGGATGGGTCTTATTGTAGTATAGCAAAGGGTCAAACCAAAGAGTCAATAAAAGATATCAGATACTTAATATAATTCTTAAAAAGTACTTAACATGGATAGATCAAGTTTATTGTTGGTTGATTAACTAAATAAACAAAGTAAGAAATGAAATAAAAATACGAAATAAGAAAATTTAAACAATGAATGAATCATCGAGATGACATGTTTCGCCACGACTTCCTGCCTACACACACTCTCACAATGCATCGATCACTTGCATACTATGTAGTGCCAAGAAAAATCTGTAACATTTTGGAGTATGGATTTCACACCAACGGATTTCCTTGTAGGCTCGAGGTCTTGTTACCTACGGATCCAAAATCACTTGCCCCAGAAAACACATTTCCAAGATCACATGTAGGGTTCAATAAAGATTAAAAAAAAATTAATCCTAAGTTTCCATGTCTTTACTCCTAGGATTAGAGTAAAATACAAGATGGGTAGCTGATCCATATAACATTCCTTAAACAACTCATAAAAAATCTAAAAGTTCATGCAATCATAGCTCACAATATAGTATTATAGTACAAACATATGGGATAATCTTGGTATCCTAGCAAAGAAATATACTCATTTCTCATGTTAAAGATAAAAGATAAAAGAGAAAAATATAAGCTCCTGAAGAAAGTATCTATTTGGAAGAGAAGCATTGTAGTCTTGAAAACCATCCTCTGAATAACAACTCTAGTCTCTAATCATGTACTCCAGCTAAGTGCATCTCCATGTCAAGCAGTAAAGTCTCTAGCCTTCCTTCGTGATGGCTAGGGTTTTGGATGAGAGATAGTTCGTGAAACACTATCCTAGAAGTGCCTCAAGTCCCTTCATACCATCCACTCAAAATCCCAAATCAATCTGAATTGATTTGACAATTGTGATTTTCTATAGCTTCGAAGCCAGAAAAATTAGTGATTGGAGGGCCAGTCAACGAACTAGAAGTGGTATGTAAATATTCTTATTTTGCATATAATTAAATTCTCTCTTACAACACATCTTGAATTAGTCAATTCTAACATCAGAGGAATCCATAGCCATTTTTTGTTGGAGTATGCTTTTTAGTCAGCTGACTTGTTGAAACTTAGTTCAGTGAACATTTTAACAGGTGAGTCAAGTGACTCATGTGTGATCTAGGTGACCTGTAAGGCACAAAGTTTATAAATTTGATTGTGATGTTTTTCTCATACCAATAGATCAACTCATGTGTGATTCGGGTGACCCTTAAGGCGTCAAAGTTTGATGGTTTTATGATGATGTTTTTCTTGTACCAGTCGACTGACTCAACATGTGACTTGAAGGGTCAAACAAAGTCCTATTGACATCAAATTTGGACCATAGGTCAAACGAGTAGTCTACAACCTCCCTATATGAATAGATTCAGGTTTTAGTAAACGTTTGTCCACCAAATGCATATATGTCATTGACTTAAGGTATATGCATTAATACTAGAAATAGATGATTATCCTTTCCTTTGATATCATTTGAGCCTAAATTCTAAGTTGAGAGTACAAATAGATGATTATCCTTTCCTTTGATAATCCTTTCCTTTGATAATAATATTGAATTAACTATCACCATAAGAGAGTACAAATTTCTTAATTTATTGGATTTTGCCTTAAACATTATATCTGGGGTCTAAAGGTCACATTAGGTTCTATATGGTAGATGAAATCTTAAATTTGCAAATTAGGGTTTCCCGATTAAGGATCATTGATAAGTTACATTTTTGAAGATGTTACAACAACACAACACATAGTTGTTGTCAAGAACATACTCTGAGTTTTGAATGTAATTATGTGCAGAAAAATGAGGAAGAACGTCATATAGTTGGATATAGTGATAGCGACCCGGCAGGGGATGTGGACAATTGTAAAAGCACTGCAAGAGTTGTTTATTTCCTTGATTCAAACATGATCAGTTGGGTGTCACAAAAATAGAAAATAATGTCATTGTCTTTTTGTGAGGCAGAATACATTGCCACAACTGCTTCTTGTCAATGTGTGTGGTTGGGGCGTTAATTAGCCGAATTGATGAAACAAACCAAGAGCAAGGTCATTTTGAAGATTGAAAATAAATGTACAATATCCCTTTGTAAGAATCTATCATACCATGATAGAAGTAAGCACACTTACATAAGATATCACTTTATTCATTCAGCACTAAAAATGCTAAAATAGTGGTGAATCATGTCTGTTCAGACTATCAGCTCATAGATATATAGACAAAGCCAATTTGTCGAATGAAGTTTCTAGAGGTGTCAGAGAATTGAACTTCAGTATGTGAAAAAGACCTAACAAGATTAAGGGGGTGAATGATGAGAATAATCTTGTCAGTTTAATGTATTATATTTAGACGTATAGTTATGTGTGTGCACTTGTCTAAATAATGAGTGTGTGGAAATGCCCGGTCAGAAGCAGGTAATGCTTATGCTTTCTCCATAAATAGGAATCCAAATTTAAGATGATAGTCATTCCCATTGTAATATAAATACGTCATAATGAGAATGCTAGAAAGACAGCTCAACGGAACACAAAATACTTCCTTCTTGTGTGTGTGCTCCACCTCTCATATTTTTATTTTTTCTAATTCTTTTGTAATAGAATTGATGCACAGTTAAATAGAGTGATTGACTGCAATTACTTGGACTTGATTACCAACATGATCCAAGTGGTTACAATGCTAGTATGATTTATATGTAGTGACGCAGAACCCTACCTGTTAGCCACCATGCAGTCATGGTTGTGGATTGGTGCCCAGGGCTGCAACAACTAAGATGTGGGTGTCGGAGAGATATTATAGATTCTACATGTCCCATAGTCCACAACCACTAGATAGTTGTGAAAGATGTGGATGTCTATCCCTTTGCCGAATGCTAGCGGTGCTATCTGTATCAGTGCCTATTCAAACTTTTTTGTGATCTTCAAGGAGGAGACAGTCTGGTCAATGAGTTTTTGACAGTTCCTCAGGATGACCTATTGTTGTTGGTATTATGGTTGCTTGGAATTGAGAAATAGTCAGCCCGGTCTGGTTGCTTTTCTCTCTTATGAGTAGATACCTGGAACAACTGTAATTTTGGGCCCTGCTTTTGACAACAAAGCTTGATTATGAGACAAGTGGTCTTACGGAAAGCATCCAATGTTGTGGGTGTTACAGGGACCCTGACATCTATCCCATGCATCATAGATTTATTTGTGATTTCTGTCCTCATCGACTTAGTTTTTAGATCTGATGATTAAAATCTTATTAACCGACTCTTTGAAGCATTAATCACATCCTTTGACGTGTGTACGACCAAACTGGAAAAATGTGGACTTTACCATCTAAACTGGTAATTTGTTATCTCTCATCAGCTTTTCCATAAACTTTAGGTAGAGTTGTCTTGAACCATGAGAACATGACCCTTCACTATTTAGAAAGCTAGCAACATTCTGGAACTTGTTCATATAACCGTTCACTTATTTTGGATGATGTTATTATGGGTTGTTCTCTAGAACAAGGATACATGAATGTTACACAACTAGGAGAAAGTGCATCACGATAAATTCAAATATTTAACAAGGGTTTTCCCATTTCAAAACAATGTAGAATGATAAAATGATGGAAAGACAACCAATCTCTAGACCGAAGTGTGAGTTCAAACCCAAACAACAATTGCAAACTCCAAGAGAACATGAAGTATAGCAACATTTCCAAAGTAATAACTCCTGTTATAACAATTTTGAGAATTCACACCCTTCATTATTGCTAAGAAATCTATGGATATATGATAATGTGATTATGCTCATAATTGTAGCAGGTTGATTGTGTGGTGTCGATTCGCCTAACCACTATCCAAACAATAAGCACTTTCTATCCTACAACCACAGACCAACCCCACCATATTTATGAGAATGGACATTTTATTGTGATAGAGATGATTCCCTACAACTAAAGGATTTTTCAAATCATTTCCTTGGATACTTATGACAATGCAATGTGCAATCAAAGAACTAATCATGTACCCATGTATTTTATCCAAGTCGATAGACCTTATTTTTGTGTAATACTCATAAATGAAAAGTATGCATACTTCTACTCATTTTCGTCGGAGCTTGAGGTAAATAAATGTGATTTATTGATAAATTTTGTAGGGTAACTCTAACACTAACGTTGATTGTACTTTTAGAAACTTCTCTTATTTTGGACATGTACTTGTATTATCTTCAAATTTCCACTTCCTTAAAGGAGAGAGATATACACATATAATATATAATCATGGAATATGTTGGTAATGATGTAGTATTTTCAAATTAATAAAATACAAGTTTGATTTAACTTCATACTTGTGACAACTTGAAAAGGTATAGTATGGCAATGATCTTTTTTGGTTTTAATGTCTTTTACGAGCATATATCATTATAGTAGATTTTAGATTATCGTTACTTTCCAAAAAATTCTATAAGACTGTCACAAAGTAGTATTTGATGATTTTAAATTTGGTCATTAAGAATACCAAAACATTATTGGTGAAAATTTTCAATAAGGTATAAAATCCAAAAATTTCATTTATAAAGATTTAGTTGGGTTTAATGCAATTTCATTATTTACGCCTAGAGAATACTTGAATTTAAAAATTCCAAAAGTTTTCAACATTTTCATTTCAAATTGTATGACGAGAATTATATAAACTAAAATTTGTACTCAGGTCATCACATCGACACACACAAAATTGATAATATTAAGTATAGAGTTATATGTATGATGAGAAACGTACAAGTTGTTCTATTCATTATTAGTACAAGGTCCAGTTGCATGTTGCATGCAGACGAACACAAAATGTTTGAAGCATGTAACATATGCAAACACAAATACTCCCTTCACTAGAAATATAGTTTATCATGGAATACTTTAAAAAAAATATATAGAGGACTATATTGGCCATTGTGTCTAAAGTTGGTCAATGAGTATATTGAGCATCATGGAAATTTTTGTCATGCCTGACATGAATTATAGTTGTTGATAAATTGATTATGTGTGATGAAGTTAGTTAGTATTTTCAATTGATATTATATTAAAATGGGTTTTCTCTTTATTTTATCAAAACTCAAAGTTACCGGGGTAATTGATCTTTTGGTTTCTCTTATGTTTTCCAATGATGCAATGATATAATGGGATTCCTACATGTTAACCGTGCCTACTGAATTTGTTTACACTAATATTCAAGAAAGAGTTGGCCATCACCAATTATATTACACTATTATTTGTAGGATGATAGTAAGAAGAATCACCAGAGCCACAAGTAACATCCCACCAAGTCAACCTTTTTGTCCCCTTCCTCAACTAGTAAAAAATCACATGATGTAGTACATACTCCACCATCTACAACCCCATTCAATAATGTTAAATATTATTTCATAGATGAAGAAAACTTTAAGAATGAATAGGAGAACAAAAAACTTTGGATGGGGGTCTGCAATCAAGAAAAGTCTACTTTTGAAGGTTGGGGAACCATGTCACAAGATCTAATGGGATTCTAATGGAAATTATTTGAGGAAAATGGTGCCAAATTGAATTGGTGTTGCCACATGTTAGAAAGAAATCCGCACAATATGACATCTATTCTTGAAGTGGAGTGAACAACAAGAATTTGCAGATAGAATATCATTCGTTGAGGTAATCTTATTGATTGGATATTTGTATTTTGTGTAATTATTATTGTCAAAATCATAGTTTTTGTTGTTTTAGAAATAATTTGATATAGGTAGGCATCCAAATGCATAGAATAACATTGATGAATATATTATAAATGGGATATTGGTGTGGACGGAATGTGTAAAGAGTGATACCTATGAAAAGTACAAGAATGACTTAGAAATGATGATGAAGGAAGTTGAGAAAAATGCATCGATAGATATGGAACAATTCAAAAATATCATAAAAAATGGGGAACCAAAAAATCCAAAGCATAGTCATTTTCATTTAATAATTTACTTCATTATTTACTTGTCTAATTCATCTAATTATTTATTTCTTATTTGTTTAGAAAATTTTATCGAGACCTATAAGGAAAATTGAGCAAATAAGTGGCGGGTCACACCACATGGTCTAGACCATGGAGCTTCTATGACGAAGAAATGGTATTTTGTTAAGTTTATTTCATAAATAGCCTTAAAACTTGTAAGATGGATAACAAATTTTTTTATAAATCATGTATAGGTCAGTGAAGAACAAACCAGTGTACCCCTTAACAATTTTTTTGTAAAGTTTTATGGTAAAAGCCCACATGTGGTCTACATGTCCCATTTGTGAGGGCAAGGACCACAACCATTCCTATTTGTCAGGGCCCACTAGGAGGAGTCTGCCACAAGCTTTGTCTGTGAATAAATACTAGTTTTTGTAGTGTTCTTTTCCATATGCTTGTTCCTGACCTTGCGTTACAACCACTACTTCCTCACTACAATCCTCAATATCATACATGCCTAAAGATTTCATGGGAAATTGATGAATCTTGAAAATCATGAGTATAGACATAATCCAACATTGGGGTATGGAAAATGGATATGAATAGAGAAAGTAAAGCAACCCAACATGGAAATGGAGTGAATGGGGGTGTGAAAGGAGGAAGGAACATATCTCCTCTATTCGACTTGAGATTATAATTTTGATTTTGTTAATACATATTTACATCAAACTTTTTTCTTTTTGTGCACATTGACATCTTTTATTATTACATAGAGAGGGGTATGCAAGAAGTGATTATATAAATAGTGGGTGGTGTGCCACCCTACACTTGGGGGCTTAGAACATATTTAGGATTTAATATTTTTGCTGGATGGGAGGTAATAAGATGGAATAAAAACTATAGAAGAGGGATTGGATCATGTGCAACACTTGTTTCAATGATTAAATACACTTGGTTATTCATCTAGTTCACTTCACTCAAATGATTTTATGATAAGGGGATACATGGAAATTTTATGGATATGATTCATTAATCATTGGGAGGAACGTCATATTGATTCCCATTGGTTCATCCAAAACCTTCCATCTTTTCCAGTAAACATGATGCTTATATTATTTTGCTACAAAGTATAATTTCTAAGCATTAACATGCTTTTAGAAATATAGTTTACATCATGGATTTTACCTCTAACAAGTGGGATTGTATGCAAATTATAAATGGAATGCAAATATGGATGTAAAGAACTCCGACTAAATAATGGCTTCAACTAGAATGGCAAGAATGAAGAACTGTCAAAATAATTTTAAGCTAAATATAATGTATGTAAATTAAATGCAAACAATGTATGCAAATCTAACATGCTAAAATAAAACAAGAGAATAAAAATAGATAAGTGTTGGTGAAAAGATATATTTACCACCCCACCTCCATCCCGACTTAGATATTTCTCATCCTCGAGAAAATATTAAACAAAAGATGGAGAGGAAGAAATCATTAATGGTCTTCTAGGTGGCCCTAGAAACTCAAAGAATGTCTGATTGAAAGGAATATGAACAAGGGTTGAAACCTTGGATGTGATAGATTCATGGTTCCATAAGTGATTAGGTGGTCATGGTAGCTCAAGGATATTGTTAGGATGTTTGAAGTGTTATGGTCTTTCACTGGGACATCCATCCATTGGGATACACCAATACTTCTCCATCATTTAATACACTATAGTAGTTGTGCATGGGTATGTAAGAAGTGGTACAAAGTAGGAGTGGAATGTCTCTCAGGATTCCTCAAAATTTTCTCATTTGTGAAGATTGGGGGTGTTATATCTTATTCGATGGCTTAGGTAGTATGTGACTAATCTCCAAAGGGTGTTGTCAATTGTGCTAAATCAGGTTGAGGGTCTTTGGTAGGTTTCTTTTCATCACCTAGATTTGTATATAGATCATGTGGTACTAGCATAGAGGAACTATCTCATCTGTAAAATCATCTTGGTAAATATATGTATGAAGTTGTGCATCCTCCTTGTCTTTTGCCAAATCAACATAAAAATTAATAAAGGTATTGAGGTCCTTTTGTATATCAACCTGTGGATCTGGCTCCTCCACACGGAACTCACACAACTCCTCTATGGTTGATTCTAGAATTACAATTGGGGAGGAGACAAAAAAATAAAGTGGTGTTGGCATGTATAACTCCTACTGAGAATGTACCTCATCGCCTAAAAATTTATTGATTTGTTATGTAAGTTGGTTGTTCATATTCCAAAATAGATTAAACCAAGGATGGTTGATCATTTTAACCATATGGATGTGATCCTACAAAAGTAAGGAGGATGGACCATCTAAAACTACGTACATGTCAATGTGAAACTCCTATTGATGCTCATCATATTAACATTTCAAGGCCCCTAATGATGATAAGAATGGAACACAAGTGTACATGTCCAATTTTAGCTCCACTTCTTTTGCTCCACTTCGGTCCACTTCTTTACCACAATTTCATATCCACTTCTTTTGGCTACATCATTGTCTCTGAATCACCCATTGTCATCTCTAGTATGGAATAAATATCATCCTATCATCAATCACAAATTATGGCTGCTCCAACTTCCCCAAGAAGTTCTCCAATTGACCCTCAAGTAATACAATTGAGAGAGAGAGAGAGAGAGTTGTACTTTGAGTTGCACCTCCTCTGTTTTTCCTTTGCCTTTTTCCTCTGCTAGCATTACTTGTTGGTCAGATAGCATTTTTTGAAGGGCATACATACTCTCATATCTTTCAAGCGGGTATAGATTTGTATAGTAATCATCTTCACTATAACTCCCCTAGTATTACTGATTTTGTTTCACCTCATTTGCTTATTTATCAATATAGTAGTTGCTCAGAGTATCCCTCCAAATATTTTTGTTTGTAGTCTTTTTCATATTTACTTTTAGAAGTATGAAACTACACTCAAGTTGAGCCTCTTCATGGCTATTGTTTTTGGGGGGTTCATCTTCTAACATCCCCACATATCATGATTGAAAGAGAAACGTAATTGTATCATTTGTTGGGATAACCACACTATATAATTGAATACCTAACAGTTAGAAAATATGTCTATCAGACTCAAGAGAAAAATTACTTCGATGAATTAAGACATAATTTAAATAATATATATAATTAGCTACAAAAAAAATCTAATCTTTAAAATATGGAACCAAAATATAAAGTACAACAAAGTAAACATTACAAGAACAAGCTAAGGTATTAAAAAAATCTAAAATATACAAAAAATAAGAAAGAATTAATAAAAAAATCCTAGTTTAATGTCAAAAGAACAAAAAAATCAAAATTTTCTATTGTCCCCCATAGCGGGAAAAATATGGTGTGTATTTATTCGTACCCTCAAATGCACTAAGATATGAAAATCCTATTGTATACCAACATAATAGTATAATAAGCACCACCCATAATTAACAAAAAGTACTTAACAATGATAGATCAGGTCATTTTTATCTTGAATAACTTAATTGACAAAGCAAGAAATACAATAAAACTATCAAAGAGATGATCTTTAGTAATAAAGGAATCATAAAGATAATGGGTTTCACTACCACTGCTTGTGTATTCACGCTCTCACATCACATGACTCACTTTCATTATTATTATATTGGGTACAAGGAAATTCCATAACCTTTACCACTATAGAATTCACAAGGAAAGATTTTCTTGTAGGCTTGAGGTCTAGTGACATACAAATCATGAATCTATCGTTCCAGAAAACATACTTCCAGAATCATATTTGAGGTTCAACAAACATTGATTGGTATTCTAATGCTAAGTTTCAATGTATATGCACCTAGGATTGCAATAGATATGCAAGGTGCATAACTAATCCGTAGAACATGCATTATACAACTAATCAACAATCTAAAAGTTCAAATAAGAGTAATTCACAATGTAGAATTATAGTACAGGTTGTAGGGCTAATCCCCATGCCCAACAAAGAAATATTCTCTCTACTCATGCTCATGATATAAGAGAAAAGAGAGAAAGATAGGATCATGGATAAAGTAGCAGTGCAGAAGAGAATCTTTGTGATCTTAGAAACCACCCTCTGGATATCAGCTCTGCATTCCAGTTTCCATTGACGTCTTTAGTCGAGTGTATCTCCACGTCAATCTGTCAAGTCTCTAGTCTTCCTTGGTGGCGGGTAGGATTTTGAATGGGAGAGATAGATTGTGAACCCCTTTCCTAGACATTCCCCAAGTCCCTTTATATCATTTGGCAAACTCTTAAATCATTGCAATAGATCTAAAAATTGTGATTTTTTGCATATTTCTAGATCTAAAAAAATGGGCGACTAGAGGGCTAGTCTACCAACTAGAAATGGTCAGTATATATACTCATTTCATATATAATTGAGTTATCCTCCCAAATCATCTTGAATTGCTCAATTCTAACATCACATGTTATCTTGAGGAATTTTAGTGTATATTTTTTCATAGGCCTAACTCGTGGAACGAGTCTGGTGACCAACTTTTCTTGGGGAAGGTTTGCAATAGGTGATTCTATCTCTATTTTTGCAAACAAGTAACAGCTTTATATTGTGGGATCCCTTGTCAGTATGTTGCAACACGTCCTCTTTCTTAGCCACTCATGTGTGAGTCATGAGACTGGTAAGGCATTGAAGCTCCTAGATTTTATTGTGATATTTTTTTTCATATTGGTCTACTATCTCAAAAGGTGATTAAGTCAACTCACTTGCTCAGAAACTTCATCAACTCACAACCCAACTTTTTGAATCACTTTGTGATTCAAGAGTGAGTTAGTCGACTGGTATGTTCCATATACATTAGTTTTTTATGTAATTCAATTGTGCATCCAATGTCTTTTGAATAATCAAATTTTCAAGTTCATATGCAAAATGAGAGTTGCTTTTTACCATCAATAGTTTGATGATTGTGTCTCCAATTGTCAATATTAGGGAGTGATGATTTGCAAACTTTGATCATTTCCTTGGGTTTTTTATGGATCAATAATTTCTTCTCTATTTGACTTGCATCAATCCCACAAATTAAAAACAAAAATACAATAGATACCAAACAAATTGCATAAACCTATAAAATCCTAAAACAAGTGAAATATGAAGTGAAATGCAATACAAACATGAAAAAACTAAATGTAAAAAGTATCCTCATAAATGATGAATACATACTTAAAAAAGAATTCACTGGATGTTTTGGAATACATGTAGTATCCAAGGTTGTTGAAAAATTAGTGGCAGTAGGAGAAAGGCATGCTAGACAACAAGTGTTAAAGATAACATGTTCGATAGTTCAAAATTGTTTACCATTGTGAAGTGACTTTGGTAGATGTGATTGGTTTGGAACAGAAGATGACAACAAACATGCTTTTGGAGAGTCATCTTCAATGTGTTGGTGCAAGTCTTCTAATGAAGGTGATGGGTGTTGGTTAAAGGGATTAAGTAGAAAGACCATTGTGTTGATATGGTAAACATATGATAATGAGTAAGAGAAGGAGAGATCTTCCACATGAGAAGTGAAATACACATATATATACACTCATCCTAATAGAGGGCCAAGGCACTTTTATCCTTTTCTAGAGAAAAAATATCTGAAAAACACCATTTTATAGCTCAACGGGATAGTTTGTCGGGATCGGGATTAAACTTGTGAACAAAGGCTACACAACCAAAAACCCAAGGAGGTAAAGGAAACGGTGTGCTTTATGGATAGAGAATAGAAAAAGGAATTTTTCATTCTATAAGTAATGAAAGTTTATGATTTATTAGAAAATATAAAATGAGTACCACATCTAAAAAAATGTTTAGGGAAATTTTCATGAATGGCAAGAGATCATGTAATGTCAAGTAAGTGATGAATTTACACTCAACAATACCATTATGTTGCAAAGAGTAAGCTCAAGAGCATTGATGAATCATTCCTACAACATAGAAAAATGAGAAGAAAGTCTTTTGGGCATAGTCAAGGGCATTATATGTATGAAGAATCCTCATGGATGTGGAAACATTGAACCAAATTAGTTTTAGGAAACACATGAATAAGTGAAAACCTCATCACATTTTTGAAGAAGATGAAGTCAAGTCTAGAGAAATCATCCAAGGTAAGAAAATACTTGAAATCATTATAAATGATAATATGAAATGGTCCACAAACATCACTATGATGTAGCTCAAAATTTTGAAGATTGTCTGATAGTATGAGTCAGAAAAGACACATGATGATGTTTCCCCAACAGACATGCATTACATGAAATAGAAGAACAAGATGAAGTAGAACTATATAAATATTGAATTTGTCTAGGGATAGTAGCCAAGGCCTAAGTGTATTTATGAAGGAGTGGAAGAAGGAAGAGAACTTTTCAAAATTGGTGGTAGGGTGGAGAAGTAGTATATATCACAAAAGAGAACTCTGTGCCCGATATCATTAAATTCAATCCTCTAAGGAAAAATCTGAAGGACCAAATATTAAGAAGAAAAGGAGAGAGTCAATTTTTCCCCTTCTATGCACATGATATTGAATGGCAATTTTGGAGCAAAGAAAACATAAAAAAGTTTGACTTTTAATGAAAGTGGGATAGTGGCACATTTAGTAACTCATTTTACCAATCCATCTATCATAGTGATAATGGAGTGTGAAATAGAGGAGTCTAAGGAGGTAAGGAGGTGTAGAATACCCATCATGTTTTGTGTAGAACTTGAGTACATAATTAGTTATATTAGTGACGAGCATTGGGTCTCTAGATTACCTTGGTAGGTTGTTTCTAGGTGAGATAAAGGGGATTCATTTGGAGGATTTCCAATGTGACAATAAGGAGTAGTGACCTCATATTGTTGTGATGCTTGAATGAGACATGCAATGATTGTGAAAGTGCTTGTGATGTAGGGGGTGTACAATTGGTATTTAGAGAGGGAGCTTGGTGATGTGTGTAGAGCCTCTTCCACTTCCTCTTCCATAGATGGTTGGGTAGCCATTCTTTGAATGACATACATCCTTAGTGTGGCCTAGTTTGCCACAATAAGTGCACTTTGGTATTAGACCTACACCACTTCCACATCCTTTGGTTAGTGCGACCAACATTGATTGATTAATATAGGTATCATTATGAGGGATATGAGTGGAGAACATCTCTTATTGGGCCAAATGCGCATATGCCTAGTTCATGGATAGGAGAGTTTTACAAATGAGGAGGAGTTTTTGTAATGCAATATACTAGGGTTGAAGGCCATTGAGTAAGTTTTTGGTGATCAAAGTGTCGCTCACTTTGGAAACATTAGCATAGGTAGTTCCCAAAAAGAAATTCCCTTGATTTGATAGAGATTTCATTGTGTTTTAGTATTTGAATAATGGATTCTCTCCCTACTATTGTGAGAAGATCTTATCCATTGTGTTGTAGATGCATAAACAATTATTCTCCTGTGTTAAGAACTTCTTCATTTCTTCCCATATGGTCTTTTCATTCCTATTACACATGTATTAGAAACAACTATGAGCTCCCCTATTTAAATGTAGTAGCACTCAACCATGTGAGTTAAGGGAACTACAAGGAGAGGATGAAAAAGAGAATATGTGCCCCTTCCTCTTTTTTGGTGATTTATATACTAGAATAAGGTCTTTTCTTTGTTTTTTTGTGGCCTTACATGGAGAAGAACCCAGGGATAAGAGGGAGAAGAGGTGTGACATACTAAAACTATCTATGTAAAATGCAAGTGCATGCTCATGTAATACAAGCTTATGACGCCTGAGTGTCAAACTTGGGGAAATGTTCACCAAAGACTACTACTTAGTGAAACCTAATCAGCTAGGCCTAGAAAATGGTGGATTGGTTGTTTTATAACTAAGATCAACGAATTAAATCTAAATTAAAAATAGTTGTGGTTAGGAATGAATGGTTTCCTTAGGATTGTGGTTTCACCACGACATGCATTGCAATGAAAATACATTTTATTAATAATTATTCACCCTAAACTCTCAAATAAAGACCTATAGAAAGTATTACCCACTCTCATAGAATAATATACTATCTCAACTAAAAAACCTATTCCTACAATAGTTAGGAATTATTTAGGTGCATTATCAAAATATCTAGTTTTTTGTTTCACAACCATAAGACCTCTCTCGAGGTGCGATATAGTCTATGTTGACCTATTAATTGTGCAACCCCGAATCCTTGTTCCCAAACCAATTTAGAGATCTATTACCTTGGTTATGATGATAAAGCATAAATAAATCGATGAGATCATAGATTTACATCCAGAATGAAGGAAATAGATTATCAATTCATAGAATTTAAATAGAAACCAATATCAGGCTACTCTCATGTCCTAAAGAATATGAGGTTTTGCCCACATGATTTCAATCAACAAACAAAGAGAGGAAGAGGAAGAAAATTGGATAAACTTTATAAAAATAATGTGAAAAGCCCTAGAGAAGTCGTCTCAGTGATCCCCTCTGGTGAACACCTTGATCTTGAGCGTTCTGACTGTAAATCTGCCCTCCAGAAGTGCGCAAAGTATCCTAACTATGGCTATCTCCTTCATCTCCTCCTCTCTTAGTTGTGTGCTATGTTGCAACATCATGTAATGTGATTCCCTCTTTTAGTCACAACCCCCTAAGGTCATAAGTGGGGCTTTGGTCATTTTAAGGTCGCAGCTATAGGATCTGACTTAATCTCTTATTGAACTGATCACATAGTGTTGATACCACCAAAAGGGTGTCAGTGGCACCAAGTTTCCACCTGACTTGTAACTCTGGGTTAGTGTCAGTACTACCAACAAGCATGTATATAGTACTGAGTTGCTATCTTAAAGTTTTGATGTTATTTGGATGATGAAATTGGTACCACTGATAAGTGAGTCGACTTCTGGTGCACTCTGAATCTTGAGTTGATAGCATTGACTTTAGCTTCCGATAGCATAGATGTTGACCTCTGTAGCATCGAGTGTACTCTGGATAGAACCAAGATTCCTCAGTTTCCCAATTGAAACTTTGTGCTTTGTCGGTACCACCAACAAATGTGTCACTACCACCAAGTTGTCATATAAGTGATCAATTTTCCTAAAACAATAGGAAAATAGTTGGTCCAAAATATCATTGATAAATTAGCATTATCAGGTAAAAATACTTAATATTTAATGCAATAATGATTCACATGCTAAAAATGAGAAACACTGCATTAATGTATCTAAAAACAAACATATATGCAATTACTGCCTAGAAAAATATCTTGTGAAAAGTGACTAAAAGTTAGTGCATAAAAATCCCCTAAGCTTGAATGTTTCTAATCCTTGATCAATGCTACTTTTGGATCTGTATGTAAGAGTTGACAACAGGATATATCCTATGAACTATGTTTCTCAATCACCCCCACCTGACGGTCCCCAACCGACTCACACCAACCACTGAATAAATAACTACTTAGAAGTGACCAAAATGTTCATTAAATATGTCCACTCTTATATCAATGAAACATTATAAATATAAAGAAATTAATATCATAGTAAATAGGGAATACACTTGATATACCATGTGATTCCCTATCTACATTGTTCTGATCTACCTACACAACTATGTCAGAAGCAGTTCCTCTTATAAAAATGAGTGAGGGGATTAATCATATATGTGACCTACCATGTAGAGAAATGGGTGGAAATGAAATAGGTGGCTAGGAGCAAGAATCTCAAGTAACACCCAAATTATTTATGCATAAATAAAATATGACACACCTACATAATGAAGAGAATGAAAATGCATGACTCCTAATGCCTACTATTATGTGATATGATGAATGCACTAAATGTCTCATCCTAAAGATGGTTGTGGGTGATAGGATGCATACATGTAGGCCATTTTCACTTTCTCCTTGAAGAAATTTATATTGAGTTCAAGGCATCATTTTCTGCCTTTTCTTAAATTCTTTTCTCTCCTCTGCCCTCTTTTTTTTATCATGATTCATGATTAATGCTCAAGATTTATTCACCATACATCGTTTCATCATTCTCTTTCATTTCTTATTTGTAGGGATACATATGTAGATCCTTTGACTCTTCATTTGTGGAGAAAACTAAATAGATTTTTGTTGCACAATATGAAAAATGATGCTAAAGGAAAATATAATCTACATGAAATTTGTTATACAACTAAAATTTCTCAACATAATAATATGATATGCACATCTCTATATTATATTTTTTTTAAATGCACTTTCAAAGAAACTAACTATCATGACCTACTATGATATGCCATGAAGTCCAGAGGAAACAATTTGGATTACTTGATCAGCTTGTGGTGGTGAATGAAATATAATGAAAGGTGGGTGGAATCACATGAATAAGAGACAATGCTTTTCTTAACTATGATATATTCGTCTCCTATCAATCGGTGTACAAGGTGACCTTAGAGTTTTTTTTCTAAAACTCTCATTTACAATCTCGTTATTTGTTTGGTTAGTTTGATTTCAAACCTCATCATCCTACACAAGTCTTGGGTAACTAAAGATTTTCATTTGTATAAAGTGTCCTCAAGCTAATTGACCCAAAGACTTCCTTTCGTTGGTGTTGTCTTAGACTTTGCAAATAATCTAATACAAATTTTATTCTTTTTAGATTCATTAATTTCATGAGCATGAACAACTTGTATTTAATGATACAATGTTATCATGATAAACTAAGCTCCACGATTACACTAGATAGATTGTGGATCATTTTACTTGGAAATAATAACAATCACATAAGATAGAATATAAAGCAAGATAAAGTCATTCGTTCACCCCCTATGACTGAACTTGATTATGTCCTCATAGTCAAAAATCAAACTAAGAGGTGGAAAGGGGGGGCATATGCTCAGTGTGGTGGTGGTGGGTAGAATGCCCCTGTTAGGATTTGTGGATCTGGTGGATAGAAAGTGTTGATGAACTATGGAGGCTCGGATGGCATATCTGGTGGATGAGGGTAGATAGAAAGTTTCATTGACTCCAATATTGGTCATAGAGAGGCTATTTATGGTACTCAATGTGTTACAGGAGAGTCTGAATGTTTTCCTAGTTGACTAGGAGAAGACACTCATTGTTGTAGATCTCATATTATTTCTATAGTAGTTTCTCCTAAACACCCTGAATTTGGGTCAAGGTGGCTGAATACTACTGCTACCCCTACTGAATAGTTTGTAGCATCATGTACATGCCCTCCATGGACAAAAGAATCTCTTGACGGTGGTGGTGGTGGATTCATAGAGTTGGATGATGCATATTGATGCAGAATGTGGTGCAAACACCACCTTAATGTATATGACATGGTATCCTCTTCTTCTTTTTCATCCTCGTCTTCTTCATCATCCTCCTTTTCTTCTAATCCATTGTCTTTTGAGAGATCCTCTCCCTCTATTAAGGTCTCCATGTCCCCAACATGCCATTGAAGGTAGCACACCCCCTATAGATGGAAGATGGGGTCAAGAAGGGCCCTTTCTTTTATCTGCTCGTTGATGGTGTAGCAGGAGTACACCCTACCCCGACACTTGGTAATGAGGTGATCCCACTTGAAGTGCTTGAAATCAAGCATTAAATACATATTCAATATGTTGGCCTTGGAGAGGTCGAGGTGATGATGTAAGGAAAGTGGTATAAGAAGCCCTCCAAAGTGAATTGGGTAGTTTTTTCTAGACTTGCCTCTTCACTGCCATCATGTATTGAAGAAAGAAAGACCCAAGGTTGATCGTCTCCTTCCCCAAGGTAAAAATGACCACAGGACATAAAGTTCCACCTACTAGACCGTCCCTTGACCCTGCGTGGACCTGGTGAAAATGGTGTTCGTCAGGTAGAAGTGCAGAATCTGGCCAAATGGATGTCTGATGTCCATCAAGAATGACTTGAGCCAGTTGATGGATAACCCTTGAGGAAGGGTTCTCATCTATCTCCATGCCAAGATGAAGTCAAAGTCACTTGAGGTCAAACATACCTCGCCCATGGACCACATATATATTGCATTAGATTCCATGAGGGTGAGGTAGTGCTTGGCGTTATACAACCTGAACTTGACCCAACCTTCCTCCCAACCTTCCCCATGCTTGGGGATGCAACATACCTCCATTGTTGTGAGAAACTTGCAAACTATATTAAAGAATGTGGGCCAATAACCAAAGAACTAGTGATCACCCACCATGCCCTATCAGGTGTAGACACAACAGAGGTTGTCGATGAAGCCTCCTTCAGTGAGAAAAGCACAATCCCCATACCAAATTAGTATGAGGTCACTCTTCATCAATGTGGCATATTTTTTCTTCTAATCCTTGTCTCTGAGTTCCTATTATTTTGAAGATAAATAGATATTAAGAAAAGGATCTCGGTGTAGACTTAGAAATGTCAAAATGTTTGTGTAGTCACTGATGATCTTTTGGTGCCTTTGAATGAGAGGGGATGCTTTGTGTAATTCCCAAGCCCACTTCCCAAGGATCTATTAGAGTTTTATAAATGACAACTAGCCCCACACACCACAACTAGCCTTAACTATATGTTTTGTCCTCACATGATCCCAAGGATCTATTAGAGTTTTATAAATGACAACTATCCCCACACACCACAACTAGCCTTAACTATATGTTTTGTCCTCACTCATGTGCAAGCCAGGATAAACTTCCCAACTATCCTTCCCCACACCCAGCTCCAGATCAATGGAGATGAGCACAAAGGTGGCTCCATCAACACAGATAGCCCTTTCCAACATTCCTAGACCACATGTCTCAAAGAATGGCATGCCACTGCCCCATGTGGGCCCCACCTACTGAAGGAATTATGGGTCTGATACCCTTTATAACGTTTGGGCCCACTGTCTAGGGATCTAGTACAATTTCAGAAATGACGACTGGCCCCAAACCACCACTATTCTTAACTACATGCTTCATCACTCACGCGCAAGCCAAGTTAAACTTCTTGGCTGGTCACCCATCCTAGTACTACTCTGGACTGAGCACGCTTAACCTCAGAGTTCTTTAGTGATGGGCTCCCTACAAAGGAGGTACACCTTAGTGATATGGGTAGTCCAATCAATTCTTTTGAGATCATTTTATTTGAGGCCTCAAATCCTGGGAAGTCACATTTTGGGTGTGATTAAAGATCACTCATAGACTCCCCTTTTATAGCTGAAGAGTTTCCTGTCCGGTTGTGTCGATGCCATCGAAACAATTTTTCAGTGGTACCAAAGGATTGCTATTAGTGGGCATGTCAGTGCCAACTATTTTTTCTGACAATTGTGGATCATTGATGTAACAACACGTAGATAGTCCTACGTCAGTGGAATTGATGGCTATTAGCGGCCAACTCATCTAACACTTTCATATGGATAGGTTCCACTGAATGTTCGCTAAAAGAAAATCTTAGTCATTGTTGTCGGTTCCATAGATCTGGTCATCCTCTATTGGTGCCACCGAATGGGTTGTCAGTGGTACCGACCTGGTATTTGCACGCCGTTGTTGTTTTCTCAGTACAACAAAATATCCCTTGGTGGTACTGATGCCATTTATTTTGTAGCTTCAGTGGTCTCTTCTAAAGGAGTTAGTGCCACTAACTATGATGTTGGTAGTATCGATTTGTGCCATTCCTTGTCATCTTTGAGATGAATGTGTTGGTACCATCAAGTGACCTCTTGGTGTTATCAATGGGAAACGTCTAGAGCTATGTGTTTATGACTTGAAATCTATTGGTGCTACTGATCGTCCTATTGGTGCTACTGACTATCTTTGAAACTCTCTAGACTCTAACAAGTGAAGAGTTGGTGCCACCGACGCACCCGTCGATGGTACCAAACAATCTGAAAATCCCTGTGGAAAAAGTGATGATGGTTGGTACCGGAAAAAATTTTGTTGATGGTACCAAAAATGCTTGCACACCACACAAAATTTTATGAAGGTACCTCTTTATTTTTAACAAAAGGAAATATGAAAATGCACATGAAAATCTAACTAACTAAAAATAAAAAATAAAAAGAAAGAGAATATGGGTTGCCTCCCATAGTCACCTATGTTTAATGTCCTAGGCTTGACAAGATGATTTTCTTTAGCCTGGGTTGTCACATGACGGTTTTGAAGAATTATTTGGCAGTTTGAACTCCATTCTATAATCATCTATATCCAATTTCAAGTCGCATTTTCTCATGGAAATGATCTTATCTGTCATATCTTGGAATGTCCTTCCTAACAACATATAGGATCCTCACATATCTTGCATATCCATGACCACAAAATTGAAAGGATGTATAAATTTTTCATGTTTGACTAAAACATCCTTAAATATCCCATATGGCCTCATGATCGATCCATCTACCAAATGTATTGTCATGGAAGTCTACGTTGGTTTCTTTAATCCCACCTTCCAAAAGGTAGAATGAGGTATAAGATTTATACTTGACCCAGAATCACATTTTTCTTGTTGGAAATGTTTTTTACCTATGGAACAAGGGATGTAGAAACATCTTGGGTCCTTTCTCTTTTTTGACAACCTTCCCTAGATTAGAGCACTAACTAATTTATTAACATGCATGACATGTATGTCTTTTATCCTTCTTTTATTATTGAAGATATATATCAAAAATATTCCATATGCATAGATATGTTCTTTCGCCTCCACAAGTGGGATGTTGATGTAGATCTTTCATAAGTTATGTACAAATTTCTTAAATTCCTTATCCTCCTTTCTCAATCTTAGACTATCCTAGAAT
Organism: Alisma plantago-aquatica; assembly: GCA_963693085.1. NCBI lineage: Eukaryota > Viridiplantae > Streptophyta > Magnoliopsida > Alismatales > Alismataceae > Alisma > Alisma plantago-aquatica. The sequence continues at coordinate 112,171,115 of OY856413.1, forward strand.
GGCACATGTGTCTTCTCTACATGCTTGTGGGAATGTATGACACATTAGAAGTCTCCTCCCCTAAGCTTGCATCACTACCACCCCCTAGGACAGAATCTAGAACATCTTATGTGGATGGGGTGGCTTGTGGTTGCTCCTTCTTCGTTGTAGGTGTTTTCTTTTGGACTGTTACTTCTTCACGGCGGGATAGAACCTTCACATATTCTTGTTTATCAAGAAGCTCCTCTATAACTGGGAGAGTGTTCATGGAAATGGCAGAACCTTGAAGTGACTTATCTTTCAAATCCGGTGAAGATAGAGTGTCCTTTTTGCTTTTTGCAAATACTACACTGACTGAGGTGCATATGTGTGAATAGTGCACAAGCATTCTACATTCCCCCATCTTCTGTTTAGGTTGTTAGGAAATGAAACTTTTTCCACATACACACATTCAGGATTTGGAATGTATTGATTTAGTGTCTCCTCAATTACATGCTTTATCTCTTTAGAAATAGAGACATAATTTACTTTGTGATGTTGGTGGGGTGTCTCTGTGTTCCCAAGAAATCACTGTTGTTGGGCTTCTTGATTGCTACTACCTCCATTGCTAGTTGTGAAATCTGATTCTCTATGCTGTGATTTTGAGCCCCTTGATTTTGCTACTCATGTTTGGTTTGATCTAGTAAAGCCTCATTCTGACACACTAGTTTGCCTAGCATGTCTTCAATCCTATCTATCTTGATAGGACCTCTATCATGCTGATATTGTTGTAAAGGGTTGCATTTTTTGTTGTTGTTACGGTTCCTATTGGAAAGTTCTTAGATCCTTCCAATAAAATTTAGGATCCCGACACCATGAATATTCGTTGTCCCCCAATTATTATGTTGTCACACGAACATGTACTCCTCCTCCTCACCTCCAGATGAGGTGTCAGGTTTCTGATCAAGATTCCTTATGAGTTTCTCCATTGAGCTTTAAGTTATGTGATCTCCCTTGATTCCATAACACTCTTGATTGTGGATGGTGCTTATCTTTCCTCTCTACATGATTTGTTCTTGGCCATGTTCTTCAAGATTTTGTGACAACTTGCAGCTTTGTTGTTTAGCAAGAATCATGCCCCTACACTGTCACGAATAGTCCTTTATCCTTTGTTTAGGCCATAAAAAAATGTATTCACTTTCCCATAAAGATCAATCCCATGATGAGGGACTTTCCTGAGCATGTTTCAAAATCTCTCCCAAAATTCTGAATACAACTACTCTGCATGTTGCTTGAAGTGTGGATTATCCCCACCAATTCATTCATCTTTGTGGTGGAGAACACCTCTCAAAAAGTACATCTATCATCTCATCCTAGGTTTCTATAGACTCTGGTGGTAAACTAAAGAACCATGCCTTGGCTTTATTTGACAAAGAATATAAGAACAAATTCATATACATCACAATGGTTGGAACTCTATCGATCTTCAACATGTCACAGCTCTCCACAATGCTATTTATATGTGCCATACGATCCTCCAAGTTGTGCTTGTAGAGAGATTGAGCTTTCACGAGTGCCACTAATCTTGGATCTATCTTGTAGATGCCAACATTGATTGATTGACAGTTTATCAACCTTGATTGAGGTATAGCAGATGATGCATTTATCTTCTCTTTGGCCATTTTTTCTTCAAGATTTTCCTCCACATGGTAATCATTGTTCGTGTCCATGGTTTTTGTCTCCTCTTGCTCTGGCTATGGTGGTGTAGTTTGGATCATTATTTGTGTCCATGGTTTTGTATTCTCTTGCTCTGGCTATGGTGGTTTAGTTTGGATGATCTTCTCAGGTGAAGCCCTAAACTCTCATGCCTTATGAAAAATCTCATCCTGATCTACACTAATTGAGGCTCTCTATAATATGTGGTTTGAGTGTGAACCATGCACTAGCACATGAAAATAAATGATAATGTGAGATATAGAATACTAATGAATTGGCAATAGATTTTTTCCAATGATTCTCTTGATCAAAAGAAAAGAAAAAAGTGGCCTAGAGTGGCCAGTCGAAACACTCCTAGTACCGGTATTGTCGTTTCACTGGCAATGGTGCCTAAAACATGACACACTAAAACTATGTATAAAACGCAAGTGTATGCATCATGTAATATAGGTCTATGAGGCCCAAGTGTGAACTCAGGGAAACATTCACCAAAAAATACTACTTATTAAAACCTAATCATCAAGGCCTAGAAAATGATTTATTGGTTTTTTTATAATTAAAAGCAACGAATAAAATCCAAACTAAAAATGGTTGTGACCAAGAATGGATGGATTCATTGGGATTGGGATTTCTCCACATCATGCATTTCATTTAAATTTTATTTCATTAAAAATTATTCACCCTTTGGAGTAAAGACTTATAGCAGATATTACCCACTCCCGCAACGTTATACACTACTAAATTAAACCAACCTTCATGCCTACAGTGGTTTAGGAATTGGTTAGGTGCATTATCAAAATCTTCAAGTTATTCTTTCACAGTCGTAAGCCCTCTCTCAAGCCACAATATAGTCAATGTGGACCTATGATTTGTCCAACCCCTACTATCTCTCCCAAAGAAAATGGTCTATTACTTTGATTATGGTGATCAATCATAAACAAATCTATAAGAGATCATAGATTCACCTCCAAAATGAAGGTAATATATTATCAATTCATAGAATTCATATACAAAGAAATATTGGACTGCTCCCTGATCCTATGGAATATGAGATTTATCCCTGCATGATTGACATCATCATACAAAGAGAGGAAGAGGAAGAAAATGGGATAAACATTAGAAAACCAATGTGAAAACCCCTAGAGAAGTCGTCTCTGTGATGCCCTATGGTGAACACATTCATTCAACATTTTACAAATATGCCCTCCAAAGGTTCCTGGAGTGTCCGGTCTATGGTGATCTCCTTCGTCTCCCTCCTCTCCCACCTTCTTGCTCTACTGCAATGTGATGTAATGTGATCCCCTCTTTTGGCTACACTCCTGTTAGGTCACAAGTGGGGATTTGACTATATGTAAGTCACATCTGTTGGATATGACTTAATCTCATATATGAATTGACCATGTAGTTTCACTACCACCGACAGGGTTTCAGTGGCACTGAGTTGCCGACTGACTTTTAACTGTCGGTCGGTGTCGATAATACCGACAAGCATGTTAATATCATCGAGTTGTTATCTTCAAATTTTGATGTAATTTGGATGCTGAAGTCAATACCACTGACAAGTGAGTCTGTGGCACAGAGACAATTATTCTCAATTGTTGACGCTCTCTAGATCTTGATTTAGTAGCATCAACATTCTCCCACTAGCATCCAGATTCCTCGATTTCCCTATTGAAACTTTGTGCTCTGTCAGTACCACTAACAAACATGTCAATAGTATCAAGTTGTCCTAAAAGTTCTCAATTATCCTGAAACATGGGGAAAATAATTGGTCCAAATTATAGATGATAAGTTAGCATGATTCGGTAAAAATAATCAATATTTGATGTAGTAATAATTCACAGACCAAAAATGAGAAGTAGTGTAAAACATATCCCAAAACAAACAAAAACACAATAAGTGCCCAGAAAATAGCATGCGAAAAGTGACTGAAAATCAATGCATCAAGGTGTTAAGTTACATATATACAATAGGTGATAATGTGTTGGGTGTGCAGTGATGGTTGCATGATTCCTATCTTGGATATCTCTACCTGTAAGTAGGCTGCTGATGCTTGTTGGCTTTTGGTACCCATACAAGTAGATGTAGGAGGTTGCTATCTTGCGTGTGGTCCCCCCAGCTCCAGTGGATTCCACTAGCATGTATCATTGTTGTTTCATGTTGTTGCAGGTGGTGGAGGCAGTCCTATCGTTTGGCGACTATGAGTGGTGGTGGAAGCAACTGAAAGAGAAGAGAAGTAGAGGAGGGATGGAAAGGAAAGGTTAGGGATGGAAGGATTAGGGTTAGCCACCTACTTATAATAGCATGAGATATAATAATCTCATATTTAGTATGTATACCAGGGTCTAGAGCTATAATGGTATACTTGATTAAGTAGATGGTACCTTATTTAAGTGTACTTACATTATAATAATTATAAAGACAATGAGCCTAATATGAACTAGCTAATGCCCAATTATCCTAATGGAATCTATCAACCTCAATGCAAAATTTCATACCATCAATGGGGGGGGTCAATAGGTAACATTTGTTTGATCTAACTTACTAATTAGGGTAGAGATCAATTAGTAAGGTTTGATTAAAATTAATTTAGGCATGTTGATTGTCTCCATTTGAGCTTAATCCTCAATTATTAGTCTTTATTTATTGGCGTACATTAATCATCCTAGTAGTCAGCTATTATAGCTCAATTAAGTGTCCTATCCATTGATGGACGTCCAAGAAATTGATCAAGCTTGGGATCAATTGAATAGTGACAGACTTGACTCTATTGCAGTCAGATTCCAACAATTTTCAAAAAATTATCAACCATAAAAATGTTTAGCAAACTTGGCTCAAAAAGAGTGAATATACAAGTATTTTTTCTATAACTAAGAATGATTTTAAGGAAAGTAGAGCATACAACATCCAAAAAATTTAATATGTTATCAAAAGGCTAGTATACGACCAAGACAGAATAAAATCTAAGCCCAAAACTATAGATAAAGAGACTAAAATTAGTAAATCTAGTGACAAGCTAGGTGAGCAGGGTGAAAACTAGGATGATACCATTCATAATCATGTTCACATGGATGTCTTCACTAAGGTAATTTTCATTGCTATTGATAACATAGTTAAGGGGTTGATTCTCCGACCAAGCAGTTTGCTAATGAACTAAGTGAGCATGTTTTGGTGAACTCGAAGAACCCATTTTTATCCTAGATGAATTGGACAATGAGGATAACCTTATGTAAGAAAGATGAGTATCCACGAGGAGTAATACAACTTCCTCGGTATGGAATGGAATATAAGGAAAGGAAGAGGAGTGTTACCAAAGATGAGGTGATGTTAATAGTAGAATATAATGTGAATCCTCATATGGAACAACGGAAAACCTTTTCAACCTTGGAATCAAAGGAGGTTGAGGATGGTCGTTGAGGAGAAAAGTTCTAGTTTGTTTGTATGTTTGGAAACTCATATACACATACATGTCATAGATAGGATGGGATGGCTTTATCCTTCTAGTTGGAGGTATGAGTTCAATGTAGAGGAGGTGTAAGGAGGTTGAGAAGACATTGGATGGAACCCCAATTTTGGGATGTCCACATGATCCATTCCATGAAGTACATAGTCATGGAAATTTGCATCAATAATGGAGGCTTCCACAATGTGGTATTAGTTGTTATGGGTACAATTATGAAATGTGTTGACATAGGCTTTAGGAGGTACTAGATAATGTTATCCAACAATAATGTTCTCATATAGTTATATGTAACTTCAATCACCATAGAAAGGCTCAAGAGAAGAGAGGTAAAAACATTATTCATAGTTATGTGCTAGGTATTTAATGAAATCAACCATCCTACTAACCTAGTGGATGACATGAGGAGTTATTACCAAAAAAATAACAGAACCAACTAGTTTTCTAGAAATCTAGTCAGATTCCTCACCAATGAGGCTTGGATGGAGGTGTTTCTTGAAGCTAATATTAGACTTGGAAACCAACCTAATAGTGATCATTTGTGGTTACTAATAGAACTTTCTAAGGTGATTATGTGCAATCATTTTAGTTCCTTAACGTGTGGATTGAGTGGCCTAGTTTTAAGAACAAGGTTAAGGATGCTTGGAGATTTGTTGTTGTGGGGAATCCTCTATATGTGGTAATGAAGAAACTCAAAAGAATAAAAGAAAAATCAAATACTGCTCCAAGGAGTTCATGAAACTTCCCAACTTGGTTTACAAGGCAAACAACAATTTCAGTGATGTTGACAAGGATTTAAGACTAGACTACCAATGACTAAAACTGATTGATAAGAAAGGGGAGGCTGCTAGCAAGCTCATAAAACTTGAGAAGGTTGAAGAACTAATGTATTGGAAAAGAAGCCACAAAGTGATGTATAATGGTTGGCGACAAAAAATCTAAACCTACCATGTTGTATTATCAAGGCATGACATGAGAGATGTGATCCATGTTGTCATCAAACCATCACCATTGAAGGAACACGTGAAATCAGTTTAGAAGAAACTACATACTTGAAGAAGTTATACAACCATTTAGACAGGATCTACTCAAAAACCTCTCTTCTTGGTACTTGTTCCAATGTAGACATGAACAATATGACATGTTTAAGTTTTTTTAGAAGTTGAAACAAAAGAAGCCAAAATGTCTATAGGAGTCTCTAAGTCCCCTAAACTAGATGGTTATAATGCATAATTCTTCCATAATATGTGTCATATTGTTACTGATGACATTTGCAGAGATGTAAGATGGTTTATGGTTGGTGAGAAAATGGTTAGAAGTGTTAACGATACTTTCCTATGAATAGACCCTCAAGAAAGTAACATGTTGAAACATGTCTAGTCTATATCCCACTATGTTCTCATTTCTCTATGTCATAGTTTCTATGCAACTTTCCAATAGATTAAATAATGTTCTCCTAGAGATCATCTCTCCAAAACAATCCTTCTTTGTTAAAGGCAAAAGTATATTAGATAGTACACATAGACTTTCAAATCAAGAACAAAGCCATGAAAGCTTGTGTGAAGTTGTACCTTGCCAAAGAGTATGACAAGGTTAGTTGGTCCTCCTTGTAATATCATGGAATCGATGGGTTTCTCAAGAAAATGGATTAAACTCATGAGATAATGTGTGGAAACCTAGACTTTCTTGGTATTGATTAATGGCCTATCACAAATGGATTCAGACAAGGTGGTCCATTCATATTTGTTTTTCACTATTGTAATGGAAAATGAACCATTTTGTTGGTTCATATTAGGTGAAGGTACTCCTATCTTCATTCAAAATTGGAGGGAATAGGTGGAAACTCAAATGATCTTTGTTGTTGGTGATTTATTCTTTCCAAATGGAAAAGATCAAATGTTTAGGGATTGAGGAAGATTTTAGAGTTCTTTGGCAAGATGACATGCTTGTTTGTGGGTGGTCTTAAATCTTGAGTCTTCTCCTCTAGATATTGTGACTCAACGAGGTAAAGGCTTAGAAGAGAGATTAGGCTGCAAGAAGGGTATTTCCCTACATTTCAATTGGATATATCACTCAACAAGGAAAGAGGAAGATGATCTAGTAATTCTAGATGACATACATGAGGCTTACAACAAGTTGACTATTGTCAAGACTTTATATGGCTTGTAGGGTGATGCTTAATCAATTTGTTTCTGTGAGTAAGATTAAGTTTTGTTTTGGAGAGCTAAGATCCCACCTTGCATCCCACAAATAAGAAGGATCATGGAATGTTTCATATGGGAAGGAAATTTGCATGATGTGTCATGGAGTAGAATGTCCAAGTGTAACTTCCCAAATTTTTAGAAAAATACTCAATTTAGAATAAGGTTAAAAGTATGTAGTGAAATGAAAAAAATATAAAACTCAAGGGTATCTTTTGCAAATTTTCCATACAACATAATCTAGATGTATATCTAAGAGATTCATTGGTCTTATTACTATATGACATGTTAGTGTCTCAATCCCCAAGGGATATGAATATAGTTACTCTTATTTCAAAGAGGCACAATGTGTAATAATGGGGATATTAAATTAAGTCAAATTTTAATTATATCTTGAGATATGGAAGTTTGATAAATTTAAAATTTGAAAGGATTAAACAAAGTAAGGATTTCAATCGAGTTACCAAGTTTGATAAGAAAATGAGGTTTATATGATTTAGTAAGAATTGTTAGAACTTAAATGATATGAATTCATTTAGGACCTTTGAAGTGCTCATAGAATCCAATGAAAAGATAATTATCTTGACACAATGGTAAGCCTATATTTTAATTTTCATTGATTTTGAATAATCCTACATATTTCAATTTATTTTAGGAAGGAAGGGGATTCATTTATCAAAATTTGACTTAGATAAGAAAAAAATGCAACCAATTTATCTGATTTCAACTAGGTGGACCTAAGTCTGGATGTCACACGCTTCTTCCATGGGTATCACTATACCTGAATCTATCTCAGCCGTTGGATTGACATCTGAGGGTGGATCCCTCATCCCTTATCTCCTACACCAGACTGCACTCTGAAGGAGTTACATGCTCCCAAACATCTCTAGATTACTTGAAATATGACTATGGTTTCAAGAAGATGGAGTTTGATTGGACTCTAAACACTTCTCTGGTACTTTTAAGCCCCTATAGAAACCCTAGAATGCACCTTGCAAGGAACACCTCTCTTGCCACCATCTCCTTTCCCTCAGTGGAAATCATAGAGGGTCCTCATCGAGATGACACACTTTCTGATCACATAGCTTGCACCTAGGATGTTTCTCCACCCTCTTGGAAAGCCCCCTTTACAACCAATCTCATTGAACCCTTTCACAATCTCATGTTGTGGAGTCAAACCCTTCTCTGACGCTAACAACCTCACGCAACAACTCTGACAACACCATCTAAATTCACTCAGAGGTATGATTCCTATAGTAAGTACCAATCTTTTCATGATACTAGTTTGTGGTTCTTTCGTCCCAACTATTCTAACCCGGTGTACCCCTATTGACCATCAGTGACGTTCATCGTCTCCTCTCCAGTGTGAGTTTTCATCTCAGGTTTCATGTGACACATTAAGCACGCCACTGAAGGGATTCATGTGCCTTTCTTTATTCATGTTCATCGCCCGGGTGCTACCACCCAATTTTGGGTATTGTCGCTCTGTCCTAGCAAGGATGGTGGAAAGGGTATGGAACTCTGAAGCTCCAACGACCCTAAGTGAGGGCTTTCCTTGTCCTAGACAACCCGAGGAAGGTTTTTGGCAAGTCAATGTAGCGAGGTTGCTGGTGATTTTCATGTTTTGATTGGAAACTCAAGCTCCTAGACACGGCTCAATGAGCGCCATGGTTCTGGGAGAAGGACCAGGTAGGGTGTCTTCTCCTTTACTCTCACAAAATTGATTCTTGTGTCAAGATTTCAATCGCAAGACTAAGGTCATGCAAGTTATTCTTTGTCTTCTGCTTAATGTTGAATGAAGAGTGCTTTTACTAGGTTTCCCTGAGTCACACATGAGGTCAATATTTAAGTCAAGGGGCTAATTTGTGTTTTTGTTTTCCTTTATCCAAGATCACAATAAGATAAATTGATTTATCAAAATCCTGATTGGTCGATAGAAGATAATTATATCTTTTTATTAGTATGTCCAATGTCCTTGAGTAATATATGAAAGTTGATAAAATTTTTGAAATCTAGATGATGGAAAAAGTTTAAAAGTCTATGAGTTTACTTCTTTTAACCAAGAACCAGGAAACCCTAGTAAACTAAAGTCAATGTAATTATTAATGAATGATTATTGAATGAATAGGGTAATAGAGGTTCAATTACCCAAGGAAGCGATTAGGGTTTATTCAACCTAATAAGATTAATTAAGTTTTCTTCAAGAGAGGTAAGTGGTTCATGCCCATGAGTATTCATTAAGATCAATATATTTACATGTTTCTCATGCCATCCATAATGATATATGTTCTAAGTTTTTAAGTAATATATGTAATCAAAGTTTTGTAACTTCATGATGGTGTTCTCACATATGCCCAATATATCAAGTAGAGATATGTTATTAAGATTTCTTAGAATAATTGTGATTCATGAACCATGTTCATGACAAAATTAAAGGATCATATTCCTATAAGATTTCTTAGTAATAATTCATATTAATCAATAAGACTAAAGGATAAGATGTGAAAGCAAGATAGTCATACTTTATAATATTGGATGATGTTGTATTTAAAATTTCAAATAGAAATATTCTATTAAGATTTCCTAGACAAATTAATATCTAAGAACTAAGTTTTTTTAGATTTCTTAGATGATTAAGAACTAAGAATTAAGTACATGATAAGAGTATAAGATTAGAATGCACAAATTCATGATTAAGTTGCAAGATAAGGTTTTATAAGATACATGTTTTAAGATTTAAGATTTAATCTCATGACGAAACTATGAGATAAGAATGTATTAGGATTATTGTTAAGATCAGAATTAAGGAAACTTTATAGAATTTTAGTTATGTTTTCATAAATATAATATTTTAGATATTTGATGCTTAAAATACATTCATATATTTATTATTATTATGTTCAGTTTAGTTAATTTTCTTAATCCTTTAGACTCAGATGTAGAATATCTAATATCAGAATCATGTAATGTCCTCAAGTTAAAATAGAGTTTTAGATTAAGGTTTATTAGATAACAATATTATGAGAATTCAGATTTCGATTTAGATTCAGTTAATATTAATGAACATAGAAAGAAAGTCAATAATATATAAGATTCAGAGATAATAATTTAAGAGAATATTTAGAGATAATAGATTAAGATTCAGAGATAAGAAATTAAGAACAAAGATTGAAAATGGCATCAAAACATCAACTGTATACATTATAGGATAAGTCCTCACTAGAGAGTCTCAGGATGATTCAGAGGGTGCAATGTGCCAGACATTGTGGGTGTCACAGAGGACACAATGTGCCAATATAGGGTGTGTTGCACCGTAGAGGGCACTTTGGTGTCAACAGGGGGCACATTATGCCAACATAGGATGTGTTGCACCATAGAGGACACTTTGGTGTCAATAGAGGGAACGTTGTGCAAACATAGGGTGTTTTTCACCATACATGACACTTGGGTGTCACAGAGGAGGACTTATCATATAATGGTGGCCACAATTCAGAGAATATACATACTATCATTTAGAAGTATGATGAGAGAGTTTTAAGATGAGAGAGACATAAACTAGGCCTGGAGTGCAGGTTATGTGACCTAGGCACCTTAGTACAGGTCATGAGACCCATGTACCAGAGTACAGGTCTCTAGAGAAAGATAAAGTAAAAAAGATAACAACTAAGTTAAAGTAATAAGAGATAATTGTGTTTCAAATTTTTTAATGCTAATTTCATGCTTATTATGTTCAAGACTAATTTGTATTATTTTTTCTACAGTAATGCAAATATCAGAATACCCATGCCACTTACGCTAACAACTATTTTCCCAATGCATGGTTGGGGATGAGATGTCCACAGGTGAGGAGCAGGAGCAAAGTAGATCCCTAAGACTCAAGTAAAAGGATAGAACAAGCTTCAAATTGGTGGGGTTCTGATTATAAGACAATCCTCAGATTTGTAGATTCAATTATATGTTTCCATGTATAGATCTTTAGAGTAGAGAGTTAGACAATGTTGTTTCCATGTGATAGCATTTGTGTTCCTCTCGTGAGAACAATCATGAGAATGTTATTATTTAAAGTTTGTGTGGTTGATTATATTGTTATTATGAATGCCAATTTTCTATAATACCCCCTTGAGTACATGAGTTATGAATAACTCAGTGTTGCTTCCGCTATGTGCATGTGTGTACTTAGGGAGGGTGTTACACCAAGCAATACCATGAATGAGGTCTCAACATTCATAATACTGGGACCTTCGTTGATGCTACAACAATGAAGAGGATTGATTATTTCTTAATAAGTAATTCTTCCTCTTGAAGAATCTAGATGATGGAGAGGTACAATCACACTTTGAGTTTCTAGGTCCAAAAAATAGAATGCACTGGGGTGTGGCCTAGCATGTTGAAGATTTAGTACTTGCACCAATATTGTTTCAAGGAAGATAATAGTTCTTGGGCCATGTTTAGTAATGATATCTTTCCTTGGAAGATCGCATACCGTACAGCTCAATTCCCTTGGGATGCCCTGATATGAAACAAGTCCCACACATGTAGATGGAGGCTCTAATGTACAAAATCATCCTTAATAAACTCAGCACATTTTCTATAATGAGGCAATAAGGTCTTTATGTTAATCTAATATGCTTGTTTTGCATGGAGGAGATGGATAGACAATATCAGTTTTTCTATGGTTGCAGATTCATCATGTACCTTTGGTATAGAACCATCCTAAAGCTTGGTTGGGGTGATGCACTTATGTGGGGACTTGAGAAGAGAATCAACTAGATTTAGACAAAGACTGAAGGCTCAACTAGTATTTGTATGAAAATATAGGCACATAGTAGGCAGTGGAAACAAAAATTTATCTATCCATATTTTCCAAAATAGCAAGATCACATCAATAACTATATAATGGAAAGGATGGTTTAATGAGTTCATACCTAGTCGTGGAGCAAGTCCAGTGACTATAACTCATTGTAGTAGTGCAACACTCCTAGTTGCACTAAGACTCATCTATAACAACTCCTAGTCTTCCCCATGGACAGAAGACTCAGACGGAATATGTAGAAACTCCTCCATAGACTATAAAGTGACTTTGTCCTCCTAGTGATTGGCAACGACCACCTTGCCTCTATGGTAGTCCACACGGACCACCTAGAACTCATGCTATTCTAGTAGAATAGACAGGAAGGAATTGTACCTCCTGTTGGTGTACTAGTCACCAACTTGCTCTCCCACAATTGTTCTCCTTTTCTATCCCTCCCTTTATCAAGTAGGACTTTCTCAGGTTCTCTCAGTTACCACAACTAGAGAAGACAAACAGTTGTCAGAGGTAATTGAGTTGTGTCTAAGAAGACCCCAGTACCCCACTATTTATAGGAGGAGTTAGGGCCAGGGTTCCTAGTCTGTGTAGGAGTGGAAGGGACCATAATATCACAACTTCACAACCAACAAGTGGAGAACTGGTCAATTTTCCAAGCGAACCGATCGATTCATGTGAGATGATCGGTTCACTCTGTGAACATGTCATTTTTCCCTATTTCCCAATTGCATATGAAGTGGCAATTTGAATCCAATCAATGCACAACATGATGTCAACACTAATCCTTGATTTAATCGAATTGAACTACGAACCAGGTGTCTCGCCCTATGAGGCGTTTGCCTCAAGACCCCAAATGATTAGTTCACTAGGTGAACTAGTCAGATTGCACCCTTAGTTCAGGAAAAACTCAGCCAATTCAATTTATAATCAACCTTACACTCCAATTGGTCATTTTATCACATGAGTTGATTGGTTGGGAGTTCAGTCAGCTAATTTGTTGCTCAAATTGAAACCTAAACACTTTGGTAATCAGTTCATTTATCATTCATGATTAAACTCCTCTTATAGGTGAATTCCTATATGTGTGACCCTATAGGTCCCATATCACATTGGCAGTGAATGTCCATAACTATTTTATGACATCACAAGCAAAGAGTCGTACCTAGTTACACATTAGTTCTACCCAAGTGAATGGAAAGTTGGAGAACAACTTCAACCTACAATCTATGTAAGGTGTTATAGTGATTGTATAATTCCTTTTTCTTTGATATCCGGAATGAACTCGAGGCATGGAATCATCATCCTCTCAATGTTCAATCCATTTTCCTTGAGTCTAGAGAAGAATGTCTGAGATATATGTGAACTCAATATCATATTGATTCACATGTGCATACACATTCTTTTCTCAATCTTTCTTATCAAGTTTCCAAGATATCGAACTCCAATAGGAGGGACAAATCTCATCTATATCACTGATAGTCAATCCGCATGTGTCATAAACTACCCAATCATCACAGTTATGGCAATCCTTATTTAGGGATATGTTGGATGATGTCAAAGTATACTGAATGACATGTGATGAGTGTCGTGACTTCAGGTCTAAGAACCACAATCACCACCTTCACTATGAGAGATGATTATGACTACCATATATGGTTTCCACATGTCACTCTCAAGGTGGGTCTGTTTGATACAATGTTCTCTAACAAGTATCTATGTGCTTGGTTTGATATCATATATCATGGTTGATGATATTTTTTCATCAACCAACACACTCTAGTCTTATGTGTTACTATTGTTTATCTACCTTCTATAGTAACATTTGGCTAGGGACATAACAAGAATGTACATACTCTTTGCATTTATAAGATATCATTGTTCAAGTCACATACTTGAAGACATGCATCATTGAGTAATAATGTTCTTTAGACATTCATTATGTTTCCTCATTATCTCATAAATGAGTAAAACAGAATGAATTGGAATCTTGCCTTTATTATTATTAATCAAATCCTTTATGTAATATTCCATCACAATCATTATATGATTGGATCTTTGGGCATACATACCAACATACCCCCACTTGCACTTAGAGTCAGTCACCCACGAATCATATTCTTAGTGATCTAAACATGTCTATCATGTTTCTGTTGCATAAGTGCTAATCTAATGGGTTAACAACACTTTGCTTTTTAGTCTATATATTGGATGTTTCTCATCTCTTTGATGTGAGATGAAATTGTCATAATATGCTATGTGATATTCCTTGACTAACCGCTAGCTCCATTGTTGTCATAGTTTTCTATTGTGTCCTTAATGGTTGTAACATCCAGAAGTTCATTTTCTAAACTTCTAGATCCATATAGTATCGTCTTCAATGTTTATAACACTATGGTACTCGGCTTCTATTTGTAGAATTGAATTAATGATCTATAGTTTGGAACCTTCCAACTTACAACTCTTTTCTTAAAATTAAAAATATTTTATATTGTGATCATTTTTTGTCATTTTGAAAGCTTGCATCAGTGTTACCATTTACACCCAACTCTTCCTCTTTGCCATGAACTAGCAACAAATCCTTTACTGGTTCTCAAGCTCTAATGAATATATTTAATGACATTCCAATGACCCTCATTGGAATCTAATACCATCCTATCATGTCCAGTACATAAAGACTATGGGATGAGTACATTTATATATCAAACATGATAGATCCAATGTTGGTGTGAATGTCATCCTTTTCATGTCTTTCCATTCTTCATAAGAATCAAACTATAGGGTTCTTGAGAGACTAATAAAATGGATGTATTCTCTCTCATTAAATCCTTGCATTTTGAACCCTTTCAGCATCATTCTATTGTATGTTCTCAATTTAGGTCATGAAACATTCAATAACTATCTCTATCGATCTCAAATCCAATCACATAGGATGTTTCACCTAATCCTTCATTGTTGAAGGCATTTTCCATGCCAGGTCTCGATGTTTACAGTATTGAGATGTTATTCCCCATCAATATATGGAATATTTATATGTCCTCCCACTAAATCTTTTGTAATCACAGATTTCATCTTTTATCTTGGCTCAAGTCAAACTCTTTGACTATCTAGTCAAGTCAAAGGATCCCATCTTTGAGATGCTTATTCCAATCTCTCATATTACACTTTGTAACTTATAGACATTATTTGTATTCTTGAAGTTATAAAACCTTTAGGTTGTATCACATACACATCCTTTCATATATTCCTTTTAAGGAATGCGGTTTTAAGCTTGATATGCCAAATCTCATAGTCTATACTAGTTGGAACAACAAGCATGACAGTTAGTGGAGGAATTTCTTCATGTTCAACAATTTGAACTGATTAGAAAACCTTTGCATCCAATATGTTCGTTTAGGTTATCCATATTGGTCTTTGCAATGAAAACCTAACTTCACCCTATGGGTTTTACCCCTCAAATGTTACTATCAAGGTCATACCTTGTTAGTGTACATAGACTTTATAATGGCCTTAAGTCACTTTTTAGATTCTAGTTCTCAATAGCTTCTAGTTGATTTGTTGGCTCATCATCTTTATGACCAACCTATCTGAGTTGTTGGATTCACAATCTTTCAATCTCAGTTGTGTTCTACTAAAACTTATGAGGTTTTGTGTTACATGAGGAACTTGAGATTCCACAACAATTTGTGATTCCAAATTGTTCGCATTGTACCTTCTTGTTGATCTCAAACCTTTTGAGTGTTACTCTTGCCCCCACTGATTCTTTTGGAACTTAGTCATCCTAGTAACAAACATTTTGTTGTCAAATTAGGATTAAAGTAGCATTCAAAAATCATGGTTTGTGGATTAACCTTTTAAGATATTGCTTTCTTTATAAAAGTTTCAATCCTTAAAACATATCAGGACATTCCCATATCATATCTCACATGATGTCTTTTAAACCATTATAGCCAGTTCATTGTTTTAGTGGAAAGTACATATCCATGAGGAAATTAGAAGATAAGATTAAATGATAATCACATCATGATTCATCATGATGTAATTCCTTCTTTCTAATAAATCATCATGTTTTAGGTGGATGTGACTTGTGATACGCTATCACTGTCTTTTTGGAAGGACCTAAAACTCTTGATTGTAAATATTTTCAACATTTGATCATATCAAATTATGCTTTATTTATGATCTCTTTGAACACTTCAACAGATTCATGTTTGCATTTCATCAAATACAAACCCTATATCAACTGATCTCATCAGTGAATATAATGAAGTACAAATAACTATTTGTACCATTTATTCTATAAGATCTTCATACATCAACATGTACAAGGCCTAATAGAATGCATGTTCTCTCCACTACACCTACTGAGAGGTGGTTTTTCATGTATCTCATAAATTATATTTGCATGTCTCTTGTTGGTTCAATAATCAAAAGAGTCTAGATAAACATCAGTATGGATTCTATAAATGCATTTCTCATATATGTGCTCTAGATGACAATGCTACAGAGTGTATGAGTTATCAATTATAATCCTTTTGGTATTTATGTTATTAATATTCAACTTTAGATCCTTTATATAAAGATCACTAGATTTTGTGGCATTTCCATACAAGATCACATCTCTGAAATAGAAGCATTAAAAACTCTTTATTGATTTATTATCCTTGTCATACAAGATGCATAAAGTAAAATGTTTTTATTATTGGCATAATGAAATAGTAGTTCAACTAACTCTATTACATGCCCAATGGGCTAAGATAAATTCTAAATGTAGACTAAATCTGGAGCAACTCTTTCTTTGCATAGTCCACTCTTGCCCTTTCATAAAGGCTTTACTTCTTATTGGATCATGTACATCAACGTATGTCAGATATACCACCAGTATCACATACCAATATGAAGAAGTAATTAAATTTATCTTATAATGTTTATACCTAAAGTATAGGTCTATGCCCCTTCATTATTATTCTTTGATTCCTCTAGAAATAGAGGTAAATTCCTTTTTCCAATCTCCAAGCTGGTGACAGTGGTGACAATTGCCTCCCTTCTTTACTCTTCCCTTTTCTTTGAGTATTGGAGAGTTAGGCTTCTAGCCAGCTTTAGAACTCTTCTTAGATTTGCCTTTGCCTTTAGACTTCCCCTTTGTCTTATTAATCATCATCATGGACTTGGGATTTTATTTCTTTATTTTTGCCTCACCTATTCTCAACATGCCTAATAACTCTATCAACGGCTTGTCAAAGTCATTCATGTTGTAGTTCATGACAAACTGATTGTATGATTCTAGAAGAGACTATAGAATGACATCAGTGGCCAACTCTTGACCCAAGGGGAATCCTAGTCTAGTAAGGTTCTCCACATACCCAATAAGCTTGAGCACATGAGGACCTACTGGATCTCCTTCTGCCATGTTATATTTGAAAAATGCCTTAGGGACATCAAATCTCTCCTGTCTTGCCTGATCTTTGAACATGTTCTTAAGATGTGTGACCATATCAATAACATCCATGTTCTCATCCTACATTTGCAAATCATAGTTCATGGAGCATAGCATCAGATACTTGACATCAATGACATCTTTAGTATGCTTCTTGTAAACATCCCTATCAGCCTTAGGTGCATTGGGAAGGGGTTCATGTGGCTCTGGTGTCACTAGGACATAGAGCGTGTTCTCCTTGTGAGAATGATTCTCAGTGTCTTGAACCAGTCATGGAAGTTATTCCCATTCAACTTTTCCTTCTCAAGGATTGATCGCAGTGAAAATTTGTTGTTTTTTGTTGCCATTGATTCTACAAATGAATATCCAAATTTTCAAAAACTCATTTTTTATTTGATTTGATTAAAAATGACGATGTTAATTAGGTCTTTAATTAATTATCACTCCCATTATTTTATTCGAGTGGATAGCCCTAAAATCACAATTCACAAGATTGCAACGTACAATCTTCTAGTGAGCCAAGATCTAGTTGAATTCAACTATTACCCAACCAATTCCAGCGTCCATAGTCAATTATTAGGGTAGACAATATTTGTCAATTGCATCTTATGAAATTCTTGGATAGATCATATGTGCAACTCCCTGCCATAATCATTTTCATGCTTCTAGGTACTTAATCCTTTTAAGGTCACCCAGTTAAGCTTGACCCAAAAGCCAACACGGTATAATGCACCCCCTTGAACGGATCTACATTACTACCATTGCACTTCCACAAGACAGGCAGTGCACCACGCTAGGGCATAACCTACGCTTGGTCGATCAAGCTTTTTATGTGTGTTGCTAATGGAAAGCATCTTAGACTTAATATTTTATTTGAGATAATTTGTATTCAAAATACATATAATTTATCTAATCACCACATATATATATTATGTATCATATACATGTTATATACCACAATGTAAACATGTAATTTAAAACATTAGTAATGGTTATGGCCATACTATTGTAGTTCCTTAGAGTCACAAGGAATTAATACCACCTAGGTAAACATCACATGCATGAACCTATTATTGATGTAGATCTATTCTTTCCAATTCGAGTTGATGGGTTCAACCCTTGAAGTAGTCGACTCACCTCTTGGCCGGTCGGTTGTTCGTATGAAGTAGTCATCTGGCCTCCTATCCAACCAATGTTTAGACACCTCCAGATGGTCAGTTGGGTCCACCAGTTGGTCAGTTTTCTCTCCTACATTCTATACTTTTTGGTCCTCCAGTTGATTGGCACATCATGTGAAACGGCCAGCTCACCTGACATTGATCATCATCTTCATCGTTGCAAGAAAAGAAACTATCATATTTTCTATGAAACTTATTACATTGTAAAGAGAAACCTCGAGTTACATTCGAATGGAGCAAAGGTAACAAAGAATAATACTTTTACAATAGGGAAAAATAAGATAGAGTCTATGTATGCAAACCA
The DNA here is from genome assembly GCA_963693085.1 of Alisma plantago-aquatica. NCBI lineage: Eukaryota > Viridiplantae > Streptophyta > Magnoliopsida > Alismatales > Alismataceae > Alisma > Alisma plantago-aquatica. The sequence goes on from OY856413.1 coordinate 112,190,173, forward strand.
AGAAAAGAAACTATCCAATCACACATAGATATTTGGGTTATTATCCATAACCATGCTACATATCTACCATCAAAAGTAATTTAAGGGTGACGTGTACAAATTGCATATATATATATATATATATATATATATATATGTGTGTGTGTGTGTGTGTGTGTGTGTGTCTATATATATATATATATATATATATATATATATATATATATATATATATATATATATATATATATATATATATATATATATATATATATATATATATATATATATTAGTTTGGGATTATGTGGTATTTGATAGGATATACTCATTAAGAAGTTCAAGTATTCACATCATATGTAATAAATAAACGATGAAAATTAAAATCCGATCATATCAATTATAACAAAACATAGTAAACTGATGTGACTCTGATACCATTTTAGGGAAATATGGGCACAGAGTAAGCAGCGGAAACAAAAATTTATCTATCCATATTCCTCAGAACAATAAGATTGTGTTAATAGATATATAATGGAAAGGATAGTTTAAAGAGTTCATACTTAATCCTAGAGCAAGTCCAACGACTATAACTCATTGTAGCAGTGCAACTCTCCTAGTTCTACTGGGACTCATCTGTAGCTCCTAGTCTTCACCATGGACAACAAACTTGGATTCCATCTACAATATCTCCTCCACAGATTGTAGGTTGATGTTGTCCCCCTAACTACGGGCAACTTCCACCTCACCTCTATGGTAGTCCACATGGATCACCTAGAACTCATGTCATTCTAGTGAACAGAAGGGAAGGAGTTGTCCCTCCTATTGGTATACTATTCACCAACTTGCTCTTTGACAATTGTTCTCCCCTACTATCCCTCCTTCATCGGGTAGGACTTGTTTGGGTTCTCTCAGCTACCATAACCAGAGAAGACAAATTATTTTAAGAGGCAATTGAGTTGTGCTTGAGAAGTCCCGAGTACCCTTCCATTTATAGGAGGGGTTAGGGTCATGGTTCCCAGTCTGTGTGGGAGTGGAAGGGACCAGAATATCACATATTCACAACATGTGAGTAGAAAAATGTCCTATTGGTATGCGAGTTGATCGCTTCGCTTAGCAAACTGGTCATTTCACCATGTTTCCCAATCACATATGAATTGGCAATTTGAATCCAATTAATGCTCAACATGATGTCAGCACTAATCCTTGATCCAATCAGATTAAACAATGAACCAAGTGTCTCGCCCTGCAAGCTAGTCATCTCATGACCCCAATTGATTGGTTAACTAGGTGAACCGGTCAGCTCGTGCCCCTAGTACAAGCAGAACTCAACCAATTCAATTTCTAATCAACTTGACACTTCAACCACTTGTTTCATCACATGAGTTGATCAGTTAGGAGTTCATTTAGATGATTCGTTGCTCAAATTGAATACCCAAACACTTTGGTAATCAATTCAATTATCCTTCATGATTAAACTCCTCTTCTAAGTGAATTCCTATGTGCATGACCCTATAGGTCCTATATTGTAAAGTGGCAAGATCATCTCCTTACTAAAATTTAAAGGAAATACAAAACATCCACTTTTTTCTCCAAGAAAAATATACCATGTGGAATGTATGTATAATATTCCAAGTAAATAAGCATGATTCATATACATATAAAATGTCAATAACAGCAGAAGAAACTAGTTATTACATTACTTATGAACTCTTGTTTACTACATAAGTTTCTTTTAAAAATAAAAGAACATTAAAGAAACTATGGGATCTAGCAACAAGAAACCTAGTCATCCTTGATAGAAAAACTTGAATCTACTACTCCTAAACATGGTCCTCTTGGCCTTGTTTAATCCCTTGATCTAACCCTGGGTGGTTGGGAAAGCACCTAGCAAAAGGGAAAGAAAACAACATATGTGTCAGAGATAATGAACAAGAAACAATAATGTAACTTAAGGCTATATATTCATCATAAGATGAGAGGGCCAAGAGAATGAGGCATAAACAAAAGATTCTTGCCAAATCCAATAATAATGAACTTGCATGAATGATTAATATTAGACTAAATTAACTAAGTAGGGTTGAGGCACCTACCGGACCTCAACTTATAGATGAGGGGAGAGTAATCACATTCCTAGTAACCTATAAAATATTTATATTGGAGAAAAATAACACATTCCCCAGGGGGAGAGTAAACACATTCCCCAGGGTTAAATAACACATGCCCTAAACTATGGGTGGTTGTACATAAGTACTACTACTATAGCTAAATAGTCAAATAAACCATCATGCTCAAGAAATAGAAAAGTGGCCAGATAAATCATCATATAATTGCAACATGGTAGTGGGGTTCCAAGACCCAAGAAATAATATATCAAATCTTATTTTGAGGAAAATATAGTAAAGGAAACAATAATAAGATAATTAAGGTTCAATCAATGCCTCATAAGGAATTTAGGGTTTGGATCACAAATTTCCCAACTTAGGGTGTAAAGATGCACATACCTTTCATATTTATTTCAATTATTCACTTTCACCACTTCTAGATAATCCAAGTTCCACTTTTCCTATTTTCAATGTATAATTTTTTTTTTTTGAAAACTAGCCTTCTACTTTATACTATTTAGTGGCCAAATCAGCCATAGCCAGGTCTATTACAAAAGTAGGAAACTGATTAGAAAGTCTGAAAGACTCGACATTCTTGGTTGCCTCTTATGCAAGGACATGGGCAAGGCCATTAGGTTGCCTTCTACAACAAATGAAAGAAATGTTGGAAAATAAACTACTTTAGGAAAAGATGTCATTAAGGATGGTTCCTAGGGTGTCCAGTCTTATAGCTCCCTTGCTGATGATTTGGACAATTGTAGTTGCATCAGATTAGATAATAAGATCTTCCATCTATCTCAGCCTTGCCTCCTTCAAGCCCTCTCGGATCGCCCACGCTTCCGCACATGTGACGTCCTGGGCACTTAGCTTTCTTCTCCCAAAGACTCGAATAACTTACCCCTCATTGTCCCTCCATGCTAATCCTGCTCCGTCGAAGCCACATCGACAGACCATCACATCACAGTTCATCTTGATGGTAGGTGATGGCAGTCACCTCCATTTTAGCCTGAGCCTCTCGCCTTTCACTCCTCCCTCCCTATATTGAGCTTCCTGATGCCCCCCTGATTAGTTCCACCAGAGATATGTAGATGGTCATCGGCAGTCGGATTTTGTTCCCAAAGACAATACCATTTCTTCTGTTCCAGATGGCCCACATAGCCACAATCATATGTTCATCATTCTCTATATTTCCAGTGTTGGTGAGCATGTATATAGCTTTTGTGATGTGGTCATCTACCATCTCCTGTATCCTTCTTTATTCCTACTCTTATCTGTTTCTCCATAACTCCCATGCTTGAATGCACTTGAACAAAAGATGGTTGATTTCCTCCTTTTCCACATTGCATAAGTCACACATACCTTGTTGAGTGCAGTGTCTTTCGAATAGGCATCCCATTGTAGCCATCACCCCTATAGAGCACCTCCAGAGGAAGTGGGCTACCTTGGGTAGCAGTCTGCACCTCCAAATCTCCCGCCACCTACCCGCATCAGTCACTTCTGTTGGCTGTTTCATAGAAGCTGCATGTTGCGATGCCAGCCAATAGGCAGACCTGACCGTGTAGTCTCCTTTCTTGCTTGGCCTCTAGTAGATATCATCTTGATGTCCTGCTTTGCACAGCGGGATGGCTAATACCTGATTCACAATGTCTTCGGTGAACAGGGCTTTGACACACTCTGTATTCCATCTAATAGGTGTTGAGTCTATGAGCTATTGTACCTTCACGTACGTGGTGCTAGATATACCATACACCACTGACATTCTTCCTTCGATGTCTGGGATCCAGTGGTCATCCCATATATTGATTCTATCCCCATCTTCCACCCTCCATTGTAGCCCTTCCAGGATGATGTTCTTTGAGTTCCATATATTGCGCCATGTGTAACTCAGATTGTAGCCTCTGCGAGCATCCAGAATAGAGTCATTTGGGAAATATCTGGCTTTTCAGACTCTATGCACCAATGTATCCTTCCAGTGGAATAAGTGCCATATTTGCTTTGCTAGAATAGCTTGATTAAATTTGTTTAGATCTCTAAATCCTATACCTCCTTGGCTCTTTGGTTTGCACAATCTTTCCCAACTTACCCATGCTATTTTCCTTTTCATACCTTTTACCCCCACCAGAATCTGGATATGTTGTTAGTGATGATGTTCATGAGATAGGATGGTAATTGGAAGATACTCATAATATAAGAGGGAATTGCTTGAGCCGCCTCCTTGATGAGAACCTCTTTTCCTGCCTTAGATAGTAGTTTTGCTTTCCATCCTTGAAGCTTCTTTCACACCCTTTCTTGTACATAAGAAAAACTTTTCTTCTTGGACCTTCCCACTATGGTGGGTAGGCCCAAATACTTCCTGTGTCTGTCCACCTCGTTCACCTGCAGGATCATCTTTATCTCTTCCTTCTTTGTTGAGTTGACCCCTTTGTTGAAAGCAACTTCAGTCTTAGATAGATTAAGTTTCTGTCCTGATGCCCGTTCATATTGGTTGATTATCTCAGCTAACTTTAGACATTCTTCTATGGTTACTCTAGCAAAAAGAATCGAGTCATCTACAAAGAAAAGATGAGAGATTTGGGGACCATGACGGCTCGCCCTTAATCCATGTATCATATTTTGGTTTGCCGCAAGAGTAAGAGAGGAAGAGAAAGCTTCAACATATAAAATAAAAAGATAGGGTGAGAGAGGGGCTCTCTGGTGAAGTCCGCAAGTCGGTAGAATCTTCCTGGTATGTTCCCCATTAATGGCAAAAGAGTGAGACACAGTCGACAACAATCCATGGTCGTTGTCCTCCACCTATTTCCAAGACCCAGCTTGCCTTGTATGTGATCAACAAATCCCCACTCCACTCTGTCATAGGCTTTTGACATGTCCAACTTTAGTGCATAGTGCCCCTTCTTCTTCCCTTTGTCTCCTTTCATAGTGTGGAAAATCTCATAGGCAATGAGTGCATAAGAGGTTTCTGCCTATTAGACAAGACTTTAGAACCAATTTTATAGATGACATTACACAGACTTATCAGTCTAAACTCCCCAGTTTCAGTTGGTTTCTGCACCTTTGGTATCAACACCACAAGAGTAGAATTTAGCTCTCCAATGCTTCTCTCTGACTTCTACCACCCCTTCATATAGCTAGATACGTCCTCGCCCACAATATGCTAGAATTTTTGGAAGAAAAAAGGATTTCATATCGTCTAGCCCCGGAGCTTTTTTTGGATGCTTGCTTTTAAGGACTTCATGGATTTCTTCATCAGTAAAGTCATGATCCATGTATATGGATGTAATGACCGCATTTGTGCTTAATTGGTAAACTAGGGTTTACTTGAATGATTACATGCTTGATTAGATTGAACATCGTTTATACTTGATTAATGATAGTAGATCAATTGTGATGTTTCAAACCCAATAAGAAACTCTAACTATGATTTTAGTTTGAAGAATTAGGGTTTGAGAAATGTAAACCCTAATCGGAAAAAATTAGGGTTTTCATAGTACATGAATATGGAATTTAAGCAGGATAGCAGTGTGGTAAATGATTTTTCATATTTTCTATAAATTTCGTATTTAATTGAATTTTGGATATGATATGGATAACTCAATCATTCATATTTGAGAAAAATTTCAGAATATTTGAGTGCTCTGTGAATGTGATTCTCAGTAGAACTATACTTCGACCAACATGCTGACAGAGTGCTTTTTAGCAGTGTAGTGTTATATTTTTAATTATTTATTGGTAACTCCAAATGATCTAAAATTTTAACCATAGATCTAAAACTCAATAATAAACAACATGTAAAATTTAATAATTTTTGGATGCGTGTATACCTTATCAATAGATGAATTATTGTAATATTTGTATGACAGAAAATTCAGCTAAAATAAGAGAAAGTATAGTGAGGGGTCAATGTACAATTGACCCAAGCAGCTCAATTTCTCTATATGGTCAACCTAACACACAATGAGATCTCATAATTCGTGATTCAATCCAGAGAAACAAAATCCTAGAGAGAGAGGGAGAGTTAGGGTTTTAGAGGAGAAAGTGATGGAGATGCTGGCCTAGGGTTTTGCAGTCCGAGGAATGATGAAATCATGTAAGTTTAGCTTCTTTGGATATAGTTCCTTGGTGAATCTTCTCTCAGATGTAAAGATTCTATCCCTCCCTTTATTGGATTCGAAATCATATCAAATCAAGTCCTTTTCTCACTCTTTCTCTCCTAATCTTCAATTCTAGGGTTTCCGAGTTGAAAGGAAGAAGAAAGTGGCAATTGCTAGGGTTTTGATATGGATTTGAGATTTTTAGATATGGGATATGTTTTTAAGGTGTTTTCACACCTTAGGGTGAGTGGGAACTTCCTTTCAATAGTATATTGCACATAAATTGGTTAAATCATCAATAATATTTAATTGCTTAGTATGCGACTACAAACCCTGAATTGTCTATTTGATCTAAGTTGTTGTAAAATGATATGAAATGGATTCTTCCTCTATTTGTTTGAATTTCAGATGATAAATTCATATTATAAATGTATACAATACATCCTAATGAGAATTTCCTAAGTATTCACAAATGTTATAAGAGTAAATTGAAATATAGGGAATTTGTCTATGACTGAAATTGTTGTATAATTAAATAGAGAAATTTGTTTATCTGGATCCCCTTGGTTATGAATAATTGTTTATCTGAATGTGTAGTACATATATATCAGATACTATCTTGGATTTCATGTGATATGAATAGTGTTTGATTGATATCTTCCTAAAGAGGGTGAAGCCCTATATGAGTGGAAAGTTGGAAATTTGTGAATAAATATGGTGAAATCCATTTGAAGTGTTTTTCTTGGTATCATAGACTCTATTTATGCAATGTTATTCTTGATTCATAATATCTCAATGAATGGCATGGAAAACCCTAATTTAACTCAATTTGAGGATTTCATACATATGTTGATTGTATATGACTTTTTTTAAAGCAATATGTATTTAGTGGATGTTTATGACATATTAAATCCTTATGAGAGCCATGTGATAGGTGAATGAGGTAAATGAAACCCTAAGGATAGGGTGTTCAATGAATCAAGTATTGTGATATCAATATTCTTAGTATAATATGTGGTGATGCTTAACAGTTCAGTTGTGGTAAATGTTATCAGATGGTCTATGAAAAGAATGGTTTACAAATCTAAACTAAGATATGTTGATGTGATGATTGAATTGTGAATGTAAAGAGTAAATTAGACATTTAGATGCCCTGAAAATCATAGATTCCCTATGAGAGGTCTGCACTGTAGGGATGAAATGACCTAACCCTAGTAGTGTCCAGTATACGGGGGTCGGATCGTACTAACAGGTGGTATGGGGGACGAATCCCTAGTGGAAGTATCCTTAAAAATATAGTATGTAGTGTCGAACATCAACCATGGATCATGGTGGCACTAGAGTACAGAAAGGCCAATAGGTGGCTTGACTCTCCACCTGTGTGCTTAGGTTATAGGAGGAGTCCAATGTTTACGGCATAATAGGTGTGTCGAGGCTAGAGAGGCATTTTCCTATTGTAGACCAGTGACGTTGTTAGACTTAGCATTCTTGGGTGTGTCAGCTAAGTCTTTTACGGTGAGATCGTAGTTCGCTAAGAGTCTTCATATGTAGAGTACACCGCATATGATCAGGGCACAAGTTAAAATATGATAATAAGATGAATGAGAGATTAAACAAGTGTGTGTATTTATTCAATTATTCTTTGTATGTTTCTTCATTATTAGTTCTCTTTATGATCAATCAAGCATGTTCATATATTGATACACTCTTGTAGATATCTAGAGTATCTTGAAATATGTATGTCTGGGAATGATTAGTCTCTTTTAAGCTTACTGTTGTCATAATTGATATCAATTGATCAAAAGTATATTTGAAATTATATCAATGCTTTATATTGTTTCTTTGAAGTACTCATTCATTGAGCGAGTAGGCTCACCCATCTACTCAAAATTTTGAGGGATAACTCGTGGACTGAAGATGTCATTGCATCAAAGTAGATCTGCCACAAGAGTTAAGTCTGAGTATAGTTAATTTCAGTCGGTCCTTGTCACTCTAGGTCCTTGTAAAGAAATAAGAGAGAGTTGTAAATGATGATGTATAACATTATTCCTCTTTTAGCAATATATGCGAATCAATAAGTCTTTTGTGCTTAAAAGTATGAGAAACATAATGAATGTTCATACATGCATTTTTACTGTTGAAGTTAGATTAGATAAATTAATGTTTAGATTCCCTTGTAAAGTTAGTTTATGTGGTTCAATGTGAGAAAACAAAGAGTTTGAAAATAAGAAAAAGTTAAGGGTGGTCTTTGTATTATGTTAAATCCTCAATTTATGCCCTAATCTCATGATTAGTGGTAATTGTGAGATCGGAGTGTAATAGTTTGGTATCAGAGCTTAGGCTGAGTCGTCAGGGACCATTAGGATAGAAAGTTAGAGTTATAAGTGTGGCAGATAGGAGATGATGTGTCTATAGCTCTGGGAGGTCTGAGTATTTAGATACCTTGGCCTGGTATCTGAATACTTAGGTTGACCAGTATCAAGCTACTCTGTCTATTCTTCTCTGAATGCCCTGGCCAGGCATGTAGTGGAAGGATGGGCTAGAGAGAAACCCTAGAAATATTAGGGTTAGAAGACTAGAAAGAATAAATGGATTGATCATAATAATAGAGTGTGATGCAACTCTTGTTTATTATTGTTTCTATGATTGGAAATCAATAGAAATGCTCTTATATGTATGGATTCAGATTATCAGTTTGTAGAATATATATGGTTCTTTATTATTATTGTGTATCATGAAGTGATTTAGTTATTGTTTATATTCTTCGTATCAAGTAGACCAGAAGTTATGTTTGAATGAGTTTGCCCTAAGTGGATATTATTTCCACATGTTTGATATTAATAGGAGTTAGTTAATCTTGAGTAGCTCTTGGCTTCAGGACTACAGGTTCGGCCTGGTCCGACTGGTAGGATGCGTTACTGGGATCTAATGGCTCCTATTAACAATATAATAAGAATAGACTCTGGATAAATTAGACCCACATCATAGTGAGAATGTACATACACTAAGATGTTGAAACATATGGGAAAGATTAGAACAGCTAAGAATCAGTTGGAACTGATATTTGAGATTCAACTTTAGGGCCTCATATGAGAAACCCTTAATTAAGAATAAAGGAACATGACATAAGGTACCGATTAAGTTTAATGATTAGTATTATATGAACTTTAAATATGAAATATGGAGAAAAAATATGAAAAAGGTATGTAAGGGACAAGATAGTAAGAATCAATCATAAGGAATGGATCATATAATTGAGTAAAATGCTTTTATGTACTTCAAAGCAAAGGGAAAATAGAAGAAAGGAGTTAAGTAGACAATAATTACATATAAGTGAAGAGTCTTTAGAATAGTTAAAGTAAAGAGAATTGGATGAACATGTAAATCATAAGACTAGAATAACAAACTTAGTTGAAACAAAGCGAAATGTTAGAAATGATGAGCTTGATTAAGGAATGAGGATTATGATATAATTGAGAGCATGGAATGTATACCTTTATTATAAAGTTTAATACATTCATCCTTACTGCCTTTGGATTCTAAGTCTCTATAGAACAACAAACTAGTTTCTAAAAGAAGAACAAAAGTGTAACTAAATAAATGAATAAGTCATACAAAGGTAGACTATATTCAGAAAGGAAAAACTTGATTGAAAGAGAAACTAAGTTTGACCCATGCATGAGCCATTTGATTTAAAATGAAGGATATGTAATGTATTAAACATGAGGTGAAACTAGTAGAGAGATTATTGATTTAGAATATCAACTTTACATTAGTAGAAGGATACAAAGAAATATATGCAACATGGTATACATGATCATACACATAAAAGAAGCAACATGATCATAAGAGAAAACTAGAAGTTAAAGATGACATGTAGAATAGTAGTATATGGTAAGGGGATTATGGAAAGTAAATAAGGGTTTGAAACATAATGGAGTAATATAGATTATAAAAGAAGATGTTGTGAGATTCAAGAAAGTGCTAATTAGTCAAGTATCCTTGTTGATAATTAATTAAACCTACATATGAGAAATGTATTATTGAATGTTTGAAGATAAGAATTCTAAGTCTCAAAATCATCTTCTCTTTCATATCTTCCTTAATGAGAATAATGTGGGAATGAAGTGATAAGAAAATGAATCATATATGATGCATAACCACCATGGTAGAGACATCTAGTGAATGTAATAATGACACACAATATGATGATGAAACCATAGCAGGGTAATTGAGAATGTAATCTATCTGAATGGCCAAGTAAGAGAAAGAAATTCAATTGATAAGATAAAGAACACTTTAGTAAAACTTATGAGATCCAAAGTTTGAATTTCAAATTAAGGAAGCAAAGTCACATCACAATAACAACATGCTACTGATAAGGACCAAACCCTAGAATGTTTAGAGTTGTAGTAGTTCAAGGGATGTCACTAGTGATTTGGCCTGGAATACTAGCATCTCTATAAAATAAGATTATGAGATTTTCACTATGAGAAGTAAACTAGCACTGATAGTAATCCATGGTTTAAAGTTAGCTAATATAAAAGGTAGATAAACAATATGGAAATGATTTGGAACAAAGAGTAAGATATACATTTGAAATGTAACAAGTGTGTTTTGAACAAAAGGAGAAATACAATATGAGTGAAGTGCGATATGAGATAAATTCTTGCAGTGATAGCAAGAATGATGAATAATCTATTTGTACCTTGTATGTTTCAATTTTAGGAATGTTTAATCTACATGATTAAAATGAGAAGAATAAATAGCAAAAAGTAAGTAGTAGTGAATGAGGAGAGATATAAGAGAAAATGATGGCTTTTAGTAATATGTGAATTTGTTTTTAGAAGTATAGTTTGTTGAAGGTATATTAAGGGATGTAAAATTGGTTCTACGAATGATTTTAGTGTACATGTGCAAGAAATATGTTAATTAAAGGTGTCTGATAGTTGTAGTCATTCATACCAGTAATCCATCTTAGTATTGTACAATTGTGGTATGGTGATATGGGTTGAATGATGATGGAAGAAATGGAGGGATACCCTGAATAAGGTAGTCTTACCTATTCACTCATATGAATAGAAGGGATGATAACCATATTGTATTGATATGTAACCCTAATGAGGTATAGCTTGTTATACCTAGCTTTAATATAACTAAGTGATGGTAATTGGGTATGAATAGTCCTTCAATGACTAATACAATCATGGAGTACTTTGTTACTGTTGTTGAAACCCTAGAATGATATAACTTGATGGTTACACCTTGAATTATGTGTGGGTTCATACTTGAGAATAATATGGAATGTGATGGTAATGCTTCACCTTATGCATCCATGATGTAATGGAGATGTCGTGAGTAGTATTGTACAATTGCTGTTGAATCTAGTCTTCCAAGTCAAGGCTATTTTGCTATTTGAGTAGCTCAATAGTAAAAATTCAAAACAACATGGTGAACTCTCTTTTGTGACTTAGAGGTAATACATAGCAATAGTACATATTGATTCGTATGAATTGAGATAGTTGGATCATATTATCAATGTTGAGGTAACAACTCAAGAGTATAAAAAAATATTGAAATGGTTGTTTCTGTCTCTCTCTACTATGATTGATTGTGGCATAGAGAATTTATTTGTTGTCATTGAGAACTATTTCAAACATGTTGTGATTAGAAAAGAAATGAAGGACTTAATGTTGAAAACTGCATTCAAGTATGAAATACAAGAATATAATGACAAGTAAGATTTTAGAAGATTAAAATAAACTTTGAATATACTTTGTTTACATATTTATGTTTTGGGGATGAAACTTTTTAAGGGGGTGAGAATTGTAATGACCACATTTGTGCTTAATTGGTAAACTAGGATTTACATGAATGATTACATACTTGATTAGATTGAATATTGTTTAGACTTGATTAATGATAGTAGATCAATTATGATGTTTCCCTAAGAATAAACTCTAACTATGATTTTAGTTTGAAGAATTCGTGTTTGAGAAATGTAAACCCTAATCGGCAAAAATTAGGGTTTTAATAGTACATGAATATGGAATTTGATCAGGATAGCAGTGTGGTAAATGATTTTTCATATTTTCTAAAAAAAAATTATTTAATTGAATTTTGTATATGATATGTACAACTCAATCATGCATATTGGAGAAAATTTTCAGAATATTTGAGTATTCTTTGAATGCGGTTCTCGGTCGAACTATACTTCGACCAAAATGCTGATAGAGTGTTTTTCAATAGTGTAGTGTTTTATTTTTATTTATTTATTGGTAAGTCCAAATACTCTGAAATTTTAAATTGGGATCTGTAACTCAATAATAAACAACATGTAAAATTTTCATAATTTTTGGATGCATTTAGACCTTATCAGTAGATGAATTACAATAATATTTTTATGACAGAAAATTCAGCTGAAATAAGAGAAAGTATAGTGAGGGGTCAATGTGCAATTGACCCAAGTAGCTCAACTGCTCTATATAGTCAACCTAACACACAAGGAGCTCTCATAATTCTTGATTCAATCTATAGAAATGAAATCCTAGAGAGAGAGGGAGAGTTAGGGTTTTAGAGGAGAAAGTGATGGAGATGTTGACCTAGGATTTTGCGGTCTGAGGAATGATGAAATCATGTAAGTTTAGCTTCTTTGGATATATTATCTTGGTGAATCTTCTCTCAAATGTAAATATTCCATCCATCCCCTAATTGGATTCGAAATCATATCAAATCAAGTCCTTTTATCACTCTTTCTCTCCTAATCTTCAATTCTAGGGTTTTTGAGTTGAAAGGAGGAAGAAAGTGGCGATTGTTAGGGTTTTGATATGGATTCAAGATTTTCAGATATGGGATACATTTTTAAGGTGTTTTCACACCTTAGGGTGAGTGGGAACTTCCTTTAAACAGTATATTGCATAAAAATTGGTTAAATCATCCATAATCTTTAATTGCTTAGTATGCGACTACAAACCCTGAATTGTCTGTTTGATCTAAGTTGTTGCAAAATGATATGAAATGAATTATTCCTATATTTGTTTGAATTTTATATTATAAATTCATATTAGAAATGTATACAATATATCCTAATGAGAATTCCCTAAGTATTCACAAAGGTTATAAGAGTAAACTGAAATATAGGGAATTTGTCTATGACTGAAATTGTCGTATAATTAAATAGAGAAATGTATTTATCTGGATCCCCTTGGTTATGAATGATTGTTTATCTGAATGTGTAGTACATATATGTCAGATACTATCTTGGATTTCATGTGATGTGAATAGTATTTGATTGATATCTTCATAAAGAGGGTGAAGCCCTATATGAGTGGAAAGTTGGAAATTTGTGAATAAATATGGTGAAATCCATTTGAAGTGTTTTTCTTGCTATCATAGACTCTATTTATGCAATGTTATTATTAATTCATAATATCTCAATGAATGGATTGGAAAACCCTAATTTATCTCAATTTGAGGATTTCATACATATGTTGATTGTATATGACTTTTTTTAAAGAAATCTATATTTAGTGGATGTTTATGACATATTAAATCCTTATGAGAGCCATGTGATAGGTGAATGAGGTAAATGAAACCCTAAGGATAGGGTATTCAATGAATCAAGTATTGTGATATCAATATTCTTAGTATAAGATGTGGTGATGCTTAACATTTCAGTTGTGGTAAATGTTATTAGATGGTCTATGAAAAGAATGGTTTACAATGCTAAACTAAGATATGTTGATGTGATGATTGAATTGTGAATGTAAAGAGTAAATTAGACATTTAGATGCCCTGAACACCGTAGATTCCCTATGAGAGGTCTGTGTCATAGGGATGAAACGACCTAACCCTGGTGGTGTCCAGTATACGGGGGTCGGATCGTACTAACAGGTGGTACAGGGGACTAAGTCCTAGTGGAAGTCTCCTTAAAAATATAGTATGTAGTGTCCAACATCAATCAGAGATCCTGGTGGCACTAGAGTACAGAAAAGCCAATAGGTGGCTTGACTCTCCGCCTGTGTGCTCAGGTTAGAGGAGGAGTCCAATTTTTATGGCATAATAGGTGTGCTGAGGCCAGAGAGCCATTTTCCTATTGCAGACCAGTGACGTTGTTAGACTTAGCATTCCCTGGTGTGTCAGCTAAGTCTTGTATGGTGAGATCGTAGTTCGTTATGAGTCTTCATATGTAGAGTACACTGCATATGATCAGGGTACAAGTTAAAATATGATAATAAGATGAATGAGAGATTAAATAAGTGTGTGTATTTATTCAATTATTCTTTATATGTTTCTGCATTATTAGTTCTCTTTATGATCAATCAAGCATGTTCATATATTGATACACTCTTCTAGATATCTAGAGTATCTTGAAATATTTATGTGTGGGAATGATTAGTCTCTTTTAAGCTTACTGCTGTCATAATCGATATCAATTGCTCAAAAGTATGTTTGAAATTATATCAGTGTTTTAGACTGTTTCTTTGAAGTACTCATTCACTAAGTGAGTAGGCTCACCCATCTACTCAAAATTTTTAGGGATAACTTGTGGACTGAAGATGTCATTGCATCAGAGTAGATCTGCCACAAGAGTTAAGTCTGAGTATAATTAAGTTCAGTTGGTCCTTGTCACTCTAGGTCCTTGTAAAGAAATAAGAGAGAGTTGTAAATCATGATGTATAGCATTATTCCTCTTTTAGCAATATATGCGAATCAGCAAGTCTTATGTGCTTAAAAGTATGAGAAACATAATGAATGTTCATACACACATTTTTATTGTTGAAATCAGATTAGAGAAATCAATGTTTAGATTCCCTTGTAAAGTTAGTTTATGTGGTTCAATGCGAGAAAACAAAGAGTTTGAAAAAGAAGAAAAAGTTAAGGGTGATCTTTGTATTATGTTAAATCCTCAATTTATTCCCTAATCTCATGATTAGTGGTAATTGTGAGATCGGGGTGTAATAATGGATGTGGCCCCATCAATCTTCCTTACGATGCCTCCACCCATCTAGATGGATTAGATGTCTGGAACAAATTATCAAAAAAAATTAGAATGATCTGCTCGATCTCCCCTTCTCCCATTTTCCACTGTCCATCTTCATTATTCATCCTTTCAATTCTATTTCTTTTCCTTCTTGGAGATGCTTTGTGGTAAAAGTATGCAATGTTTTTGTCTCCCGCTTTCATTTCATTCACCCGGCCCCTAGCATGCCTGTATGATTCATCTGTTCTATGCCATGCCTGTAGCTTGGCTGCTATACTAGTGCACTTATCAAGGACAATTTTGTATAGAGGCTGATGTTGGAACTACGTCAGTTCCATCTCTAGATCTTTTATCTTCTTCTTCATACTCCCATACTTCTCTGTGGCCCACCTTTTAAGCTTTACCCGCAGTAGTCCATCTTCTCTTGAATGCCTGAATGTGCTCTTTCCTGCCATGTTTCTTTAATAATTTGTTCACACTTTGGATCCTCCACCCACATAGGTTCAAAGAAAAAATGTTGTTGTCTTCTATTTTTTTCCTCCCAACTATTGGCTTTGTGTTAATGATGATTGGTACATGATTAGACTCGTACTTTACTAGGTGTAGCACTCTAGCTTGGTAGAACCTGCTCACCAAACCCGGGCACGCCAAAGCTCTATCTAGACGTTCCTGAATCAGTGTCTCCGGAGTGAGACCTCTCCTCCATGTGAAGATATTGCCACCATATCCTAGGTCATTAAGCTCACAGTTGTCAATAATATTTCTGAAGTCTTGGATAAAACACAGTGGCTTGGGGGGGCATTTTTTAATATTCGACACTTTTTCATTGAAGTTCCCAAAAAAGACCGTAGGTAGATCCAAACCCGTCTTCAGCTCCCGCATGAGGTTCCAAGTCTTATATTTTTATTGTTGATCCGCCCAGCCATAAATCCCAATATCCCACCAGGGTCCACCTATGTTTTCTCCTGTAATCTCGCACTCACAATGATGTTGAGTGTAGGTCAAGATACTAAGATTTACGTCCTTCCACCATAGGCCCAGTCCCCTATCTCTCGCATTGCTAGCTAAACATAACCCCTATGCAAATCCACATTTCATTTTTACCACTTCTAAGTTCATGTCAACAATCATAGTCTCGATCAAGAAAACTATGTTTGGGCTTTCCCTCCAGCACCATGACCGGAGGGCATTTACCGTGTCAGGGTGGCCCATGCCCTGACAGTTCCAGCTGATGATTTTCATTGTTCTTCGCGGGGCAGGAGAGTCCCAGCCTCCACTACGTACTTGGATTAGAACAGTCCCTTCTAGAAGTACTTCCCATTCTTTGCCTCTTGCCTTTTTGCCCACCTCATCAGAGAAACATGCATCATCAAGGTCCATATCACATAGATCTAAGTGTCTTCCTCGTTTCCCTACAGACACAGTCCATACTACATCCTCTTCTGGGATTCCCAGTCTTTGCACTCTACTCATCTTGTAGACCCATGTTGGATCTTTCTTCTTATTTTTGCTTTCTGCCTTACCTCCTCGCGATGGTTTCCTACACCCCTCCTTCTGTCTTTGAGCCCTGGTGCGAACAGCTCTCTGGAGATTAGTAGTCGTCGCCTTGAGATTATCCTTCATTCCTCTTACTGGTCTTTCTTCCTCCTTATGTAGTGATTCCCCTATCTCCTCATCTTGGATATGATCTTGTGCCTGTGCTAGTCCCATATTCAAAAGTTCATCCCACTTGTGACGTATCTTCTCACCTTTCCCTGCCTCTTTTGCTATTTTTGCGTCGCTTCATGTTGATTATCGGCACTGCCCGGGGCATCCGTGACTTGGCGCTTGGTTGATTCTACCCGTGAGGTCGGCACCTTGAGAAAAATATCCCTCAGGTCAAAGTCTTCCTCTTCACTCCCCTTCTGCTTACATGTATTGTTGTGCACCTTGATCTTGCTAGATACCTCCTTGCTTGTTTTGCTGCCCTTGAGTTCATTAACAGATATGCTTCTGCTACTTTCTGACTATCCAGGGTTCCTTTTTGATGATTCAAAAGGCTTCTTTGTGAATTAGATTTTCATATGAGCTCTATCGTTGATATACAACTCCTCCTGTAGTGATATTCTTGGTTTATGAGGTGACACCTTGAGCCAAGAACCCCATTGATTCCCCTTTCCTTTGTCTTCGACATGTTCTGTGCAATCTTTGTCTATGTGCCTGAGTAGTCCGCACTGGTGACAAAAATTGGCTAGTCATTCATATTTGACTTCAAGTTCCTACAGTTGGTTGTGCCTATTACATATCTTTAGCACCCTCTTTAGAGGCTTAGTGATATCGAGATTAACACGAACCCTAGCAGAGGCATCCCAGCCTAATTCATCTACGTCTAGGGATATGACACTGCCGACCCTTTCTGATATTGCCGTGATAGTGCTTTGAGTATGATATCCCATCGGCAGACCATATATCCTAATCCAAAAAGGACTTCTAGTGATCCAGATCTTTCCTGGTTGTTTCTCCTCCTTGATCTCTTTGAAAAGAAACAACTTGTTTTCGAAATTTCAAGGTGCCCCCTTGAGCACCTTCTGTTTGTCTATCCAATGCAGAAAATGTATTACAAAATTTTCTCCCTCTAACTACTTGAAGATCACCTTGCTTGATAGCTCCCAGGCTTGAGTGAAGGTGTGATTTTCAATGTATAATCATGTATTAGGGTTCATTATGTACATTAATGTAAAGAAAATCCTACTTTTGGACTTTTCAAATAAAACTCTAATTTAGACTCTAAAAACATCACCATCAATCTTATTGAGTTCTCCTGATTAAGAAAACATATAATTCTGTCTATTTTGGAGTTATGATGATTTAAGTGCATTTTTGGTGATTTTAACTAATTAATTCATTTTCTTGAAAATCACCTTCGACAAAACTCAAAACCAATGCTTGGAGATATTTTTATTAGAAAGAGCACATTTTTTAGAGTTCAGAACATATTTTATTTTTATTTTTGGACAATCAAATCAAAAGTTATGAATTTCTTAAAACAAACCAATCAGAACTTGCCACATCATCCAAACAAGAAAGAGTGGCGAAGAGAGAGTGAGAGAAAGAGAGGGGATGGACTAGTGACTTGGCCCAATGGGTGGTGGCCAAGTCATTTAGTCAAACCTGGTCAGTGATGCGTTGACTTGCCCCAAACAAAAGGGAAAACAAAGCATAAAAGATGTTTTTGTCCCCGGACGAGAGAACGAAGAAGCGAACAAGCGGAGGGGCAAAATAAAAAAATCATGTGGGGGAGTCATCCCCTTCATCCCATCCCACCATGGCTGGGAGAAGGTGCATTAGGTCCTCGTGAATTTGGGGAAACCCGTTAGTGACGAGGTTTCACAAAACTTTCGGCGAAAAAATAGAAGATGAGGGACGTAGAAGCTTACCAAAGAGGGAATACAAGGCCCGACGAACCAAGAAGCTAGTTACATGATTTGCAATCCATGGAGAAAAGAGTGACTCTGACGACATCTTTGTCTGACCCAGTGGAGAAATTGAGGGCATGTAATGAAGACTCGCGACGAGACAAAACCCTAGATAGTGCTAAGTATATATAGGACTTGGTCCTTCGGCCAAAGGGTGTGGGCTTCGAAAAGCTTGGAGAATGAATTTCAGAGATTTATATAATACAGTATGTTAGGCTTTGAGCAAGCACTCATTAGGTGCGGAAATTGTCCTGAAGCCAAAGAACCAAAAATATTAGAGAATGGCTGACGGACGAGGGAGAAATCACAAAAATAAAATCAACAAAATTGACGCCTATTGCCTAAAATGGCACGAGGTAGATGACGATCTGTTAATTGCATGATCGTGATCTGACATCCCTCGTCGTGCCAAAAAAAGAAATAGCATGACATGCACTTAATTGATTCCTAATCAAACTCAAATAAAGTGTGAATGCACTTATTTCTCTTTTTCTCTCTCCTCTTTTGAGGGTACAAACGAGCCCCAAATTAAATGAAACTTGACACCCAACCTATTTTTTATATGAGGAATCCAAATATGTAATTATATTTACCATTTGAGAACTTTTTATGTGTTAAATAAATCAAATCATATTTTCTCTTTCGTCATACATTAATGACTTTAAGATTCTCCAAATTTTATGACACTTCACCCACAAGTCATATTTAATGTGTTGGATATGAATTTGCCATCAATTTTACCCGTTAGAGTTGTTTGTATATTTATTTAATATTTTGAAGGTTTCACACACTTTCTCTCTCCTGATTTCACATGTATATTAAAGATTATCAAAATTACATGAAAATTCACCAAAAGGCTATTTTTAATGTGTAGATCACGAATCTAAGATTAGTTTCCAATTGTACATGAAGGGTGTTCCACCCTCAAAATTATTATTATCAATATCTCTATGATCATCTACATATTCTTCAACAATCCATAGGCAACAAGTTAGTTATTAACCTATCAACACCTACATCAAGAATAAATTTGCCAAAAATGTGGTTATAATCCTTCCAACAAAGCATGAGAACTTGTGGATTTTTTATTTATCTATTATAAAGTCCAAGAAGTTATGTTTATTGCATGTGTGCAATCATGACAGGAACACCATACAAGGTGAAATAGATGGGGCCTAAGTATCCTCCAACACAATGTTTTGGTGTCTTTCACTTGACGTATTAAAGAACATGTGAAGGTTGGAGGATAGTAGAGGGGAAGATATGCTCATCGAAAGTGATAAACCTTGTTAGTAGTTATCCCCCGGACCACACAAATCTGAATTTAGCAGAGGAGAAATCTAAGGAGTTGCAATATTGGCTGCAAAAGAATGAAGAATATTCGGCTGCACGGGCACGAGTTAAAGAGCTGAAGGAAGGTGACCGCAATACGGCTTACTTTCACCAAAAAGCAACAAACAGGAGACGAAGGAACCGGATAGAAGGTCTTGAAGATGAACAAGGAACTATTCGAACCCAGGAAGATGAGATCAATGGCATTTTATCTTGAGGTTTTTTACGCAGCTGTTCCAGTCTAGCAAGCCCACGGGTTTTGAAGAGGCGACAAAAGGAATTCAGAAAATGATTACTGAAGAACAAAGCGAGGAGTTAGAGAGGGATATTACTGAGGAGGAAATTGGGAAAGCGCTGCAACAGATGCATCCAAATAAAGCACCGGGACCAGATGGCATGAAGGCTATGTTCTATCAGAAATATTGGGGTATTGTGGGAAAGGACGTGGCCAGCTACATCAAAGGGTGGTGGAAAGGCGAAAGAAGCTTGGAGACAGTTAATGACACTCTTGTTGTGCTAATACCGAAGACAGAGAAGCCAAAAATAGTGGGTGAGTTTAGGCCTATTAGTATCTGTAATGTGGTGTATAAATTAGCCTCCAAGGTGCTAACAAACAGATTGAAGCCCCTCATGAACACCATTGTTTCTGAAAATCAAAGCGCTTTTGTTCCAGGGAGAATGATCACGGACAATGCCCTCATAGCTTATGAGCTGTTCCATACCATGAAGAGAGATAAAGGTAAGAAAAAAGGCAACCTTGCACTAAAACTGGATATGTCTAAGGCCTATGACAGAGTAGAGTGGAATTTTCTTGAGTTTGTTATGAGGAAGATGGGCTTTGGTATGAGGTGGAGGAGCAAAATCCAAGAATGCATCACTTCTGTCCAGCATACTTTCGCCATTAATGGTGACCGGACCAAGCACAAAGCCAGCACGCGGACTTCGCCAGGGTGACCCTCTCTCTCCTTATCTCTTTATTTTGTGCGCTGAAGCGTTCTCTACTTTGATATCCACTGCTGCCCACGACGCCCACCTACACGACATAAAACCGAGTAGGGGGCACCCCAGATCTCACATCTCTTTTTTGCAGACGACAACATCCTTTTTGCTAGAGCAACTACTGCAGAGTGCCTGAAGATAGTTGAAATCATCAGCCAATATGAATGGGCCTCCAGTCAAAAGATAAATTTTTCAAAGACAGAGGTTGTGTTCAGCAAAGGGATAGATGCCGCAAAACAGGAGGAGTTGAGATGCCTTCTGGACGTGAGAGTGGTGGATTGACATGCGAGTTATTTGGGACTTCTGACAACCATGGGGAGGTCAAAGAAGCAGGTCTTCAGTTTTATCAAGGAAAGAATATGGAGGAAGCTGCAAGATTGGTCAGAAAAACTTCTATCTAAGGCAGGAAGAGAGGCTCTTATCAAAGCGGTGGCGCAGGCTATTCCCACATACGTCATGAGTATTTTCCAGTTACCGATAGGTTTCATAGAGGAAATCTAAAGAATGATAGCCAGATTCTGGTGGGGAGCAAAGGACAAAGAGCGGAAGCTCTCATGGATGAGCTGGGACATATTATGTACACTGAAGCGACAAGGGGGACTTGGCTTTAGGGACTTCCACACCTTTAACCAAGCCCTCCTGGCAAGGCAACTTTGGAGACTGGTAAATCATCCCGAGGCCCTTGTGACAAGAGTTTTAAAAGCTAGATACTTCCCAAGGATATCTATTTGGGAAGCAAGACGTGGCTACGATCCGAGCTACACATGGAGGAGTTTATGGGGAGCAAAGGTGCTTCTAAAAGAAGGAATACAGTGGAGGGTGGGGAATGGAATAGAGATTAATATATGGGAGGATATTTGTCTACCCAAGGAAGATGCACCGCTTGCTAGTCATAAATTGGAGGGCAGCCCAGAGTACACCACAGTTAGAGAGCTCATGGCAGATGACGCTACGGTTTGGGACGAGAACAAGTGCGGGAATGTTTCCCGGACAGCTATGCTAGGAGGATGTGCTATACCACTCAGCATCAGGAAGCCTAAAGATACGTGGATGTGGTGGCCGTCGAAGAATGGGGAGTTCTCGGTCCGCTCAGCTTACTGGTTGGAGATGCTTGGGAAGGAGGAAGCCAGGCGATACAGTGTCCAACAAGGGGATGGGCTATGGAGAAGAATCTGGCACACAGGATGGAACCCCAAAACAACTCATTTCTTATGGAGAATTTGTACAGGGGGGGGGGGCTCGCTACCAGAGGACGCCTGTTTGACAGACACTGCATAGAGGACGACACGGGTTCACTCTGCATGTCGGAAAAGGAAACTATACCCCACATGCTGTTTCGGTGTCCTAATGCAACAGAAGTATGGGAGCAAGCGGCAAGGGAGATTCAAGAGTGGGTGGAGGACAACAAAGATGCGGACGTCCACTCATCCATGTCTGCTGCTTTAGAGAGGACGGATCTGCTAGAGACGGAGGTCATAGTGGCGGCAATGTGGGCGATATGACGAGGGAGATGCACGAGAGTTTTCCAGAGCGGAGAGGTGCACAACAACTACCTATTCCGAGGCGCCATTGCCATGATTAGCGTCGGTAGAGGGGCAAACGGCACGGGAGGGGGCAAGGGTGCGTCCTCGCACAACGTCCAGCAACGGTAGGAAGGAGGAGACGATGTGGAGGAGGAGAGGAAAAAAGGTACGGGATGGAGGGCACCGGGAGAAGGGAGGGTCAAGCTGAACATTGATGGCTCATGTGGTGATATAAGAGGGGCAGCGGTGGGCATGGTGGCTAGGGATGACGGGGGCAAGTTGGTGGGAATTATGGGTGAGGAGGTGCTGACGGTGGAGGACGTCGCGTTGACGGAGGCGCTGGCTGTGAGGGCAGCGCTGGTATGGGCAAGGGACGCCGGGCTGGATGCTGTGGAGGTGGAGTCTGACTCTTTGGAGGTTATCCATGCATGCAACAATAGAAACCCGAGAAGAGACTATTTAGGAGCTGTAGCTGACGATATTTTTTCTTTGAAGAGTCTTTTTCTTTTTGTAGCTTGAGTCATGTGAGTGGTAGAAGTAATGTGGTTGCCCATGAGGTTGCCAACCTTGCCCGGAGGGGCCATGTAGCTAGTTTCTTTTTTTCGCAATCTTTCCCTTTGAACATTTTGAGGTTTGTAAACTTTGATTTAGCAAGTTAATAGATGACGGGGAGTCCAGTTAGGACTTCCCGTCCTTCCTAAAAAAAAACCTTGTTAGTAGTTATGCAACCTTTGTCTGTTTACCCTGAACATGCGAGATCATTAGTTACATATCTCAATAGCTTCTTGCAATCCACCTTGAATGGCCCTGACCACCTAAGCCTCAACCTTTGGTGCCTCACCGACCATGTCCACATATTTGACTGATGTCGATGATAATGTTTACCAGCAGACGCCGCTCTTCATCTCCTTGTGAGTTTCTTATAGAACTTCCACAGCTGACCCATCTGTTTAGATTCCTACATAAAAAAATGAGCAACTGTACTAATTGTAAGAGAATCAATCTTCAAAAAATTCGGATTCCTTATGTGAGTCTGTAACTCCTTACCTTCCTCTCCTGATTAATTTTCTAAATGGTGAGTCTGAAAGCCCAATCAAATGGATAACTAGCCTTTTACTCCCAGAAGATTGGACGAGTCCATGAGGAAGCTTTGGTTACGTATACCGCCAACGTGTTCCATCCTTCTTAGCAGAGTAAGAACATGGAAAAAGCTACTAGTATATATTGTTTTTTGATTCGTAATGTCTAGATACACTAACAAAATTATTGTTTCTGGATTCGTAAATTGTAAGTGTTAACATTTCTATTTCAAAATGAAGATAATGATAGAGAGGAATTGCCGTCATAAAGATTGTGGAGTGAATCAGATGATTAATTGAAACTAACGTGGGCGGCATAATAAATTGTTAACAATAAGGTTACAGCATAATGTCTCCTCCTTGTCGTTGTAGAGGTAAAGGGTTTGACTAATTATTCATTAAATTGCTGATAATTATGATAAGTGTGCGTGATTATAGATATTGGTTCTAATTGCTTTTCCTTAGACTAAAATACCGTAGCAGTAGAGAGAGAGAGAGAGAGAGAGAGAGAGAGAGAGAGAGCAGAACTGAAAACGAGAACAGCAGCAAGGAAAACCGAAGAAGAAGAGCTAACTGACGGCCGTTAGTTGGGGGCTCAGAAATGGTTCTGGATCGGCAAGGCGTTTAAGCACAGATTTGATAATCTGACTGCCCTTACGAGCGGCGAGCGAACCGTGGTTTTCTTTTGTCTTCATCGCCCCTGGAAATCTTGTTAAAAGCAACAGGAAGAATTGCTCAGATTGATTGTCAGGCCCCAATTCTTGACTGGAAGGGACCTCGTAACCGGACTAAAAATTGGAAAATAGCTCGTGGTATCAAGTACCCGCAATGAATCGAAACACACTCTTATTAGGAGTGTCAAGAAACCATTTCGGGCAGATGAAACACAAATTAGAAGTAACAAGAAACCATTTCGGACAGATGAAAACAAGAAACCATTTCGGAAGATAAACGCTTATTAGAAGTAACAAGAAACCATTTTGGACAGATGAAAAGCTGATTAGAATAATAAGAAATCATTTCGGACAGATGAAAACAAGAAACCATTTCGGGAGATGAACCGCTTATTAGAAGTAACAAGAAACGATTTCGGACAGACGAAAACAAGAAACCATTTCGGAAGATGATACGCTTCTTGGAAGTAACAAGAAACCATTTAGGACAAGTGAAACGCTTATTAAAAGCTAATTAGAAGTAATAAGAAGTCATTTCGGATAGATGAAAACAAGAAACCATTTCGGGAGATGAAACGCTTCTTAGAAGTAACAAGAAACCATTTCGGACAAGTGAAACGCTTATTAAAAGTAACAAGAAACAGCTTTGGAGTTTGGACAGACAGATGAAAACTTGTTATGGATCGTGATAAATACGAGCAGAAAAAGTTTGCATTTTGCAAAGCGCGACTCTGCCCAGATGGTGTGTTTTTGCTCGGTTTTATAGCGGTTCGAGCAGGAGATGGGACGGCCGGCCGGCTATTGGTTAGAAAACTGCCAAGGCCATAAACCTTCAAGTCAGATGACTGACCAATCAACTCACTTTCTTTTTCTTTTCTTGGGGAGCAAGGTATACGTATAATTAGCAAACCAATCAACTCACGTCCATGTACTCCGACTTTTTCTTTTCTTGGGGAGCAAGGTATACATATAATTAGCAAACCGGGCCACTTGCTCGCTGTTTTTAAATTAATAATCTGTCATGATCAAGCAGCGACATATTGTTACTATTACTGGTTTTATTATTGTTATGTGGATTGTTTATGGCAACACTCACAGCACGGCAGAAGGGCGTGATTTGAAGATATGCTTCAATCTTAAAATGGTTGAACTAAATAAAGTAAGGGTGACTAGACTTTTCAATAAAACGGAGTCCCGTTATAAATATTCCGAATTATTCCTTACATATGGGAATCTCTGATATACAGAAATGAATCTCCAATAACAGACAGACATCAATACTGCTAATAGTGCTGCACTGGGACAACACGCTGTAGTAGGATAGGAACCGCATTCATTATTTGCTACGGGAAAGGAAAAAGTTATCTTGGGGATCAAGGCAGAAGTGAGCATGGAGCTAAAGGTCATGTTTGGCGGAGGTTGCTTGCTATAGATCTGTCAAACAGTGGATGGTTTGGGTTTGGAGGTCAGGTTAATGTGAGTGTGAATCAACGCAACTGCGGGTCAAAATGGATCGCTATGGGTTGTGTGCAAGAAAAGGGACACCTGAGTTCTTCACTGATTGGTATGATTGAACTAGCCACCATCGACCCCATCATGATAGTAAAGCCACATTAGGGAGACCGACTACAGCTCGTAGTTTGGTTAGGGTATGTTTGGTTCCTTGTGGTTGTAGGCCATCGTGTAGTTCCAAAATAGGAAATAGATGTAACGACCTCACTTCCCGGTAACCTCCAATCAAGGGAGACCAAGAGGTCAGAGACGCTATTCCAAAATTCATGATCAATGATTTAACAATTTAATTAAAAATAATTATTAAATTCTACTAATTAAACTGAAAAGCTGGTATAAAAAAAAACTTTTGCATGCGTTTTCAAAATAGGATCTAAAATTTCTATCCATGGTAGAAATCTAACTATCTAATCCTCCATAGGATTACTTAGATTCATCTTTATAGATTTCATTTTACTGTTTGTCCTTTTCAGATAATATCTAAAACGCCGACAAACAAAATATCGGTCAGTATATTGCTATACTGATATGTGGGGAACAAACAAAATGTCCACAAATAGTTTTTAACATCTTAATTATCACAAATAAGTTATTAACAATTCAAATTACCTTTTCAATGTGACATTCTCAACCGCTTTTGCCATAAACCCCAGATTACCCTCTCTTAGGGTTTTGTCCTTGCAAGGGACATAAGGCCACCTTCTCCATCCTGAGCTTGGTGCCTAGGGTCACCTCTCATGGTGCCCAATGGTCTTCCCTCCTGGGCTTGACCAATTAGACCTTTCATCCGGGGCTTGGTCATGCAACATACATCCGAGTGGCATGTAGGTTCGAGAACACACATATATACTTAATTGTGATACTCATAGAGACTTTATATGATTGTAGCATTAAACATCCAACAGTTTAGGTTGCATCCAATCGATAAAACATTCAGGAAACACCGTGAAACTAAATCGATTATTCATAAATGACCACATACCTGATTTGGAAGTCTCAAGGATTGTAAGAGAATAATCAATCAAGCAGTCAGATAAGCCAAGCAGCCAATCATCCCAATCACTCAAGCACAACAAGAAACCTGGAAAACATGTGCAATCCAATTACTACATTTTCATCATGCACTTACTTTATTGAATTGGGATTCCCTCCTAGGGTGTTCCTAAGTTGAATTAGGGTTTTCTTATAGTTCATTATATTCATTTCTTAACCTTTACCCTTGAGGTCAATTAAACCCTAAAATAGTGTTTCTATATTCCAAAACCCTAATTACTCCATTATTCACATTTAAGCCTCTTTATTACCAATTAAGATCAGTTCTAACTTCATTTTATACATAGGGTTTTCAAAAAATAACTCATTCAAAAGTCATAAATACTTAGATTAGGGTTTCTAGGTTCTCAAGTACATCTTTATTCATATGAGACCTTAAAACATCCCTTTTTATATTAGAACTCTATTTACTCAAGATATCTGCTCCAAAGCTCCTTTATTCTTAATTAGACTTAGAGTCATCATATCTTTGTCTCAAGTATGCATTTTCAAAATCAGAGACATTAAAGTCATATTTAACAGCATTAGGGCTTTTAGGCCCATTAATGCATATTAACATATTAAACCCTAAATTAAGCTATTTAACCCATGGATTATCTACTTAGACATTCAAAACATATTTTTATTAACAACATGTTAATAGGCTCATAGATTATCCATATTAATATTCTCAATAATATTAATTATCAAATTAGGGTTTCTTACTCAAAGTAAGCATTAAAGATGGTAACTTTAGGTACTTTTCGAACCATGATCAGATTCATACCCTAATTATATTTTTATTGAATTCTTCACGTTCTCTTGATCAATTTTCATATAATATACTTCTCAATCCGAGTTATCAATCATTAACTATGATTTTTGCAAGTTAATTACTTTTTAGACCAATAAGAAATTTACACGTCATAATTGACGAGATATTACCTCATTGCCAAGTGGGCTGGGCTCCGCCAATCCCTTCTGCCAAATCGGTGCCCGCACCTTGGTGGCTAAGGCAAGCCCAAAAGCTGCAAGGACTGTACTGCCCTCACCGGCCTCATAACTTAAACTACACGCATGAGGGCATTTCTGACATTTCTTCCTTTCTTATCTTCTTCCTCTCGACTTTGCGAACAGGAGCTCCACTGCTCTAGGCCATGGTCAACCCACAGGTTGACCCAGAGCTATAAGGCACCAAAGAGTCAGTTGAGATGCAGACTGTAGTGTCGAACCCCTCCGAACTCACGAAAGATCTTGGATTATTTGGAGTCGACTCATACTGGGAGAGCAAGATGGAACCTTGCCTACGGGAAAAGAGAAGAAAAGGGAGAAGAACAGGGCTCGCAGAGTGGAATTGGACCCTGGCTTTGAATCCATTAGTTCGGCAGAGTCTCATGACCATTACGTTGCCTTGAAATTGAATGGATTGGCCATATATATATATATATATATATATATATATATATATATATATATATATATATATATATATATATATATATATATATATATATATATATATATATATATATATATATATATATATATATATATATATTGCCCTGGGGTCAACAGGTAGCCGACTAGGAACTATGAATTGGGCGTATCTTCTAGAGATTCCCAAACTAGGTAAAACCTAGGGTAGGTGGGTGTGTTCCTTGCTCCCGAAGTCGTTGATCCACTTTCTAAGACTTCTCATCCATCCTTTCACGAGAAATTCGATTTGGAAAAATTGATCGTACTACTCCCCTTTCCTATTCCATCTGGGGTAGATGATGACTGAGTCACCCTTGGATCTTGATCCAATGGCTGACGTGCCATGCAAAGAACAAAGGGAATCGGTCTCTGATTTCTAATTAAATCAAATTGTGACATTTATTGATTTCCTCCACACTTTAGGAATACTTTCAAAAATTGTATCTCCCAAACCACTTACCCGTTTGATCCCAAATTTTAAGGGAAAGTCTACAAAGACTTATTCTAATTATATTCCAAGTTTGAAGCCGAAACACAAAGGGAATAGCTCATTTTCTTCATTTGCAAGTCAATGTCTTAAAAGGCATATATTATGCATTAAAACATATATTTTCTCTTTCCTCTTTTTCTATATTCTTTATTTTGATTACTCTTTCCATTAGTAATCACATGTAAATGAAATCTAATCAATTGTGGCCATCAATGCCACTTTCTAGAGATTTCCATACATTTCTCCTAAATACATTACTCAATATCTATTATCTTTAATCCTTCTCTATTGTTTGGACTTTTCTTCTTTTCCTCTCTTTTATATCCATTATTGGATTAACAGAATAATAGAAATAACAAAATTCATATCAAAGGGGAGATTTGCAAAGAAACCCATTCTTTGAAGCAAAGCATACAACCTTCTCAATTCAAGTCCATATTCATAAAATTATTACATTTCAATTATGAAAACACATGTAAAATTGAGGTTGTAACAATAGAAGTCTATGAAATGTAACTACAACAACAACGTTTGGTTGCATGTGGCTGCGACTCAACCAGTTGACTTTCCAGCGTTTGGTTGCATGCAGTTTTAGCATCCAAACACCGCTGGTGAGATTACCCTCCAGAAAATGAGACTACAATCTTGAATG
The DNA here is from genome assembly GCA_963693085.1 of Alisma plantago-aquatica. NCBI lineage: Eukaryota > Viridiplantae > Streptophyta > Magnoliopsida > Alismatales > Alismataceae > Alisma > Alisma plantago-aquatica. The sequence continues at coordinate 112,219,553 of OY856413.1, forward strand.
GATTTTTCATTGATTACAAGACCAAAATGAGTATGACATTGATCAAACCCTTAGTATAAACCATTCCTAATACATCATTTAGGCCAAATACAGAGCCAAATCATTCTAGAAATCAAAATTAGGCCAAAAAGCTGACTAGTAATTACAAATTTCAGAATCTAGACCAAAAATTCATTACAAAAATGCATTGGTCCTGGTCAATGATGAAATAAAAGCCTGCAAAACAGCCAAGACTAGTTGCTCATCCCTTGTTGCTGTTGCAACTTACAAGTTGACAGTTGTTGCTTCTCCTCACTTGCTCCCAGGATGCTCCTTCCTGGTGCTTCTTCTTCCTGCTCCAATAAACAGGACAAACATGAAGCATGAGGTCCTATTCTGGATAGCATCGACTACATGATAAATTATAATGCAAATCTGTATACAAAGATAGTAAAGGTGTAGATTTGTAGGTCCATTAATTAGCAATGGGAACCCCACTATTTCTAATGCAGTGGTAGTGGTCACGAAATACATTTGGGTCCGAGAGCACTACTTTATTGTGTGTTACCCAAATGGAGATAACATGGGATTCTCGACTATTCTAATCATGGCATCATGCCATGAAACTCGATACATGAAAATAGATGATGAATTTGTTCAACTGCACAATGTTTTCCAAAGAAATGTATGTCTTAAACTTCACGTGGTGGCTGACACCCAACTTTAACATAACATCAACCATCATGCCTGCACAATAATGCATGCCACACACATCTAGTACGAAGTAGACTCTAGATTAATCAGGGACTTGCCCATATATCTCAATGTCAGTGAAGAGGAAGTATGCCATGAGGGGGGCGAATTTGTGGGAGTTGGACGAGACAGGGAAATGAGCTGGAGGAGACAGGAAAAGGAGCCGGGATGGTGGATATTTCTGTTGAAGGAATCAAATTAGTGAGTTACGTGATAGGGAGGTCAAGTGGTAGCCATTGAGCCAATGAACCAGAAGAATATGAACAAAATGAAGTCGTCATTCAAGCGTAATACATGAAACTGAGAAAACCTAAAATGAATATGAAGAAAACGAAGTCGAAGAAGGACAAAACAAAGATGATGAAGGAAGGGGAAATGTTTTCAGAGGGGGAAACACACTTGCTCTACCGATTTGTTGCTGAGGAACAACAACTATCAACGTTGTTCCAACACAGTAATCTCAGATGAACAACCATTGGGAGAAGGAACACAGATGTGGAATGAATGACCACTACCACCAGGTGAATGAGCACTGCTGCCGGGTGAACGGATGCTTCCATCGCTGTTGGAGAAATGGAGGAAGGAGGACTAGAAACGGGGGAAGGAGAATGAGAGGGGGCAGAACGTAGCCCTAGCGCCTTGTGTCGCAGTGGAAAACAAACTGCGCCCAAATTTGGGGCGGTTCCTTTTCTTCAATATTGTACTGGGCTGGGAAATAGGTGCAGGTTTAATTTCCATACGTGGGTTGGGCCTACACCGAACCAAACGATTGAGTTGTAAAACACTGAGCAGTTGGAGCTGCACACATTTGAGTGCAGCCCAATCAAACGAGCCTAGATAAATTTCATCCCCACCATTTGGGATTTACTATTCTCTCAGAGACCGAACAATTCTAGGATCCATGTGAGGGGTAGCTGGTACATACTTCATTCCAATCACACTTTTTTTTATGTAAACGTCGTGTTACCCTTCTATTAGCACCAAATGTAAAACTATACAAAATAGACCCAAGGCTAAGTGTCAGGGGACGAAAGAAAGAGACAAAAACAACCTCTGTACAGTGCCAAAGAAACAAAAAGACTCAGCTATACAGAACAACTACCAACCTTTTGTATCACTAAACACTCAAACTCTTTGTATCTCTATAACACCTCTTCCAAATAGTATATGAACAATTAACCCGACTATCAAACAACCTCATATTCCTTTCCAACCAGATCTGATATATCATAGAAATAGCCGCCATCTTCTTCTCACATGATAACTTCACAAGATATGTTAGATTCCAATCACACTTATTTGTATTTATTTCTATTTTTGACTTTTGAATCTCAACAATGTATTTAATTACAACATTTAGTTAAAAAAATATACATTCCTATTTTCATCATTGTTTCAGATTAATTAAAGCCATTACCCAGTCAATTTATACTTAATTACACCACATGCATCACATCTAGGTTTCCTCATGTAATCCCCTTCATCAGACTAAATACTTAGAATTACTCATTTATAAAAAGAAGTAGCTAGAAATCATTCTTTGCAGCCTAGAAACTTTAACCTCATGTTCCCTAGAAAAGATGGCATACATATAAGTAACTGGGAGTAATCAAGCACATCATTATTTCTAATGGAAAAATCTCATGAAATCGCCGTACTTCCCCCTCACTTGTCATTCTTTCAGTATAGTGGGAATATGATAACAACATGGTATATTGAAATGTAAAAATCAAGTTTGCAACATCATTTTGACCATGTGCTACAATCATGTTTCCACCTAGGGACACAATATGAATGGCTCATTTGATATACCCTAGTGTTAGATCGTGCATATGCTTGTTATTATGTGAGATTCTTTGAAATATTACAAGACCCTTAGGCATGTTTGATATCCGTGATAGTGTCATGGAAGTAAATTTGGAAAGCAATGTCAGGGACAAAGATATAGATGGATGAGTTTCATGATCTTAGTATGTTGGGAAGCTTGGCCATGTCACGAGGCAAGGAACTGAGCATGATTGAAGGTAAAGCAAAGGAATGGGTTATGAATATTTATTTGAAGACTATTTTCAATATTTTTTTACTTGAGAATGAGAAATGTTTAGAATCAACTTTGTTTGAAGAATGAATATTCATCATGGTTTAATTTTCATTGCATGCCTAGTTTAGCACTTCATACATTTTACTTAAGGTTTTTTTGTATTTAGATTTTCAAACATTTTTTCTATGATATAATGTTTTAATATAATTGTTTGCTTCATGTTATAGAACTAGGAAAATGGAAGATAATTGATTCTCACAAATCACAAAGAACTCAAATTTAAGATGATCTAAGTTTGAGATCTTGATTGATGCCCTTGGCATGCTACTACAACTTGAATAACCTCCATAAGCTACTAGTCAACCTGATAGCATTCTTAGCACCCCCCCTAGACAGCCCCACTTAACTAAAAGAGAAACACATGTTTAACTAATTGCCTAGAACCCTTAGATAGTTAGATAACTTGGATAGGGAAACCTCAAATTTCAAGAGTAATGGCCAGATGAGTGTCTAGAACCTCTAGATGACTGGTTGGCATCACTACCCGAAGAGACATCAAGAGCATCAAGCAACTCGTTGCCTCATCCAGTTGATCGATAGACACCCCTCTTGAATCCCCTATCGGAACCCAAACAACTGGTTGACTTGTGCTAGCCCATCAGATGGAACTACATACCAACAACCATTAATGGTGCTACTCGATCATATAACTACCTAGCTAATTAGCTATGTTGGTTTCCTAAAAAGAAATAAAGCAAGTAGTTGTGCACTTATTCGAGTTAGCAGTAGTTAAAGGATGTGTGATGGTTAAAGCAAGTAGTTGTGACACCAGAAGTCACCATATAAGAAAAAGAGGATATGTGATGGTTAAAGGATCTCTTCTATGGATAATTTTGACATGTTCGTAGGAGAGGAGACGAAAGTATCAAGAGGATATATCCCTAGGATTTCTTGGGATGATTTATAAAGGCTACATTGGAACATCCATGTCACTTGATATCATGAGTACGATCATAGACCACAGTTGTACATTCCTTCTTTCTAGTGACCATGATTTTTTGGTTCCCTTTCTCCTTAAATCTAGTTTTTGTATTGAAAAGTGAGTAGTTTATTTCATTGGAAGTGCATGGAGCAACCCTGCAATCCATTCTTCTTTTTTCTAATTGACATTTAGATGATATAAAATAATCATTTAATCGGGAAAATCCGATTATCCATTATTCTTACTTGTTTATCTAGTTTTGCATATCAAGAACTTAATGAAAAAAATTGTTGAACATGATGTTTAGTGCCAACCCCCTAACAAGAACATTTGACAGGTGGTTATTATTGCAACAAGTAAATGACCGTCAATGTAACATGATGGTGTTCCCGGGGTGTTATGTGTTGTGTACAATTCTCATACCAAAGGATTGAATTATGTAAGGCCATAATAGTTAATATTATATGTTGTCTGGATGTGGAAAGAGTGTGATTATAGGGATGGAAAAGGTAAACTTATTAACCTAGTTATTTAATCATTTTATAGGTTAATTTTTCTTTTTTTATTCAATCATTAGAATTATTTAATAAAAAGACTAATATTTTTGTGGTAATCACTACTTCCTACCGGATTAAGTGATATGTATATTCTTAATAGGTTGTCACTTAGTATCTGACCTTAAAATGTACTACAACAAGATCATCCACTTGTTGATGATCCCTCATATCTATTATCTAGCTTAGATTAGGATTTTTCATATTACTAAATTTAGGATAGGGAGAAATTTACAGCATACCCCAATCCTAATGTCATTTCTCCTCTTCAAAGAAAGAGTTTATGTAATGCCCCATGATTTCATACATGAAGAGGTGGAAAGAGAGAATAAAAGGAAACAATACCACTTTACAATATATTTCAATATTCATATCCACCAAGATATGAAAACATTTATATAGTTCAAATAATTTTTTGTAAATATCATTATTATGTTTATGTGGAGTGGACATGTGGTGATTCAAGGACCAAAAATAGCATCTTGCATATTCTTCCTCTTCCTCATTATTTAATCTTCTTAGTGATTATAGATTAAGGTATATTTCACATAGTATATCCCAATATTTGTAGTTTCACAACAATTTTATTGGAGGTTATAGGGTCTATAATTTAGTTTTTTGTTAGATTTATTTCTCTACAAACCCTAACATTTTCCACATGTATGAAAATGGTGGTTAGGTGGTGGGACCATGTCTGTTCTAGAGGGAGGATAGCCCGGCCATATCTTGATCATGTTCTACTGTAATCTCCTCACCATTGCCGATTTGGGTGGCATGGTCGTCTTAGATTTTGCATAAGATGGTTGTTTTGCTTGCCTCAGCCTTATAGATTACCTTGTTGTAGCTTCTTCTACTCTTGGATTTCCCTAGTGATATAGATCTCTATACCACAATTATGGCCATCTCCCACAGGATGTTTTGAGGTTGTTTTTGTAATACTTCAACTCTAAAGTCCTTCTTCGTGGAGCACCTTGCTTTGGGTTGACTCTTATCCACTTGGGGTGGGTTGGGGGATGATTCCAGGCTCATCCAAGGGTTTTGTTTTCCTAGGATATTCCTCTTTATCTCTCCCTTCCATCCAATGTGTGGTTTCAGTCCCTGAAAAATATGCAAAGAGCACTTATAATTGCATTTGACTATGATATGCTTATTGGTGGAAATAACATGCATTACATAATGTTTAGACATGATAAGAGAGAAAAATGACATGAAATGAAGCCCTAAATTAGGGTTTCATCATGTGTCAAGGTGGACCTTACCAAATCCTATGATATTATCAACTGGTTTTCTCTTTTTTAAATCCTTGATGTGATGAATTTTCCTAAAAGTTGGATTGTTTGGCTTAGGGAATTTTTTCATACAACTATGTGTGATTTTTTAGGTGGGAACCTACATATCCTTTTAAGCCCTTCAATGGAATCACATAGGGTTTTGGTATGTATGCCCATAAATCCAATCATATGATGATTGTAATGGCATATCTTGTAAACGATTTGATAAATAACAAAGGAAATCTTCCAATTTATTCTGTTATTCATTTATGAGATAATGATGTAACATAATAAATGTATAGAGAATGATAATACTCAATGATGTATGTCTTTGGGTTGAGGACCTGACTGATGAGATCATACTGATGTCAAGAGTATATGCATTCTTGTTATGTCCCTAGTCGGATGTTATTGTGGAAGTCTAATAGACACCAATAACACTTAAGACTAGTGTGTTGGTTGATGACAGAATCTCATTAGTCATGATTTGTGATATCAAAAAAAGCACATAGATATTTTTTAGATAAAAATGTATCAGACAGTTCCACCTTGAGAGTGATACATGGAAACTAAGATAGGTAGTCAAAGTCATATCTCATAGTGATGGTGGTGATTGTGGTTCTTAGACTTGAAATCACTACACTCATAGCATGTTGTTTAGTGTGCTTTGACATCATCCACCATGATCCTGGATATGGGTTACCATAAAGGTGGTGCTTGGGTGTACTGTGAGACATGGGGATGACTGTGAACAATATAGATGGGATTTGTCCCTCCTATAGGAGTTTGATATCCTAGCCACTTGATAATCAAGACTGAGACATGCATGGCCATCTAGTGTGAGTCAATATGTGATATTGAGCTTACATGTATCTCAGACAGTCTGCTCTAGTTCAAGGAACATTGATTGGATGTTGAAGAGGATGACGATTCCATACCTCGAGTTCAATCCGAATATCAGAGACAAAGGAGATTTATAATTATTGTAACAATAGTGACAAAAGATAGGTTGAGTTGTTCTCCAACTTCTCTAATTACTTGGGTAGCTATGAAGTCTTACTAAATACCAATCATCTCTTGTGAAATCATAATACGATTATGAATAGTACTGCCGACTTAATGTGGAGCCTATTGGGTCACACACACATGATGTGATTGGAATAGGAGTATAAATTGTAGATGTGATTTGAAATGCTTTGAATCAAAATGATTACTAAAACATTTAGGTAATCTACAATAATATTGTAATATAATCTGAGTTAGTTGGTTAAAGTGTTTAAGACAATTAATTATATTCCACTGTTAACTCAGTTGGATAATCTAAAGTGATTAACTAGACATGGATAATAGAAATTAGTTAATCAATTAATGTGATTAATTGGTTAATTAAGTGATTCCAGAATATTCTTTTAATTGTCCACGAGTGGCTCATTTTAACAAACCCAAAGCCTTTTGTTTTCCCAAGGGTTTTGGGAAACCCTTCTTCTTTTCTCTTATATTTATAGGGGCATGACGATCGTGTTAGATACGCTAGAGATAGACATCAGAGGTTACACTCATCTATGTGAACCCTAGTCATCATCATCCCCAAGCGAGAGAGAAGGAGATCAATCGATGCTAGCACGTCATTAAGAAGCAGGCTAATCCTTCTTACCGGCTTATGAAGCATGACATAGAGTTCCAGTCCATCCGTGTGGATGAAGTAGAGATGCATACATTTTTGTGCCTGCATTCCAAGGATAGATGATGACCGTCTATGCATGCTATGAACGACGCTCATCACCTGGCCAAGGGATTTCTCCATACTTTCTCCAAGATGAGGTATATCCCAGCACCCTCCTTCCAAATATGTTGTTGTCGACGAGATCCTCTATTAGAGTATGTGTGGAGAAAATTTTATTACTTTTTTTTGCACTTGTCGCCTCCACAAAACCCAATAGTGGTATCAGAGTTGCGTTGATCTAAGATGTATTTGGTTTCAATTTGATATGATCAAAATTTCTATATACCATTTTTATTGGTTGCGTGTGATGCAAAATTAAACTGTTAATATACATATGTAAACCTGATTCCACATACACTGTAGACCTACTATTTTTTTTTATTGACATGGTCGAGTATGAAAAATATGATTTTTCTTAGTGCACAAAAGTAAAATTTCAGGTGGACCCTGCAGCTGACTGGGCCACAGGCACAACCGTCTTGTCTGCGTGGGATTCAAAATTGTTTAATGGGGAATGTCCCGCATTAAAAGGACTACAATCTTAATAAATATATGTATATATACCTATAAAATCCTACACGTCGCCATTGAAAAAGTTGTGTGGTGATTGCATGCATGGATATGGTCGAGGACACCTTTTGTGAATGGTGTGCTTGGTTATCTTGTGGTTGGATGTATATTGTTTTACTTCACTATAAAAAAATGAGTTTTTAGTGAAGGTCATTTGTGAATGACCAATACCCTTAAAAATATTGACTTTTTGTGAAGGGTCATCCTATACAAAAAAACTAGTTTCCTTCAGCCGAATCCTTTACAGAATAGACTATTAGTGAAGGTTTAAAATCCTACTAGAATGTAAAAATTCCATCACCAGGTTCCCACCAAAAATTCCCGCCGCACTAGTCAGTAATTAGAACTTAATTAGTCCAATTAGTCGAAACAGTTTCCTTCCCTTGCGCGCTCCCTGTTTCCCAGTTTGATCGCTCACTGCAAACGACGACTGCCGTCGCCCAAGGAACAACACCCCAGCAAAGGAGCGGCCGCTGGTAAGAGGAACTCCCAGTGGAAGCAGCGGCGCCAGTGTGTCCAGAAGAAGCGGCCTCCGCGATGAGTTCGCCCTGCTTCGACCGTGAGGTAGGTGTTCCTGTTTGCTATCGTTCCCTCACTACCGCATTTTTTGAAGATCTTGCAATGGCTGGGCGTAGCTAGGGGGAGGCTGCCAGGGCTGAGGATAATATTTACTGTAATGGTTGTTTGGGTAAAAGTAAGTAAACACAGTGCGGTTAGAATTAGATAGGCTGGGAGTCTTCTGTAAAAAGTGAGAAGACCGACTAGGAATCTAGGACACTCTCAAAACGGTTGCTGTGTAATTGAGAAGGCGACGATCCAAATTCTAAGCAGTAGAAAATCGTCCAACCTGTGAGATTTTGTTTCGTCTTTCCTGACTGCTGGTGAGTAGTACACGACATCGGCAGAGCAACACCGAATCCAAGTCACAGAGAAGCGCACATCTACAAAAGTGTCGGCGTCTCTGGGGAGCAGTTGTGCTAGCCGACTATTATATCCAGATACGTGTTCTAGTGATAAAGATTCGTCACTCACAGCAAATGTGAGACCTTGTTATGAATATAGAATTAGTGGTTCTCCTGTTGTAGGATTGCAGGTCGTTCTTATATTTGCGGGTAGATACTCCCTTCACAAGAACGATAACACAGTCAGTAAAAGTCAAGCCTTCAATTGGCAATTCATTCGGAAATCTGATCATTGCTTTTCATTCTTGTCTCTTGCCTCCCGTGTACTCGACATTTCTGTTCTATCGCATATTACTTCGAGGCACATCTTCAGAAGTTCATCTTAATTGAATGATATTTCTTTCTTTATCGGACACATCCTAGAGGTACACAAAAAATGCTAAATCTAATTTCAATTTCTTATAATTTTATATAATCATTGAGTTAAGATTGAATTTATTTATATATTACTATGCCATCTTTATTTGCAATGGAACCAGCTAATAAACTAAAAAACCAACTATCATGCTCATAAAAATAGTCTCTTCTAGCCTGAAATTCTATTCTTATCATGTGCCTTACGTTTTAAAACTAATTATCAATGCCACGCTTACTCTTTGTTATTTTAATATGCCAAATTGTCTAAATACTAAATCGTCAAGTAATATACTTATAAGTTTTTATTCGGTATGTAGTTATTACTTCGGTAAAAAAATCTCGGCCTTAACTTGTTTAGCTCAACCCCCGTTATCATGATTTTCTAGATCCGCCACTGATGGCACATGAGCCCGCGTTCTGATTCTCTATTTCTGTTTCTCTATGATGAGTATATCACAACCTTTGGTTCTCAAAGTGAAAGCATTTAAATCCTAACTCTGACGGCCATTATCTGTGTGGCACAGTACCACAACAGGGAGCCGGAACAGTGAATTCTCTCCCCATGAGCCCTTGCCTAGTAGACTTGAGCCAATATCGGACACAATGTGGACCCCCAATCTGGCCTTCTTAGTTTTCTTGTGGAAGGCAGCTTTTGAGAAGGCAAAGAAATGAGAATTGGTTGGAGCTCGCTGAATGAAACTTTGATTTGTGTTAGTTGTCCTTATCTGATACTTTCACAGGTAGAACAGTAATAGTGTTTGTCCTGCCTTTTATGAAGGCAACACGTACATGCCTCGATGCCAGGTGGTCGGTCGCTGAGACTCAAGGAAAATGAACTGTGACCAAATGGGGAGCAGTTGACCTACATAGATTTTTCAAGAAGATGTGACGATGCGGATAATTTTCCTAGGGTGTTTTTATGTTACACCCAACCAAACCTAATTAGTTAGAAACCACAGGTACTTAGAAAAACGTGTTTTAGTTTTCTGTCGAACCAAACGAGCCCTTAGGTCTGTTTGGTCGGGGTGAAAATGAACTATATTTGGGCTAATTTGGTTGTATGTAGTTGCAGCCAACATGACGTTTTTGAAAATAGAAATACAAAAATGGAAATTAGAACACAATACGTATTTTTCAATTCAATCCATCCAGACGTGCCATTAGTTCCAATATTCATGTTTTCCAACTACTCGTGTTTGGTACTGTGTTAGGCCTCATTTGGTTTGGTTGTGTTCCAACGTTGGGCGGCTTCAACTCATCATTATTTCTATTTCCTTACGGTTGGTATTGATTGGTCGGAACGCACATTAAGAAAAACTAATAATTTCTATGTCAAACTTTTGTTGCGTCCCTATCAGAATATGTACTCAAGGTTGCAAGTAGATTAAAAGGCATCGAAGCAATATATTTGTCCCTATCTTTGTACCTTGTACCTTGTTAGGCTAAGCCCAACTAATGAGATTTCTTGCAACTAATAAATTTTCATGATCATTTTGATGGTCCCCTTTTCCGTCCAAATCATTGTCATAAGAATGTTAGGTTCACATAAAGAATGACATCATGTGGGCATAGTCACAAGTTCAGTATTCAGGATACGTACGGTCCAACTGAAAAAAATAAAAAAATGAGAACTGAATAAAATAAAAAAATGGGAATTATGCGGAAAAGTAAAATAAAAAGTCAACATACGGTGAACTACTCTGGAAAAGGTTGAAAAATGGGTAATATATATTTGGTGATGCATTATAAACCTTATAATTGTACATTTATATTAACTGTGTAAAATAATTAGCGCTAATGAGCCCAAAAATAGGTTAGGTCGTTTTAAGATTCTAGGGATCCAAGGAAATATATTTGTTTTCATTATATTATGTCTAGAGACCATATTCATAGATGTATATTGGTAAAAATTATTACAATCAAAAGTTTTATCTTTTATTAAATTTTCATCTAATTTATAAGGAATTTCTATTATATTTTTCTCTTGTTCAGTTTTGTTTTTTAGTTGTAATGTGACAGTTATCCTCTTGTGTACTTGTATGTAGATGGATTTCTTACGGGATAGAAATTGGATGTATATTGATAATAGGATGCAAAGTGAAGTATTCCAGTCTGGTTTACAAAAATTCATTGAATTTGCACATACTCATCAAATACCACCCAGACCGGGAAATTTAATTTGTCCTTGTAAAACATGCTCTAATAGATACATTAAATCAGAGGATGATGTATTCTTGCATGTTTTACAAAAAGGATTTGTCTGTAGCTATGATGTCTGGACATATCATGGGGAGATGATCGGGAGGAATATAATAAGTGCAACGTCTACTAGACCTACATCTGGAAGTATGCATGAAATGTTGGGAGATATATTCGGAATGGGCAATACAAGCCATGCCAGTGAGTTTGAACTTGAGGAGGAGCCTGCAAATCTTAACGCCCAATGCTTTTTCAAGCTTCTCAAAGAAGCCGATCAACCACTATATGAAGGTTGTAAAACTCACTCCAAGTTGTCCTTTCTGGTGCCTCTGTTATATCTGAAGGAGGAGTCTGGATGGTCAAATAATTCTTTTACAAATTTGCTAAAGTTGATAATCTCAGCCTTCCCAAAAGAAGGCAGTCTATTTCTTGAGACTTATTATGAAGCAAATAAAGTTGTAAAAGACCTTGGCCTCAAAAAAGTTCAAATTTATGTCTGTCGAAATGACTGCATGCTCTTTCGTAAAGGTTCATCAAAGAAAGACATGTGTGATACTTGTGGTGAGTCTAGATGGAATGAAAAGACATATAAAACAAAAGGCAAGAAGGTAGCTGAAAAGGTGATGTATCACTTTCCTATTATCCCTCGTCTGGAGAGACTTTACATGTGCCCTTCAGTTGCAAAATATTTGATGTGGCCATTTAAAGAAAAAGGAAATGATGGTCATATTCATCATCCCTCTGACACGGAAGAATGGATCTCAATAGATAGAGAATTTCCAGACTTTGCTACTTAACCATGAAATGTCAGGCTTGCTCTAGCTACAGATGGATTAAATCCATTTGGACTTATGAGTGCTTCAAACAGCACATGGCCTGTACTATTTACCCCTCTCAATCTCCCACCTTGGCTTCTTCTAAAGGAGACATACATAATGATGTCTTTGCTGATCCCATGTCCTCATATGGTTGGGAATGATATTGATATTTACTTAGATCCATTAATTGATGAGCTTCAAAAACTTTGGGGTCAGGGAGTTAAAGTATATGATGCTTGTAGCAAGAAAAACTTCACTATGCGGGCAATGATCTTATGGACCATAAATAATTTTCTGGCTTATGGTGACCTTTCTGGTTGGAGCACCAAAGGGAAAAAGGATTTAGGTTGCCCATCTTGTAATGTAGACACCTTATCCAAGTGGCTTCAATTTGGCAAGAAACAATGTTATGGTTTCCATCGACATTTCTTGAAAAACAATCATATTTATAGGCGTGATAAAAAATGTTTCAATGGAGAACAAGATTTATGTCAACCTCCTAGGCGTTGGTCAGGTGATGATATACTACAACAAATTTAGGGTTGCACAAGCATCACATTCAGAAAAACTAATAAACGTAAAATCTCTACAAATGGACATCAACCATTGCCGCCTGGATGGAATAAAATAAACATTTTTTTCGACTCCCGTATTGGAAATATTTGTTGCTGAGACATAATCTGGATGTAATGCACATAGAAAAAAAATGTCTGTGAGAATATCTTGAACACTTTGTTGGGCGACTCAAAGAAAAGTAAGGACAACTTACAAGCTCATCAAGATCTAAAACAATGGGGTATCTGAAGGGATTTGTGGCCAGTCGATTCAGGGAGCCATTATTACTTACCTCCAACATCTTTCACAATGAGTAGTATGGAGAAAGAGAAGTTTCTATCTGTTTTACAAACATTGAAGGTTCCTGATGGATATTCTTCTAACATATCTAGGTGTGTCAACATGAGAGAGAAAAAACTATTGGCATTGAAGAGCCATGATTGTCATGTTTTAATGCAACAACTTCTTCCTATTGCCTTGCGGAACTGCATAGGCCTAGATGTTTATAAACCTATTGCAAGCCTATGTTTATTTTTCAATAAACTTTGCTAAGATGATATTGATGTAGAGGAATTTAAGAAGCTTGAAGAAGACATTTCTGTCACACTATGCCAGTTAGAGAGAGTTTTTCCTCCATCATTCTTTACCATTATGATGCATTTGCCTATCCATTTAGCTTATGAAGCAAGGGTTGCCGGTTCTGTACGGTATAGGTGGATGTACCCCATTGAGAGGTACTCGAAGAAACTCAAGAATTATGTCAGAAATAAAGCTCAGCCTACCGGTTCTATTGCTAGAGGCTATTTGGCAGAAGAATGTTTGACATTTTGTGCTAGATATCTACCTGATTTTGACACAAAATTCACTTGTACTCCTCATAATGTTGAAGACTCTCCTATTAGAGTGGGAGTAATGAAACACTTTGATGTGCAAACTTTAGAACAAGCCCATCGAAATGTACTATTTAATACTGACATGTTCGATGATTACAAAAGGTAATCAAATTTTTTTTCAATGTTAAGTAGTTTCTAATATAGACTAACCACAACTTTTGAATTTTTCCAATAACCAGTGAACACATGATAAAGCTTCAAGAGGCTGAACCAAATATCACACTACGTGCTTTAGAAAAAAAAAACACGCAATACAGTTTGCTAGGTGGTTGAGAGAGCATGTAAGTAATTTATAAAATTACTAAAATTTTATTTTGAAAGAGTATTTAATCCCTTCTTATTTTTATGTTGATAAATTAGGTAATACGTATGCAAATGGATCATCCAAAGGATGTCAGTGAGGAGTTGAGATGGATATCGTAGGGTCCTTCTATAGATGGAATGTCATATGAAGGCTATTCAATAAATGGATACCGATTCTGCTTAAAACATGTTGAAAGTACTCCGACTACACAAAATAGTGGGGTGTACTTGGTGGCAGATACATCTAGTTATGCAAGTGGGAGGGATAAAAATCCTATTACAGCTACAATAACATATTATGGACAATTGGAGGAGGTCATTGAGCTATGTTATGGTCCAGACATAAAAATACCATTGTTTCGGTGTGCTTGGTTTGATGAAAGTTCTTCTAACGGTTTGCACATTGACAAATATGGTTTCACACAACTCAATTTCTCAAGGAGACACAATCAAGATGAGCCATTCACTCTTGCATCACAAGCAATGCAATGCTTTTATGTAAAAGATCCTGATGATGATAATTGGTTCACTATTTTGAAACTTCCACCTCGAAATTATTCTAAAGTACCTATCGTTGAGGATTATATGAGTGGGACACAAGTTCATAGTGGTAACAACCACACAAGTGATGATATCTCCTGGTCAAGGAATGATATGCATGGATCATTTGTTGCTAGGGAGCCCGAGGAATAAAGTTGTTTTGATTAGTTGTTGCAAACCTTAGTGAATGATCGTGCTTGCAATATTTTTCTTTGTCGATTATTATGTTTTCGTGAAAGGATATTGCCTTGTCATTTGTCCCTTTTTTGATCTTATGTAGGATGAGGAATATTTTGGTTGATATAATATTTTTCTTTGTGGATTATTATGTATTGGGGCAAAGATATTGCATTGTCATTTTTCCATTTTTCTTTGTGGATTATTATGTTCTTACAATGTTGTACATTTATTCCATGAATTGTTGGACTAACCTCTTATTAATTCTACAATTTTTATGTTTTCATCTTATGCAGGATGAGGAACACAAGGTCAACTATGAGAGCTTCTACAACCCCACCACAACCCACTACTACTTCACCTACAGTCTCCTCTCCTTCAACTGAAGTAGGAGATGAGCATGAGGAACTTGAGGATGAACATGACCACCATAGATATGGAAGGGGCCCTTCAAGTGAGGTTAATCTAATTCCAAAACCAGGAGAGCAGCGAAACAAGGTGGAATGGAATGCAACAGGAAATGCAGTTGGAAAGAACAGTATAAAGTTGAACGGTTACTGTGGCATATTAGCTAGAAAACTACAAATATGGAGTTTATATCTACAATGGAGAGAGCAACCACAACTAGTGTTTGAAGATAGAAAATCATGTATTGAGGTACTTAAATAATTACAAAATTTCTTTTAGTCTAGACTTAGTGTATATTTTAAGAGTTTTTTATTGTTTCTTAATATCTCCAAATATTTTCCAGAAATTCTTTGATTTGGGAGATCATCCAAATGCATGGAACTATGTAGATGCTCACATTCACAAAGCTTTACAAAGTTGGAAGTCACAGGTTAAGAAAGATTACTATCTAAAGTATAAGGATAATCCATATTTGATGAGGAAAAAGGTTGAGTAGAATGCATCATTAGATATTCGTCAGTTTGACAATCTTGTTAAACAATGGTCTTCTGAGAAGTCTGAGGTAATATCAAATTAATATATAATCATGTATCTTTCATTTATAGTGTTTAGTAAGTAAATTTTTTTTGTATAGAAAATTGCTGCCACAAATAAGGTTAACAGGTCAAAAAAACAAATGCATCATACTACAGGTTCCAAACCATGGAGTTGTTATAGGGAGGAAATGGTATCACCTTTCACTTTGTATTTATTTCCAATGAGTTCTAAATAAGAAATTGTTTAGCTAGTAGTAATAATCCTATTATTTGATTTATGAAAGAAAACTACGGAAGGGGAGCCAACTCAAAAAGAATTTTTGAAGAAAGTATATGAGAACAACCCGTTGGTGGTAATTTATTCAATATTTTAAATCAATAATATATTAAATTTTTAAATAAAACTTGTCTAGTTTGTACATTGACTTTGTTCAAATAATGACAATATGAGATAACTGATATTTTTGAAAATGAAGTTACAAATGGTGAAGTAACTGATCCAATACAAATCGATGAGGTGACATGTCGTGCCTTCTTGCATGTAGTCAACCCCGTAAAAAAGAATAGGGTTCATGGTATTGGACTTGGACATGCCGCATAAGGGAATACTGGGAAAGCTGCCAAAATTCGGTATGAAATGTTATTGCGAGAAAGTATTGCAAAAGATGTAAGTAATTTAACAAATTTGTAAGTATCATATGATATTGTCATTATTGTCTTCTAAAAATATATTTCATTGTAGGATAAATTAAAAGAGGCTACCCAAGAAATGAAAAATATGCAAAAATCTTGGTCCCAATTTATAACATGGGTGCAACAAAATCAGGTTATTTGATAGCAACAATCGAGTATTAGATCAAACTTATTTATATAATATAGCAACATAAATAGAATTTGTTTTATTCTCTTCTATATTTTCAATAGGCGGAATCAGCTAGAAGTACACAACTTGGCCCGACGAGTGTGTTTCCAAATCTACCCCCTTCTGGAGTATTTCAATCTAGTGTTGGTGCAACATCGTCAAATTTTGGAGCACAGGTACATATTCACAAAATTAAAGAATTTTAAATTTTTATAAATAACAGAAGTTGAAAATGAGAATCTTGCTTTAAAGGCTCAAATGTTTCCAAACGGGGCTTCTCCTGGTGTGTTTTCTACTCAAGGTACCTCAAATGGTATCAATGGGCCAGGGTTTACATTTCAATCACATGTATGACATTACATACATTTTTTATAACAGCTTATCTGAAATAAACTCTTTCTCATGCTATCAATTTTTTTTGAAGCCACATTTTTTTCAAAATGGACCTCCTACTATTTTGTTTCCCGCTCAAGGTGGTCTGAGTGGATCCCAGGTATAAATATAAAATATATTATTGATATTTCCCTATTCATGTTCAAATTTATTGAAAAATTAAATTCTTTTCAAGCATCAATATTTCCCAAATGGTCATCCTATTGGTGTGTTTCCTGCTCATGGTGGTACAAGTGGATCACATGTATTTACATAAATGTATTATCAAATGTGTGGTTATTTATGATCATCTTAAATTGAAAATTTAAATTCTTTGTTAGCCTCAATATTTTCCAACTTCAACTCCTACTGGTGCGTTCCCGGCTCATGGTAGTACAAGTGGAGAAAATCATGCAAGGGATACTGCAACGGAAGACATTCATAACGCTTGAAGAATTTTCAAAAATTTACAATAGAGTTTTTAATTGTTATGAAACCTCACAATTCCTTGGATATAGATAGTATTTATAAAATGTGTTTGAGATCCATAGGGAATTAGATCATATGTTCCACCTTCTAGTTAATTATTGTCAATCTATCATAATACTCATTCACCTCATTCTTTGTATTCCTCTTCTTTATCATATACTAAACTTTTCTTCTTACCATTCTTTTTTGTTTACTTACTCACATAGTTCGTTCTTAGTTTTTCATATTATTTGGTATTTTCTTGACATTTTAATTGATGTTTATCAACATGCGAAGCTTTCATGGATTCCATGAGATCCACATTTTAAATTTGTTTTTAGGCTGTTCTTTCCATGTAATTGCTACTGCTATCATGACATGATATAGAAGAGAAGACTTGTGTGTGTAGTAGTTGCCATATGGAATTGGTGTGTTCTCAATGGTTGTGTTTGGGAGAGTTGCGGTGGTATCTATACCAACTCTGTTGATGTTGGTGCTGATCTAGTAGGCAAGGTTAAGAAGAATATTCATGAGAATGCACCCAGAACCAAGTTATGAATTGTATGTACATGCACTTTGTAGATCTGTTATCTATCTCTGAGCTTAAGAGGTGTACTCTATTGCCATCTGGCATTATATTTGATTGTAGAGGATTCTCTGGTGATAAGCACATGCATCATGCATGAGGCTTGGTTCGAGCAAGCAACACTGTAGTATATTGGTTACAGAGAGAGTTTTATGAGAGTCCATAACTTCCTGTGCAATCTCTTTGCATATGATTGATTTTAGCCTTAAAGCAATTAAATCTTTTCCTGGCAGGCCTTACCATTTTATAGCACGTGTAGATCTATTTATAGATACCCGTGATCTGGTTTACATATGATGATGCAGGTCAGTTTTTATTCAGTTTTGCAATTGGTAATGTAGAATTTGGCTCTCTTGTATTGATCATACCGATCAAGTGTTTAAAGATTAGTATCCAGGAATAAAACTTTAACCGATGTATCCATGAATAACAAGTTTAACTGAGAGTATAACCTTTTATCATATGTTACTTCTTTCCTGATTGTTATCCTAAATAATGTGCATAAATCTTAGATCTACTATCTTTTTCTTTTAATCTTGATAAATATTGTAGCTTATACCGAATGTTCCATATTTTCTGTCAAAAGTAGAAGCCAAGCCAATGCTTTATAGAGTTCACCAGTGAACTGTGGTAGATTGGAGTGCAAGGCTCACCCATCATCAATGGTTCTTAATAAAATGTCCATATGGAGTTTGTAACTTCTAAACGGTCTTAGATTTTAACAAAAAGAGCTACTTAGTAAATTACATGTTTTGGAAAAAGTTGAATATGCAATATGATATCTTGGATACTTGATGCTTTCATGCGTCTCGCCTCCTGTTTTATTGTCTTTCCTACCTTTTTGGTTTTTTGAAATTAAAAACCTTACCAAATTCACAGCTTTATGTTAGCATTTTCTTCTATAAATTAGCGAGAGTAAACAATAGCTCCTATTTTATATTTCTTTTCCATTTCCTTATCGGCTTATTATAAACTATGGCCTAGGGGCACTTTTGTAACTTTCAGGATTATTAAATATATCAACTATTGTTATTTTAGAATTAATATTCTAGGGAAAGTGACATTCAAGGTATTATAGGTTTGTGAGTTGTGATATCATGATGAATTAACATTTCAAGGATCTGATCAGCGTTCTCACTCTACTAGTAAAGGCATAGGAACTTCTTGGATGTGATTCATGTTTATACTTTTACTGGTAAAGAGATAGGTCTTTTTTTTGGTTCTGTACCTATGTGATGTTTAGTTTGAAATCTTGCATTACTTTCCATTATGATGTTCATTTATTAATGAAAACTATATTTTGGTTGACAGTATGTGAAGCAGGTTCTTACTTCGTCTAGTGACCACCTGCAGAAGAAGTAATTTGCTTATATTTTAGGCCAACAAGTATGTCTTTTTTCAAACTTGAGCTTCTAGTAGCTTAGTGATACCATTTGCGGTTCACCTCTTTTTATTATGGGTTGATGCTGAAATCGTGATATCTGAAGTGGTTCTTGAAGTATTGCACCTTGTGAAATGCATTACGCTGCTGCTTTAACAATGCTGAAAATATTTGAACTGAAAAACTCAAAACCTTTTTCTTTATTAAATAAATGCTTTGCTTGGTGAGAGGATGAACAAGTGCACTTTTTAGATATTTCAAATGTGTTTTGTTGCTTTTAAATGGTATTTAATACTAAACAGATTCTTGATTTTCTTTTCTTCAAATATAGGGAGTTGTATTGGAGCTTGATGAAGAAATGTCGGCAGATGATGATGAAAGAGAAGCTTTGCAAGAAATTATAAATAATACAAAGTCAAGTGAAGGGTATCTTGCTCTTGCCCATGATGTTGAAGTTATGGGGCCAAAATCTCCTGAGGACATTTATAAGGTGTGCATATATTTTTTTTGCAGTAGTTTTTTTCTATTCTATTGTAGTTTATAAACTGATTAAACATACGATCCTCAGTATTAACATTCACTAACCACACCTTTTACAAGCGACTTACAAGACAGACTGACACCACCTAACTTGAGCCAGTTGCATCATACCTTTCAGAAAATTACTTGAATGAGATTGAGTTGTGTTCGAGGTACTTGTTAGAGGGGTTGTTGAAAGCCATATCGCGGTAATGTCTTCCCTTGTTTGTGCATGATTCGAACCTCAATTTTTTCAACATTATTAGACCCAATGGAAATCCAAATCTCTAAAGTTTGGATCATGTAATTTCTGAACAGTCTTAGATTTTAACAAAAAGAGCTACTGAGCAGTCTCTTCTGCTTTTTATGGACTAGGCAGAACCCCCTTTTATTTGACCCTTTCATTATTTTATCAATTCACATTCTCTTTAATATAATGATTTATTTTCATGATATGGCATAAAGTTTAAGTTTCCATCATTAAAGTATTCAACATCTACTTCTGCAAGTTATTTTACTGAATAGTGTCTTGCATTTAAAAGAGTGTAATTTATTAGTATATCAAACAGCGCTCTGGATGCTGAATCAGAACGTGTTGTGCAGGAAGCACTCGATCGAGTAATGAAAAACAGGACTACATTGATTGTTGCTCATCGCCTGAGTACTTTTAGGGATGTAGATACCATCGCAGTCATCCAACAAGGGTCCATTGTGGAGAATGGTAAGAACTAAATGTCTTGTCTCTTCTTTTTATATCTAGAAACTATGTTCTCTCATCAAGTTCATACGATTGTTGTATGCGAACTGTGCATGAGATGAATCTGGTGCCATGGAAAACCATAAAATCTTCTACTAACATATTCCTTTCATTGAGATTAATATAATTACATTACTTTATCAATTAATTTGTACTTATTGATTACCTCATAGGGCCACATGAAAAACTTGTTCAAGATCCAAATGGAGCTTACTGCCAGCTAATTTGCCTTCAAAAAATGAACAAGGATTTGGATAAAGATGCATCCTCAAACCCCAACAGTATGTCAATGGATAGATGACAGTTAAGCATTCATAACTCCTTGCAGCGGTCAATTAGCCGAGGTTCATCTATTGGAAATAGCAGCCGACACTCATTCTCTGGATCATTTGGTTTACCTACTGGTATTGAAATCCCTGAGACATCATCCAAAAACCAAATAGTGAAGAAAAAACAAAAAAAGAAGTTTTTGTTCGGCGCCTTGCTTATCTGAACAAACCTGAATTGCCTGCTCTTATTCTCGGCGCTACCGATGTGATAATAAGTGGTTGCATTCTTCCTATATTTGGACTAGTCTTATCTAAAGTAATCAAGTCATTTTGTCAACCTCCTGATAAGCTCAAGAAAGATACCAGTTTTTGGGCATTGATGTTCGTGGTTTTCGGTATAGTGGCATTGATTTCTTTCCCGATGAGATCATATTTCCTTGGAGTAGCCGGGTCTAAGTTGATACAGAGGATAAGGACTATGTTCTTTGAGAAAGTTGTTCATATGGAAGTAGAATGGTTTGATTATGCTGAAGATTCTATTGGTGTAATCGACACACGACTTTCCATAGATGCAGCAACTATTAGGAGTCTAGTTGGTGATACACTGGCTCAGTTAGTTCAGAATCTTGCTGGTTTAGTTGTTGGTTTGGTGATCTCCTTTAGTGCAAATTGGCAACTGTCATTTATTGTGTTGGCATTAATACCTCTAATTGCGCTAAATGGATATATACAAATGAAGTTCTTGAAGGGATTCAGTGCAGAGGCTAAGGTATACGCCCAGAACTTTGCAAATTTATGTATATTAAAAATACTATATAGTATTCATTCTCTGTTTTTGTATATAATATGCCTATACCTTGTCTAGACTCCCGTGTTTTTGTTCCTTAAGCTGCTTGAATAAATATTATATACATTTATACACCATTGTATAGTACTCTATCTTATATAGTTGATTTCAAAGGTTTACATATTTGAATGTGAAAGAATTCATGGTAAATGGAATTGATCTCATGGTTTATGAATTGGTTGAGCTTTGTATAGTCATTCTACAAAGAGCTTGAAACATCTGGAATATATATATTTACAAATAAAAATCTTTGCATGCAGTGCATGTATCAGGAAGAAAGCCAAGTAGCAACTGATGCAGTAGGAAGCATTAGAACAGTTGCTTCCTTTTCAACAGAAGAGAAGGTGATGGAGATGTATAAGAAGAAATGTGAAGGGCCGATGAGGATAGGAATCAGACAAGGCTTTGTCAGTGGAATTGGTTTTGGGGTATCCTTCTTCTTGTTGTTTTGTGTATATGGTGTAGTTTTCTACGTTGGTGTGAAATTTGTTGAGAAAGGAAAGACCAAATTTGCTTATGTTTTCCAGGTAATAGTTTAAAATGCTTCTTATAGTTATCCAGTCTGCCAAGTTATTTGTGTCTTTTATCCATCATTTATCCACTCTCATAACAATCTATATACCAAGCTCGTTACTTTCATTGTTCTCTTGTTGGGAGAAAAATCACAGGTGTTAAGTACGTGTATATTTTTTGGGATTTCATGTTAAATCTGTACTCGCTCACTGGTTACTATTAAGACAAGAAACCCAAGAGATCACTATACCTAAGAAATTATTTGACTATAAAATAAACAGTATTAAAGAAGTCAGTTTCGTGTTTCTATGGTTTATTTCTTACATTTTCTTTAGTTATTATCAGTGTTTTAAAATATAATTTATAGAATATGTTTAACATTTTCACATCTTCCATAGGTGTTCTTCGGACTGACAATGGCAGCAATTGGAATTTCTCAATCAAGCTCCTTAGCCCCTGATGCATCTAAAGCCAAATCATCTTCAGCTTCTGTATTTTCAATTCTTGATAGGAAATCAAAAATTGATTCCAATGAGGACTCCGGTAACAACTTATTGCTTGTGAAGGGAAATATAGATTTCTGGCATGTTAGCTTCCGATATCCTTCTCGACCAGATGTCCAAATATTCCAAGACTTATCCTTCTCAGCCGTATCAGGAAAGGTAAATTATGAGCTATGCTTATGAGTAAATGCATCTTATAATTGAAGAAATACTTTTTCCTTCATGAGATGTAGATTTCTTTTAGTCTATTATTTTTAGCTATCTAGACATTTGAACATTCATTCTTTGTTTATGGAAAATAATCCTATTAAAAGTGACAGATAGTGGATCGACATACCATGAATTCGTGGTTCCTTTAACATTTATGCACAAAAAAGAAAAGATACACAATATCCATAATGTTTATGTAACGTCTAGAGTTTGATCTACCAACATATGTTTTACTTAGTATATACTAATAAATTACACTCTTTTAAATGCAGGATACTATTCAGTAAAATAACTTGCAGAAGTAGCTGCTGAATACTTTTATGATGGAAACTTAAACTTTATGCCATACTGAGAAGAATCTAGAGCTTTATCCAGAACATCTCCAGGTTAATTAGGTTGCTACTCCAACTCCTGAGCAGTTGTTCCAGGCACAATGGATGAGTTGTTACTTTGTATGAGATCAATGCAACATGTTTGATTACTGGTAATGTCCATAGCTATTCACTGCTTCTTTGTCATTGTGCTTTCTTCCTTGCATCACCTTCTTTAAATGATCTCAAAATACATAGTTATAAATTAGTTGTTTCTGCAATTATGGAGAGTGCAGAGATGGAATGCTACCTGGTTTGACTTGATCTATTTTCTTGTGTGGTATTGGGTGAATTTCTATTTCTATTGGTGCGTGATGGTCCATCTTAAGAACGCTACCGGTGGCTACCATGGAATTTGGAACTGGCACATTGCATCGTGGGTTGTTGGGTCTCAGAGAGGGGCACAATGGTGGACGACACTGAGCAAGGAGATTTGTCTACGTCATCTCTTCAATATTATACATTTTCACCAGAATATGAGTCGTTCAGTTCTATCTGATGCACGCCTTGTCATACTGGTGAGGACCTTACCTGTTGTTGGGAACTTGTGAACTCTACTAGATGAATGCACTTTTGGCTGTGCTTGGTTGGTTGGATAATCTGTTAGGTTTTGGCTCTGGATGCCCTGTCATTTACCTGTGGAGGTGCTGGAGTGTTTGCCATTAGTTGAGCAGGTTAAGTGGAGGCTGCGGAGAAAACAAGCAATATAAAGATCCGTGAAGCTGCAGCTGGAAAAATATCATATTGAAAATGAAAGTTTAGTGGACACGAAGTTAAAGCTATCCAAGGAACTAGAATCTTATGAAGGGAAAGTGAATGAGCTGCAAGAAAAGTTGAATAAAGTTGTTGCTGAGAAAGAAGAA
This sequence comes from Alisma plantago-aquatica, assembly GCA_963693085.1. NCBI lineage: Eukaryota > Viridiplantae > Streptophyta > Magnoliopsida > Alismatales > Alismataceae > Alisma > Alisma plantago-aquatica. Next base: position 112,243,695 of record OY856413.1, read on the forward strand.
ACAGTTGAGATCCTCGATTCTTGAAAGAAAACAATAGAGAATCTAAGCAAACAATTAGCTTGTGAAGGAGTGGAGCTTCAATCGTAGGTTGGTTATTTCCTATATGTTACACACATGTTCCATAGAATAGATATAACTCTAAATGTTTCTTCTCCTAATCCATGGACTGGTGTTATCTTTTATTCAGGTATCTAAGATCTTTGAAGAGAACAAAAAACTCAATGAGAAGTATCAAAACACAAAAGAGGAACTTGAAGCAGCTATAGCTACATTGGGAGCACAACTAGAAGAGGAGAATTCAAAGGAGAACTATTTAAGTAGGGAAGTTGAGAGTCTCAAGACTGAAATCCTGATCAAGTCGGAGATGGAAGCAAGAATATCAGAACTTGAGCAGTAATTGCTCTCCGTTGGGTGGCAGGGTGGCCATGCTTCCCTGTGTGATTGGCTAAAGGAGTGACAAAGTCATTGGCTAAAAGGAGTGACAAAGTCAAAATGTAGATATATATTTATATTGAAATTTGTATTGATTAAGGTAAAAGGCCCATGTCCTTCCCTATGTGATGAATAATTTTTCTATGTGAAATAAAAAGAAATGTTTCAAAGGAGTGATTTATTATGTTTGTTGTGTCTTATTAACTAGACGAGTTACTAAAAATATCATTTGGGTCTGATAAAAGCCACAAATATCATTTGGGTCTGATAAAAGAAGGGTAAAACCTTATTGACAAACAAATAAATGTACATCATAGTTGTAATTCATGGGAAATTAAGTATATTTGTGAAGGCCCTAGAACCTCATAGACAGTTGTGAAATTAGACTTCACAAATGTATTTGGGAGGCCTGGGAAGTCTTTTTGTGAAGGTCAAATAGTCATTCAAAAATGTATTTTTGAAGGCCTTAGAACCTCATTGAAAGTTGTGAAATTAGGCTTCACAAATATATTTGGGAGGCTGGGAAAGTCTTTTTGTGAAGGTAAAATAGTCCTTCAAAATAGTATTTGTGAAGGCTAGAGTCTCTCATCAAAGTATTTGTGAAGAGGCTTTTAGAGTAGGAATTTTTGTGAAGGAATGCCCTTCAACCAAATTTTTTTTGAAGGAGTTAATGTACATTTGTGAAGGAATCATCCTTCACAAATAGCCAATTTTCTTGTAGTGCTTGGATCTTTTTGTATAAGTATTCATCTTACATGCTGAGCCTTATCTATTATCTCCCAATGTAATTAATTATATTCCCTATAAACTCCCATCAAAGGTAACTCGAGGTTCATCTTTCACATAATATAATAGACATAGGAATAGAGTTAGTTTTGGAAGACTGGTTGTGAAGAGGTGACTTGAAGATCCAACTCCAAGGAGTGTCCATGGAAAGGCAAATGGGAGGTCCAACACCAAAGGGGCATCCATGAAGTTGTTCATCTTGATGCTTATTAAATACATGTTCATATGATATTCATGGGTTGTCATTGCATGAGATGTGAAAGACTATAGGTGGCAAGTAATCCCCTATGACTCCAAAGGATTATAGTAGTATGGCCATAACCAATGCTTTTGTGTTTGTGGATTGGATATAGTATGTATATGATATATATTATAAGTATGTGGTGTTTGGATATGTATGAGTACCATATATAAAATCCCTCAATTAAAATATTAATTCTTTGATGATTTCCATAAGCAGCAAACATGAAAAGCTTGATCGAGTAAGCGTAGGTTACGCCAAAGTGTGGTGTGTCGTACATCTCGTGGAAGTGTGATGGTAGATATGCAGATCTGCCAAAGCAAGGTGTGTATTCTATCATGTTGGATTTTGGGTCAGGCTTAACTCGGTGATCTTAATGATATTAAGTACCTAGAATCATATAGATGAAATATGGCACATAGTTGTCATACCATCTATCCCAGAGTTGCATATGATGCAATTGGAAAAAGTTTACCTAAATAGTCATCTTGTGGGTGATCATCCAAAACTGACTCATGATGTGATGAAATATGGATCTCACATATGCTCAAATATTTAGGATCTAAAAAGAAGCAAGCCTTTACAAAAGGGCAAGGTTGAACTACACATTGCAAATGGAGCAAGAGTTGCTACCACTGCAGTTGGAACCTATAATTTATCTCTGCCCACGAGGCTTATAATAGAGTTAAAGAACTACTATTATGTACTTTCCATATATAGGAACATTATGTTTGTATCTTATATGGACAAGGATGGATATGAATTTCATATAAAGAATGGCCAATGTTCTCTTTCAAAGGATGAGATCTTTTATGGAAGTGCCCTGATGTCTTATGGTCTTTACTTATTAGATCTTAATTCAGATGTTTATGACATAAATACCACAAGGTTAAAACTCTATAACTCAAACAAAACATATCTTTGGCATTTTCTTCTAGGGCACATCAATGAGAAATACATATGTAAACTCCATAAAGATGGTTATCTAGACTCTTTTGATTTCGAATCAATAGAGACATGTGAGTTTGGTTTGTTGGACAAGATGACCAAAACTCCCTTCACTAGCAACAGTGAAAGAGCTAGTGATCTATTAGGACTCATACATACTGCGTCCCTTTTAGAATAAATGCTAAAGGTGGTTATCAATACTTCATTACCTTTACTAATGACTTCAGTAGGTATGGTTATGTTTACTTGATGAAACATAAGTCAAAAACTCTTGAAAAGTTCAAGTATTTAATGAATGAAGTATAGAACCAACATGGTAAAAGTATTAAGGCACCTCGATCTGATCAAGGTAAAGAATATTTAAGCTGAGATTTTGAGGACCTTCTGCAAGCCCGTGGTATCGTATCACAATGGACTCCACTTGGAATACCACAACACAATGGTGTATCAAAAAGAAGGAATCACACATTTCTAGATATGGTGTGATCAATGATGAATTTTTGATCTTCCAACTTTGTTCTGGGTATATGCTCTAGAAACCACAATGTTTACACTTAACTGTGTACCTTCTGCATCGATTCAAAAGACACCATATGGGATATAGTAAGAAATGAAGAAGTTCTTAACATAGGAGAATAATTGTCTATGCATCTACAACACAATGGACAAGATCTTCTCACAATAGTAGGGAGAGCATCCATTATTCATATATTACAACACAATGAAATCTCTATCAAATCAAGGGAATTTATTTTTGGGAACTACCTATGCTAATGTTTCCAAAGTGAGCAGCACTTTCATCACCAGACACTTACTCAATGACCTTCAACCCTAGTATATTACAGTACAAAAACTCCTCCTCATTTGTAAAACTCTCCTATCCATGAACTAGGCATATGCACATCTGGCCCAATAAGAGATGTTCTCCACTCATATCCCTCATAATGATACATATATTAATCAATCAATGTTGGTCACACTAACCAAAGGATGTGGAAGTGGTCTAGGTCCAATTCCAAACTGCACCTATTGTGGCCAACTAGGCCACAGTAAGGATGTATGTCATTCAAAGAATGGCTACCCAACCATCTATGGAAGAGGAAGTGGAAGAGGCTCTATACACATCACCAAGCTCCCTCTCTAAATACTAATTGTACACCCCCTACATCACAAGAACTTTCACAATCATTGCATGTCTCATTCAAGAATCACAACAATATGAGGACACTACTCCTTATTGTCACATTGGAGATCCTCCAAATGAATCCCCTTTGTCTCACCTAGAAACAACCCACCAAGGTAATCTAGAGACCCAATGCTCGTCACCGGTATAACTAATTATGGACTCAAGTTCTACACAAAACATGATGGGTATTCTACACCTCCTTACCTCCTTAGACTCCTCTATTACACACTTCATTATCACTATGATAGATGGATTGGTAAAATGAGTTACTAAATGTGGCATTGTCCCACTTTCATTAAAAGTGAAACTTTTTGATGTTTTATTTGCTCCAAAATTGCCATACAATGTCATGTGCATATAAGGGGAAAAATTGACCCTCTCCTTTTCTTCTTAATCTTTGGTCCTTCAGATTTTTTCTTAGAGGATTGGAGGAATTTAATGATATCGGGCACGGAGTTCTCTTTTGTGATATATACTACTTCTCCACCCTACCACCAATTTTGAAAAGGTCTCTTCTTGCTTCCACTCCTTTACAAATACACTTAGGCCTTGGCCACTATCCCTGGACAAATTCAATATTTATATAGTTCTACTTCATCTTGTTCTTTTATTTCATGTAATGCATGCCATTTGGGGAAATATCATTGTATGTCTTTTCTGACTCATATTATCAGACAATCTTCAAAAATTTTGTGCTACATCATAGTGATGTTTGTGGACCATTTCATATTATCATTTATAATGATTTCAAGTATTTTCTTACCTTGGATGATTTCTCTAGACTTGATTTCATCTTCTTCAAAAATGTGATGATGTTTTCACTTATTCATGTGTTTCCTAAAACTAATTTGGTTCAATGTTTCCACATCCATGAGGATTCTTCATACATATAATGCCCTTGACTATGCCTAAAAGAGTTTCTTCTCATTTTCTATGATGTAGAAATGATTCATAAATGCTCTTGAGCTTACTCTTTGCAACATAATGGTATTGTTGAGTGTAAAGTCATCACTTCCTTGACATTACATGATCTCTTGCCATTCATGAAAATTTCCCTAAACATTTTTTTTAGATGTGGTACTCATTTTATATTTCCTATTAAATCATAAACTTTCCTTACTTATAAAATGAAAATTTCCTTTTTCTATTCTCTATCCACAAACCTCATTATTTCCTTTACCTCCTTGGGTTTTTGGTTGTGTGGCCTTTGTTCACAAGTTTAATCCCAAGCCTGACAAACTATCCCCTTGAGCTATAAAATGGTGTTTTTTAGATATTTTTTCTCTAGAAAAGGATAAAAGTGCAATGGCCCTCTATTAGGATGAGTGTATATATCTGTGGATTTCACTCTCATGTGGAAGATCTCACCTTCTCTTACTCATCATTATATGTTTACCATATCAACACAATGGTCTTTCTACTTAATCCCTTTAACCAACACCCATCACCTTCATTAGAAGACTTGCACCAACACATTGAAGATGACTCTCGAAAAGCATGTTTGTTGTCATCTTCTATTCCAAACCAATCCCATCTACCAGAGACACTTCACAGTGGTAAACAATCTTGAACTATCGAACATGTTATCTCTAACACTTGTTGTCTAGCATGCCTTTCTCCTACTGCCACTAATTTTTCAACAACCTTGAACACTACATATATTCCAAAACATCCAGTGAATTCTTTTTTGAGTATGTATTCATCATTTATGGGGATACTTCTTACATTTAGTTTTTTCATGTTTGTATTGCATTTCACTTCATATTTCACTTGTTTTAGGATTTTATAGGTTTATGCAATTTGTTTGGTATCTAATGTATTTTTTTTATTTGTGGGATTGATGCAAGTCAAATAGAGAAACAATTATTGATCCATAAAAAACCCAAGGAAATGATCAAAGTTTGCAAATCATCACTCCCTAATATTGACAATTGGAGACACAATCATCAAACTATTAATGGTAAAAAAGAAACTCTCATTTTGCATATGGACTTGAAATTTGATTATTCAAAAGACATTGGATGCACAATTCAATTACATAAAAAACTAATGTATATGGAGCATACCAGTCGAATGACTCACTCGTGAATCACAAAGTGATTCAAGAAGCTGGGTTGTGAGTTGATGAAGTTTTTGAGCAAGTGAGTTGACTTAATCACCTTTTGAGATAGTAGACCATTATGAAAAAAATATCACAATAAAATCTAGGAGCTTCAATGCCTTACCAGTCTCATGACTCACACAAGAGTGGATAAGAAAGAGGACGTGTTGCAACATACTGACAAGGGACCCCACAATAGAAAGATGTTACTTGTTTGCAAAAATAGAGATAGAATCACCTATTGCAAACCTTCCCCAAGAAAAGTTGGTCACCAGACTCATTCCATGAGTTAGGCCTCTGAAAAATATACACTAAAATTCCTCAAGATCACATGTGATGTTAGAATTGAGCAATTCAAGATGATTTGGGAGGATAAATCAATTATATATGAAATGAGTATATTTACTGACCATTTCTAGTTGGTAGACTATCCCTCTAGTCGCCCATTTTTTTAGATCTAGAAATATGCAAAAAATCACAATTGTTAGATCTATTGCAATTATTCAAGAGTTTGCCAAATGATATAAAGGGACTTGGAGAATGTCTAGGAAAGGGGTTCACAACCTATCTCTCCCATTCACAATCCTACCCGCCACCAAGGAAGACTAGAGACTTGACAGATTGCCATGGAGATACACTCTACTAAAGACGTCAATGGAAACTGGAATGCAGAGCTGATATCTAGAGGGTGGTTTATAAGATCACAAATATTCTCTTCTGCACTACTAATTTATCCATGATCCTATCTTTCTCTCTTTTCTCTTATATCATGAGCATGAGTATAGAGAATATTTCTTTGTTGGGCATGGGGATTATCCCTACAACCTGTACTATAATTCTACATTGTGAATTACTCTTGCTTGGACTTTTAGATTGTTGATTAGTTGTATAATGCATGTTCTACAGATTAGTTATGCACCTTTCATATCTATTGCAATCCTAGGTGTATATACATTGAAACTTAGCATTAGAATACCAATCAATGTTTGTTGAACCTCAAATATGATTATGGAAGTATGTTTTTTGGGAATATAGATTCATGATTTGTATGTCACTAGACCTCGAGCCTATAAGAAAATCTTTCCTTGTGAATTCTATAGTGGTAAAGGTTATGGAATTTTCTTGTACCCAATATAATAATAATGAAAGTGAGTCATGAGATGTGAGAGCTTGAATACACAGGCAGTGGTGGTGAAACCCATTGTCTCTATGATTCCTTTATTGTGAAAGATCATCTCTTTGATAGTTTTATTACATTTCTTGCTTTGTCAATTAAGTTATTCAAGAAAAAAATGACCTGATCTATCCTATCATTATTAAGTACTTTTTTTAAACAACATATTACTGCTTAAACACTTGAAAATGGATACACATAGTTCATATGTTCCTCTGCTCCTCCTGGACCTACCCAGGGAGGTTTATTAGGGAACCGTTCACTGAGATAGATAGAGGTTAACTCTTGCGGACAGTAAGGAAAACTAATATTAGGGGCAGGTTTCTTGAGGAACCATTTAGCCTGAGCGTCAGCTAGGCGATTAAATTCCCGGAGACAATGGACTAATCTGCAATCTCGAACTTTCTGTAGTTTCCTCCGTATTGCATGCTTCAGGCTGGTTAAATATGCTGGTGTCTCGATCCTATCGTGGATAATCTACACTGAGAGCTGTGAATCCGTCAACACGCATGGGGCATCAGTCCCGCTCTCGATTAACATGTCGAGCCCCAGTGAGATGGCCTGCATTTCCCCTTCCAGAGGGTCCCTCCCTCTCAGAATGCGAGCACCGCCCATCTTCCAGTAGCCTTGCTGGTCTCGTAGTACCCAGCTGGAGCACATGATCTGCTTCCTGTTATCCACTGCTACGTCTACATTTAAATAATGATGAGCTTGTGGGATAATCAAACCACTTTGCCGCCTGCCCAGGAGTTCATCTGATGCTTGTTGATGGCTTGCTGACGCTTCAAGGGCCGAGTGGACTCCGCTTCTGATTCGGACGCAAGTCGCTTCAACTGAGGGAGTTCTGTTCTGAAAGACGAACTCATTCCTTTGCTTCCATAGAGTCCAGCAAGCGGTAAGGAAAGTGTTGTGCCAATTATCTACTTCTTGGCGGGAGTTAAAGTTTAAGGCAATCCATTCCCTTATGTCTGTAGTGGCGAAGAAGTCCTCAGTTAGTTCCGGCTTGAACAATTGCCAAACTCTGCATCTCCAGTGACAATCACAGACAGCGTGTAGCATGGACTCCTCCATCCCGCATCTGCTGCACTCTGCGGAGGTAGTCATCATCCGGAAGAAACGTAGCTGGTTTGTGAGCAGCCTGTCGTGTCCCATGAGCCACCCAAAGGCTCGGATGCGCTGGGGCACCTTGGCCTTAGAAATGGTCGTCCATTTACCTGTAGTAGCCTAAGCTTTCGTTCCGATCAGCTTTGCGTAAGCGCTTCTCATAGAAAAATGCCCATACTGACCTCCCACCCAGAACCATCCGTCCGGCCCACACTCGGGGTGTGGGACGCCCAGCAGTAGGATATCCTCTGCCATTTCTGAAGTAAACCATTCTATTAAGAACACCTTGTCCCATTCCCCTTCAAGCGTGACCATGCTACTCACAGTGAGGTCCTGCAGCTCGGAGGGAACTACCTTCCCAGGTCTGAGGGTCGGTGGATGGCTGCTTCTAATCCAGGCATCGAACCAAGCATTTATACTTTGACCGTCGCCCAGAGTACGCCGTGCTTCTTGTTGGATGTCCAGTATGAGGGGTCGAATAGCCCGCCACATAGGGGACCCATGATCGGCGAGGTTGGCCCCTTTGCTGTATTTATGAGTCATCATGCTAACCCAAAGGGTTGGTCTGCGATTGATGAATTCCCATGCAATTTTCATGAGTAAAGCTCTGTTTTGTTCCCTTGCACTTCTAATGCCCATGCCACCTTGTGAGACGTCCGCAATGACTTTGTTCCATTTTACTAGGGGGATACCTCTCCCTTCAGAGTTGCCGGCCCAAACAAACCTCCTAATCAATTGATCAATTATGTCACATATAGTTAAGGGAATTGCCGAAGTTTGCATCAGATAGGTAGATGAATGAGTAAGCACTGATTTCTCCAGGGTGATTCTTCCCGCAAGTGACAGGTATTTGTTCGCCCATCCAGCAATTTTGTTTTCAATGGCGCTTGTTGTTGAGAGATAAAGCTCCTTCTTCTTCCTCTGATGAATAATCGGTACCCCTAGGTGTTTGCCGAGGTTGGTCGTTTCCACCATTCCTAGCTTCCTATAGATGCGCCGTCTAATGGAATGAGGTGTGCCTTTAATAAAGAAGATGCTTGATTTATCCTTCGCCAGCAGCTGTCCCGACGCCTCCTCAAACCTTCTCAGACATTGGCTAATAGTGCGGGCCTGTGTGACTGTCGCCTCCCTGAAGAGCATGATATCGTCTGCGAAGCAGACATGTGAGAGTCGGGTTTTGCCCTTGCTGAAGGTGGCAGGCTTCCATCGTCCTTGAGTCACCGACTCCTGGATGGCTTGACTTAGTCGATCTAGGCAAAGGACGAAGATATATGGGGACAACGAGTCTCCTTGCCTTACTCCTCTCGTCGGATGAAAAGCTGTAGACTCCCTACCTTGCCAAAGAATGGTCGTGGACCCTACCGAGATTACATCCATGATGATCACCACAAGTTTTTTAGGGATGGTCGTGTGGCGAAGAGTGTCCTCGATGAACTCCCAGCTCATTTTGTCATAAGTTTTGGCGAGGTCGATTTGGATTGCCATGGTGTGATGTTTGGTTCTCCTCTTCTCCATTGAGTGGACTGCTTCTTGAACCAGCATTGTGTTGTCGCTTATCCTTCTTCCTGGAATGAAGCTCGACTGGGCCGGATCAATCCAGCTGCTGAGATAAGGTTGGAGCCGCGCCACTAAAATCTTCATCACCACTTTCATACAAACATTGTTCAACGAGATAGGCCTGAGTTGAGCACACGTCTCAGGCTTATTCTTCTTGGGGATTAGGATCATTAACGCATTTGATGCGTCTTTGTCCCAATGGTTACCTGCAAAGATATTACTCACAAAGGATGTTAAGGAATTCTTAATAGTATTCCAATTACATTGTAGAAAGTTGGAGTCCACGCCGTCAGGCCCAGGGGCCTTAAATTTTTCCATGGAAAATAACGCTTGGCGCACTTCTTCTTCTGTTGGCGACCTCCCTAGGTGATCTTGTTGGGGCTTCATGATGGCTGGGAACGAACCACCGTACTCAGTGCAAAGGTGTCGTCTGCCACCCGACTTATCTTCTGTGTAGAGCTGCTTGAAATAATCCAGTATCAGTTCATGAATATCATCCTCCTTATCTAGCCAGATGCCTTCCTCATTTTTTAGCCTGGTGATCATGTTCCTCCACCTTCTCTCCTTAATGAAGGCATGGAAGAACTTCGTATTCTTGTCCCCGGATCGGAGCCACTCACAGTGAGCGCGTTGCTGCCAATCGAGCTCCTCTTTCTTAAGGACTTTGTTCAACTTGAATTGGATGTCCAACACAATGTTCTCCATGTCGTGGGAGTATTCGCGTGCGAGCTGCTCCTGGGCCTGCAACAAGCGCACCTCGAGCGCTCACTTGGTGCGAGTGTTCTTCCTGTGCTCAGTGTTGTTCCATTCTGACGCCTTGGCAAGAAAAGCTTTAGCTACTATTGTGAAATCTTGATTGGATGTCCACGCTTCCTTAACTATTTGTTGGAAGTCTCCCGAGAGCTGCCAGCTAGCTTGCGTTGTTCTAAGTCTTCGCCTGTGTCCCGTCTCCTCTACAAATCCCAGAGCCACCAGGAGTGGGGCGTGGTCCGATTGAAGACGTTCGACCACCTCCACTCACCATTGTGTGTTCATTTCCAGCCATTGGGTGTTGCCTAGTACTCTCTCTAGCTTCTCTTGGAGAAGTCCTCTCTTGAAGGTCATGCGAGGGCCGCATGCTTCAAGTTCGACTAAACCAGTGGATGATAAGGTATCGTGGAAATCATCAGAGCTCCTGCGATCGAACCCCATGCCGCCGAGCTTCTCATCAGGCGTAAGATAGGCGTTAAAGTCTCCCAGGACCGCCCAAGGCAGGTCCGCAGAAGGGGCAATGGCTTGGATTCTATTCCAAAGGAGGCGTCGTCCCTCCCGGACCGTGCTGCCGTAAACAAATGTAAGCAGATACCTGCCGTCAACACGGCAGTGAATAAACTGTCTGTGGCTCATCAAGATTTCCATCTCCGTAATGGAGTTTTTCCACATAAGCCAAATCCCGCCGGAGTATCCGATGGCTTTGACTCGGTGTGAAAAAGGAAACCCCAGCTTTCTGATAATGGCCTCCGCCCGTGCGCCACTGGTTCGTGGTTCAAGCACAACCAAGATCGAGATCCGATACTTTCTGACCAGTTCCTTAACTACGCCTTGGGTATCCTTGTGGCAGATACCTTGCACATTCCAACACAGAACGTTCATTTAAAAGGGTTTGGGTTTGGGCCTCCTCCTTCCTTCATCACCTCGGTCGCTTCCTTCATGCCTCTCCTGCCGCGCTTCTTTGAGCCTGGTTCAACCGGCTCTGCCATAGACAGTATCTTCCTGTTGCGCAGATGTATCCCTGCGCTGCCCCTTCCAGGAAAGTAGAAAGCCCGTGCTGGGCCTGGATCGGTGGCTCCCATCACAAAGGAACCAATCGGGAAATCTCTGGTTTCTCCTTGGTTGTAGCTGGTACCTGTGGTGACTCTGTCGCCGGTCAGGATGACTGCCGAGTGCAGGTTTTCCTTGCCTTTTCCTCTTTTGGTCTGAGCAGTTGGGGACTTTGGTTGTGCTGCTCGTTGATTTCCAATGTTGGACTCGCTCAATGGGGGCCGTTGATTGCTGTTAGTGTTCTTTCTTTCCAATCTTGATTTCTGTTTCCTCATGCTCCAGTCAATACGGGTGACTCTCTCAGCAACCTCTTCAGCTTCAGGTCCTTCCTCGTCATCTGTATCCTGGATTTCCTCAATTTCTGGCTCCTCCAAGTTTTGGAATCGATTTTGTGTGGCCATGTGCTTGCTGGGCTGCTCCTGAGCTTTCCGCCTTGGCTTCCGCTCTGTCTCCACTAGACACAGGCTGTGGTTGGGGGCGGTTCCCACATTCCTTCTCAAGATGTCCAGCGTGACCGCAATGGAGGCAGATGTAAGGGATGTTTTCATACTGGACCATAAGTCGTTTCCCCTCGACAAAGACAGCAGGTACGAGGGGTTTACCGGTTTGCAACTCCACAGCTAGTCTGGCGAACTTCCCCCGCCTTTGGGATGTGGTATTAGAGTCCATCTTAATTGTCTTGCCTATTCTGTTGTTGATCGCCTCCAAGAGTGCATCCTGGTACAGATGGATGGGCAGATTAGGAATTCGAATCCACGCTACGAAAGTTTCCGGATGGTCTTTCTCTGGGGAGAAGCCTGGATTCCATCTTTGCACTATGAGGTAGGAGCCAAATAAAGGCCATGGGCCGCCGGTCAAAGCTTTCAGGTAATCGTCCAGTTTCTGAAGCTGCACGAGATAGTAATCATTGTCCAAGTCGATTAGGTTATATCCTCCATCCGGTGCCCACATGAGCCGGATCTTGTCTCTGAGGGTCATGTAGCCTATGTCCCTTGCGATGAGTTTGACGACTACCGCAAATTGCCATGGTTTTAGCAGGTTGTTCCGTGCTTCCGCGCTGAGACTAAACGATGGGAATCCTTCAACTTTTGTCTCGATGATGTCTTCTTTTTGAAGTTTGATACCGGTTTTGTCTGCATCTATCTGGATGTAACCGTGGTTATTCTTGTGCAGTCTTGTTGCGGCTTCTTTGTAGGCCATCGGTTGCCTTGTTGACGCGGCGTCGGCATCACCAGTGTTTCCTGAACGAGATTGTGAACCGTTTTGTTCCTGGTGCCCTAGCGGCGGGAAGGCCTTGTCTGCTTCCTCTACCTCCATCTCCGATCCACTAGGGTTTTGCTGGCCTCTGTCTTCCTGTGATTTCTCTCCCAGACTCCTTCGACTTGCAAATTGAATCTGCATCCTCATATTTCCGAGCGGAATAGTACCGCTACCCGTCCCTCCGGGATCCCCATCGTCCTCCTGGCCGCCTGGACTTCCTCGGAACCCTAGCGTGCCGCCACTCCATCACGCCGCCATAGAAGTTTGTTAATTATGTAAATATGCAATTTGTTCTTATTTTATTGTCTCTTGTGGGTGGTGCTTATTATATTATTATGTTGGTATACAATAGGATTTCCATGTCTTAGTGCATTTGAGGGTACAAATAAATACACACCATATTTGGCCCGCTTTGGGGGACAATATAAAATTTTGATTTTTTTGTTCTTTTGACATTAAACTAGTATTTTTTTTATTTTTTCTTTCTTATTTTCTGTATTTTTTAGATTTGTTTAACACCTTAGCTTGTTCTTGTAATGTTTACTTTGTTGTTGTACTTTATATTTTGGTTCCATATTTTAATATTAGATTTTTTATGTAGCTAACTGTATCTATTAATTAAATTATGTCTTAATTCGTCGAAGTAATTTTTCTCTTGAGTCTGATAGACATATTTTCTAACTTTTAGGTACTCAATTAAATAGTGTGGTTATCACAACAAACGATACAATTACGTTTCTCTTTCAATCATGATATGTGGGGATGTTAGAATATGAACCCCCAAAGAAAAAATAGCCATGAAGAGACTCAACTTGAGTGTAGTTTCAGACTTCTAAAAGTAAATATGAAAAAGACTACAAACAACAATATTTGGAGGGATACTCTGAGCAACTACTATATCGATAAATATGTAAATGAGGTGAAACACGATCAATAATACTAGAGGAGTTATAGTGAAGATAATTACTATACAGATCTATACCCTCCTGAAAGAGATGAGATTATGTATGCCCTTCAAAAAATGCTATCTGACCAACAAGTAATGCTAGTAGAGGAAAAAGCCAAAGGCAAAACACAGGAGGCACAACTCAAAGTACAACTCTCTCTCTCAATCGTATTACTTGAGGGTCAAATGGAGAAATTCTTGGGGAAGTTGGAGCAGCCATAATTTGTGATTGATAATAGGATGATATTTATGCCATACTAGAGATGACAATGGGTGATTCAGAGACAATAATGTAGCCAAAAGAAGTGGATCTGAAATTGTGGTAAAGAAGTGGACCAAAGTGGAGCAAAAGAAGTGGAGCTAAAATTGGACATGTACACTTGTGTTCCATTCTTATCCTCATTAGGGGCCTTGAAATGTCAATATGATGAGCATCAATAGGAGTTTCACATTGACATGGTTGTAGTTTTAGATGGTCCATCCTCCTTACTTTTGTAGGATCACATCCATATGGTTAAAATGATCAACCCACCTTGGTTTAATCTATTTTGGAAGATGAACAACCAACTTACATAACAAATCAATAAAGTTTTAGGCGATGATGTACATTCTCAGTATGAGTTATACATGCCAACACCACTTTATTTTTTTGTCTCCTCCCCAATTGTAATTCTAGAATCAACCATAGAGGAGTTGTGTGAGTTTTGTGTGGAGGATCCAGATCCACAGGTTGATATACTAAAGGACCTCAATACCTTTATTAATTTTTATGTTGATTTGGCAAAAGACAAGGAGGATGCACAACTTCATACATATATTTACCAAGATGATTTTATATATGAGATAGTTCCTCTATGCTAGTACCACATTATCTATATACAGATCTAGGTGATGAAAAGAAACCCACCTTATACAACACCCTTTGGAGATTAATTACATACTACCTTAGCCATTGAATAAGATAGACCACCTCTAATCTTCAAAAATGAGAAAATTTTGAGGAAACCTGAGAGACGTTCCACTCCTACTTTGTACCACTTCTTACATACCCATGCACAACTACTACAATGTATTAAATGATGGAGATGTATTGGTGTATCCTAATGGATGGATGTCCCAGTAAAAGACAATAATACTTCAAACATCCTGACAATATCCTTGAGCTACTATGACCACCTGATCACTTATGGAACCATGAATCTATCACATCCAAGGTTTCAACCCTTGTTCATATTCCTTTCAATCAGACATTCTTTGAGTTTCCAGGGCCACCTAGATGACCATTAATGATTTCTTCCTCTCCATCTTTTGTTTAGTATTTTCTTGAGGATGAGAAATATCTAAGTCGGGATGGAGGTGGGGTGGTAAATAGATCTTTTCACCAACAACTTTTTTTTTGTACTCTTATTTTATTTAAGCATGTTAGATTTTCATATATTGTTTGCATTTAATTTACATACATTATATTTAGCTTAAAATTATTTTGGCAGTTCTTTGTTCTTGATATTCTAGTTGAAGCCATTATTTAGTCAGAGTTCTTTACATCCATATTTGCATTCCATTTATAATTTTCATACAATCCCACTTGTTAGAGGTAAAATCCTTGATGTCAACTATATTTCTAAAAGCATGTCAATGCTTAGAAATTATACTTTGTAGCAAAATAATATAAGCATCATGTTTACTGGAAAGGATGGAAGGTGTTGGATGAAGCAATGGGAATCAATATGACGTTCCTCCCAATGATTAATGAATCATATCCATAAAATTTCCATGTATCCCCTTATCATGAAATCATTTGAGTGTAGTGAACTAGATGAATAACCAAGTGTATTTAATCATTGAAACAAGTGTTGCACATGATCCAAACACTCTTCTACAATTTTTATTCCATCTTATTACCTTACATCTACCAAAAATATTAAATCCTAAATATGTTCTAAACCCCAAGTGCAGGGTGGCACACCACCCACTATTTCTATAATTGCTTCTTGCATACCCCTCTCTATGTAATAATAAAAGATGTCAATGTGCACAAAAAGAAAAAAGTTTGATGTAAATATGTATTAACAAAATCAAAATTGTAATCTCAAGTCGAATAGAGGAGATATGTTCCTTCCTCCTTTCACATCCTGATTCACTCCATTTCCATGTTGGGTTGCTTTACTTTCTCTATTCATATCCATTTGCCATACCCCAATGTTGGATTATGTCTATACTCATGATTTTCAGGATTCCTCAATTTCCCATGAAATCTTTAGGCATGTATGATATTGTGGATTGTGGTGAGGAAGTAGTGGTTGTAACGCAAGGTCAGGAACAAGCATATGGAAAAGAACACTACAAAAAACTAGTATTTCTTCACAGGCAAAGCTTGTGGAAGACTCCTCCTAGTAGGCCCTCACAAATAGGAATGGTTGTGGTCCTTGCCCTCACAAATGGGACATGAAGAGAAACCCTATGACAAATACCAGTGGTCCTGAGAACCCTAAAAAATACAATTTTCATGGACTAAATGACCCTCACTAGTGTCACACTGAGGGACTCTATAACCTTCATAAATACATTTTTGAGAGCTTGTTAAATTCACAAAAATACATTTTTGAGGGACTTGATGCCCTGTCAAATATATTTTTAGAGGCTATTGGCTTCATTAATATTATTTTTGAGGGACTATATGGTCCTCTTCATGAAAATTGTGATGGTCGGTATGGTATTCATCACTACATTTTTGAGGGGCTAAAAATCTTCATCAATATTATTATGATGGACTATTATACATTATTACTTATTTATTTAATAGTTGATTTTAAATAGTTGTTACTCAAGCACATATCAACTTTAAGATGAAAAGTTTTAATTTTAAATCCCGAGAAATATTTGTATACTATTCACATGACATCATAATGACATTCACACCAATATTTCTAATAAGAATATTGAATCACCTAAAACCAATATTTATAATTGAACAAAAATATTACCCACGCATTGCATGGCCAATGTTAATAGAAATAAAAAATTAAAATTTGATATTGGTAGCACATCATGTCTGAAACTCCTCAAATCCATAATGTCTTAAGAATCCTTAAAAAGATGTGGTTCTCTTCATGAATGTCATCCCTGATATCATTAGCTCCATTCTGCTCCTAAAAATGACACCAATCATAATATCAATAAAATTTTAAAAGTTTGATAAATATATAAACAATATAAAATGAAAGTAACCTTATAATTTGTTTCTAGTGTAACCTGTGGTACATTCAGGATCCAAATCCATCTTTAAAAGCAAATATACCCTGGCAATATAAATAGGAAAAAAATATAAGACAACCATTCATCTGTATCTTAAGGATGATGAAAATTACTAAATAGAAAGTTTTGGGTAAATTTATAAAGTGCATCATTTTCATATTATGATTATCCAACCATGTGAAATAATGAGCATTCAAGTATTTTGCATGTAAGTTTAAAATATAATAAGGTTTGCATATATATGGTAGACAAAACATGATCTACTAAAAGTTGATATAGGAAAGAGCATTGCCTAGAGAATATTGAATACCTCATTTGAATGGTGAGCTACTAGTGTGAAGGATATTGAGGATGATGTTCTTTTATACAAGATTTAGAACTTGCAAATATGCTTCACGTATCAATTCATCAACTGGTCTAGGATTTGATCTTCTTGGTTTGATCTTGTTTTCCACATTTTTAGATATATTTTGCTATAATTACAAAGAACCATACAAGAAATAATTAAACTGAAACAATAATACATATGATGCTTTCTAAACATGAAGGAAATACAAAATTGCATACTAACTAACCACATGTGGGCTTTTACCATAAACCTTTACAAAAAAATTGTTAAGGGGTACATTGGTTTGTTCTTCACTGACCTATACATGATTTATAAAAAAAATTGTTGTCCATCTTACAAGTTTTAAGGCTATTTATGAAATAAACTTAAAAAAATACCATTTCTTCGTGATAGAATCTCCATGGTTTAGACCATGTGGTGTGACCCACCACTTGTTTGCTCAATTTTCCTTATTGGTCTTGATAAATTTTTCTAAACAAATAAGAAATAAATAATTAGATGAATTAGACAAGTAAATCATGAAGTAAATTATTAAATGAAAAGGACTATGCTTTGGAATTTTTGGTTCCCCATTTTTTAACGATATTTTTGAATTGTTCCATATCTATCGATGATTTTTTCTCAACTTCCTTCATCATCATTTCTAGGTCATTCTTGTACGTTTCATAGGTATCACTCTTTACACATTCCCTCCACACCAATATCCCATTTATAATATATTCATTAATGTTATTCTATGCATTTGGATGACTACCTATATCAAAGTATTTCTAAAACAACAAAATTTGTAATTTTGACAATAATAATTACACAAAATACAAATATTCAATCAAGAAGATTACCTCAACGAATGATATTTTATCTGCAAATTCTTGTTGTTCACTCCACTTCAAGAATAGATGTCATATTATGCGGTTTTCTTTCTAACATGTGGCAACACCAATTCAATTAAGCACCATTTTCCTCAAATAATTTCCATCAGAATCCCCTTAGATCTTGTGACGTGGTTCCCCAACCTTCAAATGTAGACTTTGCTCGATTGCAGAACCCCATCCAAAGTTTTTTGTTCTCCTATTCATTCTTAAAGTTTTCTTCATCTATGAAATAATATTTAACATTATTGAATGGGGTTGTAGATGGTGGAGTATGTACTACATCATGTGATTTTTTACTAGTTGAGGAAGGGGACAAAAAGGTTGACTTGGTGGGATGTTACTTGTGGCTCTAGTGATTCTTCTTACTATCATCCTACAAATAACAGTGTAATATAATTGGGGATGGCCAACTCGTTCTTGAATATTAGTGTAAAGAAATTTAGTAGGCACTGTTAACATGTAGGAATCCCATTATATCATTGCATCATTGGAAAACATAACAAAAACTAGAAGATAAATTACCCCGGTAACTTTGAGTTTTGATAAAATAAAGAGAAAACCCTTTTTAATATAATATGAATTGAAAATAATAACTAACTTCATCACACATAATCAGTTTATCAAGAACTATAATTCATGTTAGGCATGACAAAAATTTCCATGATGTTCAATATACTCATTGACCAACTTTAGACACAATGGCCAATATAATCCTCTATATTTTTTTTTAAAGTATTCCATGATAAACTATATTTCTAGTGAAGGGAGTATTTCTGTTTGCATATGTTACATGCTTCAAGCATTTTGTGTTGGTCTGCATGCAACATGCAACCGGACCTTATACTAATAGTGAATAGAACAACGTGTACTTTTCTCATCATACATATAACTCTATACTTAATATTATCAATTATGTGTGTGTCGATGTGATGACCTGAGTAGAAATTTTAGTTTATATACTTCTCTTCATACAATTTTAAATGAAAATGTTGAAAACTTTTGGAATTTCTAAATTCAAGTATTCTCTAGGTGTAAAAAATGAAATTGCATTAAACCCAACTAAATCTTTATATATGAAAATTTTGGATTTTATACCTTATTGAAAATTTTCACCAATAATGTTTTGGTATTCTTAAAATTGTCACAATGACAGAATTTAAATCATCAGATACTACTTTGTGATAGTCTTACAGAATTTTTGGAAAGTAACGATAATCTAAAATCTACTATAATGATATATGCTCGTAAAATACATTAAAACAAAAAAAGATCACTGCCATACTATACATTTTCAAGTTGTCACAAGTATGAAGTTAAATTAAACTTGTATTTTATTAATTTGAAAATACTACATCATTACCAACATATTCCATGATTATATATTATATATGTATATCTCTCTCTTTCAAGGAAGTGGCAATTTGAAAATAATACAAGTACATGTCCTAAATAAGAGAAGTTTCTAAAAGTACAATCAACGTTAGTGTTAGAGTTACCCTACAAAATTTATCAATAAATCACATTTATTTATCTCAAGCTCCGACAAAAATTAGTAGAAGTATGCATACTTTTCATTTATGAGTATTACATAGAAATAAGTTCTATCGACTTGGATAAAATACATGGGTACATGATTAGTTCTTTGATTGCACATTTCATTGTTATAAGTATCCAAGGACATGATTTGAAAAATCCTTTGGTTGTAGGGAATCATCGCTATCACAATAAAATGTCCTTTCTCATAAATATGGTGGGGTTGGTCTGTGGTTGTAGGATAGCAAGTGCTTATTGTTTGGATAGTGGTTAGGTGAATTGACACCACACAATCAATCTGCTACAATTGTGAGCATAATCACATTATCATATATCCATAGATTTCTTAGCAATAATGAAGGGTGTGAATTCTCAAAATTGTTATAGCAGGAGTTATTACTTTGGAAATGTTGCTATACTTCATGTTCTCTTGGAGTTTGCAATTGTTGTTTGGGTTTGAACTCACACTTCGGTCTAGAGATTGGTTGTCTTTCCATCATTTTATCATTCTACATCGTTTTGAAATGGGAAAACCCTTGTTAAGTATTTGAATTTATCGTGATGCACTTTCTCCTTGTTGTGTAACGTTCATGTATCCTTGTTCTAGAGAACAACCCATAATAACATCATCCAAAATAAGTGAACGGTTATATGAACAAGTTCGAGAATGTTGCTAGCTTTCTAAATAGTGAAGGGTCATGTTCTCATGGTTCAAGACAACTCTACCTAAAGTTTATGGAAAAGCTGATGAGAGATAACAAATTACCAGTTTAGATGGTAAAGTCCACATTTTTCCAGTTTGGTCATACACACATCAAAGGATGTGATTAATGCTTCAAAGAGTTGGTTAATAAGATTTTAATCATCAGATCTAAAAACTAAGTCGATGAGGACAGAAATCACAAATAAATCTATGATGGGATAGCTTCCAGGGTCCCTGTAACACCCACAACATTGGATGCTTTCCGTAAGACCACTTGTCTCATAGTCAAGTTTTGTTGTCAAAAGGAGGGCCCAAAAAGCAGCCAGACCGGGCTGACTATTTCTCAATTCCAAGCAACCACAATACCAACAACAATAGGTCAGCCTGAGGAACTGTCACAAACTCTTTGGCCAGACTGTGTCACCTCCTTGAAGAACACAAAAAAGTTTGAATAGGCGCCGACACGGATAGCACCGCTAGCATTCGACAAAGGGATAGACATCCACATCTTTCACAACTGTCTAGTGGTTGTGGACTATGGGACATGTAAAATCTATAATAGCTCTGCGACACCCCACATCTCAGTTCTTGCATCCCTGGGCACCAATCCACAACCATGACTGCATGGTGGCTAACAGGTAGGGTTCCGCGTCACTACATATAAATCATACTACCATTGTAACCACTTGGATCATGTTGGTAATCAAGTCCAAGTAATTGCAGTCAGTCACTCTATTTAACTGTGTGTCAATTCTATTACAAAAGAATTAGAAAAAATAAAAATATGAGGGGTGGAGCGCACACACGAGAAGGAATTATTTTGTGCTCCGCTGAGATGTCTTTCTAGCATTCTCACTATGATGTATTTATATTACAATGGGAATGACTATCATCTTAAATTTGGATTCCTATTTATGGAGAAACGATAAGCATTCTCTGCTTCTGACCGGACATTTCCACACACTCGTTATTTAGACAAGTGCACACTCATAACTATACATCTAAATATAGTACATTAAAATGACAAGATTATTCTCATCATTCACCCCCTTAATCTTGTTAGGTCTTTTTCACATACTGAAGTTCAATTCTCTGACAGATCTCTAGAAACTTCATTCGACCAATTGGTTTTGGCTATATATCTATGAGCTAATTGTCTGAACAGACATGATTCACCACTATTTTAGCACTTTCAGTACTGAACGAATAAAGTGTTATCTTGTGTCAGTGTGCTTACTTCTATCATGGTATAATAGATTCTTACAAAGGGATATTGTACATTTGTTGTCAATCTTCAAAATGACCTTGCTCTTGGTCTGATTTCATCAAATCGGCCAATTAACGCCCCAACCACACACATTGACAAGAAGCAGTTGCGGTGGCAATGTATTATGCCTCACAAAAAGACAATGCCATTATTTTCTATTTTTGTGACACCCAACTGATCATGTTGGAACCAAGGAAATAAACAATTCTTGTAGTGCTTTTACAATTGTCCATATCCCCTGTCGGGTCGCTATCACTATATCCAACTATATGACGTTCTTCCTCATTTTTCTACACATAATTACATCCAAAACTCAGAGTATGTTCTTGACAACAACAATGTGGTGTGTTGTTGTAACATCTTCAAAAACTTAACTTATCAATGATCTTTAATCGGGAAACTCTAATTTGCAAATTTAAGATTTCATCTACCATATAAAACCTAATGTGACCTTTAGACCCCAGATATAATGTTTAAAGAAAAATCCAATAAATTAAGAAATTTTTACTCTCTTATGGTGATAGTTAATTCAATATCCTTAACATGGAAAAATATATTCTCTCAACTTAGAATTTAGGCTCAAATGATTATCAAAGGAAAGGATAATCATCCATTTCTAGTATTAATGCATATACCTTGTGTCAATGACATATATGCATTTGGTGGACAAAAGTTTACCAAAACCTAAATCTATTCATATATGGAGGTTGTAGACTACTCGTTTGACCTATGGTCCAAATTTGAAGTCAATAGGACTTTGTTTGACCCTTCAAGTCACATGTTGAGCCAGTAGACTGGTACATGAAAAACATCATCATAAAACCATCAAACTTTGATGCCTTAAGGGTCACCCAAATCACACATGAGTTGATCTATT
This sequence comes from Alisma plantago-aquatica, assembly GCA_963693085.1. Classification (NCBI taxonomy): domain Eukaryota; kingdom Viridiplantae; phylum Streptophyta; class Magnoliopsida; order Alismatales; family Alismataceae; genus Alisma; species Alisma plantago-aquatica. The sequence continues at coordinate 112,266,089 of OY856413.1, forward strand.
GGTACAAGAAAAACATCACAATCAAATTAATAAACTTTGTGCCTTACGGGTCACCTGGATCACACATGAGTCGCCTGACTCACCTGTTAAAATGTTCACTGAGCAAAGTTTAGTCACATGACTCATTCAACTAGTCAGCTGACTAAAAAGCATAGTCCAACAAAAAATGGCTATGGATTCCTATGATGTTAGAATTGACTAATTAAAGATGTGTTGTAAGATAGAATTTAATTATATGCAAAATAAGAATATTTACATACCAATCTAGTTCGTCGACTGGCCCTCCAATCACTAATTTTTCTGGCTTTAAAGCTATAGAAAATCACAATTGTCAAATCAATTCAGATTGATTTGGGATTTTGAACGGATGATATGAAGGGACTTGAGGCCCTTCTTGGATAGGGTTTCACGAACTATCTCTCATCCAAAACCCTAGCCATCACGAAGGAAGGCTGGAGACTTTACTGCTTGACATGGAGATGCACTTAGTCGGAGTACATGATTAGAGACTAGAGTTGTTATTCAGAGGATGGTTTTGAAGACTACAATCCTTCTCTTCCAAATAGATACTTTCTTCAGGAGCTTATATTTTTCTCTTTTATCTTGTATCTTTAACATGAGCAATGAGTATATTTCTTTGCTGGGATACCAAGATTATCCCATATGGTTGTACTATAATACTATATTGCGAGTTATGATTGCATGACCTTTTAGATTTTTTATGAGTTGTTTAAGGAATGTTATATGGATCAGCTACCCATCTTGTATTTTACACTAATCCTAGGTATAAAGACATGGAAACTTAGGATTAATTTTTTTTAATCTTTATTGAACCCTACATGTGATCTTGGAAATGTGTTTTCTGGGGCAAGTGATTTTGGATCCGTAGGTAACAAGACCTCGAGCTGACAAGGAAATCCATTGGTGTGAAATCCATACTCCAAAATGTTACAAATTTTCTTGGCACCACATAGTATGCAAGTGATCGATGCATTGTGAGAGTGTGTGTAGGCAGGAAGTCGTGGTGAAACCTGTCATCTTGATGATTCATTCATTGTTAAAATTTTCTTTTTTCATATTTTGATTTCATTTCTTACTTTTTTTATTTAGTTAATCAACCAACAATAAACTTGATATATCCATGTTAAGTACTTTTTAAGAATTATATTAAGTATCCAATATCTTTTATTGACTCTTTGGTTTGACCCTTTGCTATACTAAAAAAAGACCCATCCACTTGCAAGTGGTGTTCATCATAATATGTTTTGGTAAAAAATAGGGTTTCCATATCTTGGTGAATTTGAGGGTATCAAAATACCACATCACTTTCTGACAGCCTAGATGGAGGTCTGCCATGATGGAGGAAATGTGAGCTCTTTGAGACAATCATGCATGGTACATGGTTGATTTACCACCCAACTAGGACATTGTTGGTTGTCACTTAGCATTCTTTTTCAACCATCATTCTGATGGTTCTATCAAGCAACTAAAGGCAAGGCTAGTTACTAAAGGTTTTATTCAAACATTTGGAGGGGTTATTTTCAAATATTCTCTCTATGGATAAGGATTTCATCTATATGGATTTTGATTTCCTTAACATCACATTTTGTTTGGTCCATTTTTTAGATAGATATTGAGAATGCCTTTCTACATGGTGATCTCCTAGAAGATGTATATATGAAAAAGCCTTCTGCCTTTGTTGTTGATGGGTAATCTTTTCACCAAGTCTATCACATTCAATGATCTTTATATGGCCTTAATAAATTCCAAGACCTTGGTTCAATAAATTAAGCACTTTCTTTGGGAAATTGGTTTTCTGAGATCATCTTTTGATCATTCACTCTTTTTTTCAAAGTCATCCGGAGGTCACATTCTTCTTATAGTATATGATGATGACATCATGATTATTTTAAATGACAAAATAGGCATCTCCTAGTTAAAACAATCCTTATAGGCACATCTCTACATGAAATACTTGGGCAATTTGTGATACTCTCTTAGAGTAGAAGTCCCTTTTTCATCCACATAGATTAGCTTATCTCAGAGATGCTACGTCTTAGAATTGATTCATGGGATAGGGATCACAAAGTCTAAAACTATCTCCACTCCGATTGATTATCACAAGAAGGCGCCACACTAGGGGGGGCATATTTGAAGACCCAAACAAATATTGGCTGATGTATTTGACAACTACTAGACTTGACATCACCTATCTTGTTGGTGTAATCAGTCAATATATGAGTGCACCACTCCAAGTCATTGCTGCATCATCCCATGCATCCTCTAAAATCTCAAGGGAGAACCAAGAAGATGACTATTCTACAAACATCCTTAGGAAAATAAAATTTCTATCTCTAAATACACATGCAAAGTGGGTAGGCGATACCCAAGATCACTGATGCACCTCCAATTTTGTATTATGTAAGGAAGTCACTTTGTATTATGAAGAAGTAAAAAGAAAAATGTGGTGGTTAACTCTAGCACTTAGTTAGAAGTCAGCCATGGCCCGTGCATGTTATGATCTATAGTCGGTCTGGTCCATTCTAACTGAGTTTGAAATGTCATCATAGACTCCAACTCTTCTATATTATGACAACCATGCTGATATATATAGTTAATAATCGTGTATTTCATGAGATCACAAAAACATTGAAGTATATTGCCATTTTGTGAGGGCTAGTCAAAGCTTAGAATATTATTACTCGTCATATATAGATATGCGATCAATTTGTTAGTATCTAATAAAAACCTTCATGTTGGGAAATATGGTACAGAGCAAGTAGCGGAATTTAAAATTTTATTATGATATTTCCCATGAATAGTAAATCACGTCAATAACTATAATGTAGGAAGTATGGTTTATGGGATATATCTGGTCTTGGAGCAAGTCCAAAGAAAATCCTCGTCGTTGTAAATGTGAAACTCTGAATCCTAGTTGTACTGAGACACATCTGAGTGATGTGCCTCCTAGTCTACACTGCAGCCATGAACGTCGTCTTTTTCAGCATCTCCTCTTGTCATGAACTGATGGTTGACGTTGTTCTCTAAGCGGCAAACAATGGCTTCTCGCCTCTATGGTAGTCCACACAGACTGCCTAGAATTCATGTCATCCTATTAGACCGGATAGGAAGGAGTTGTCCCTCCCTTCGGTATACTAGTCACCAACTTGCTCTCCCACAACAACTTCTCAGTTATTCTCTCCCTTAGCTATCCCTCCCTAGTCGGGTAGGACTTGCGTGAGCTCTCATGGTTACCACAACCAGAGAGGACAATAGTTGTCAAAGGAACTGATTCTCAATTATTTGTGTTCTAGTTGTACTTTGGAAAGCCCCCAATACCCCTCTATATATAGGAGGGGTTAGGGTCAAGGTTCCTAGTCCCCAACCAATGTAGGACTAAAGCGGGAGTGGAAAGGACAAGTAGATCTTAAATTTTTGCAACTTTTTTAGAAGTTTCACAACATGCGAGCAATGATATGGTCGTCTATCCAAGTGAGATAGTCATATCGCACACGAGATGGTCATTTTTCTAAGTGAAACAGTCGTCTGGGATGTGAGACGGTCGCCTCGCTAAGTGAAACGGTCATTTCACGCTTTTCCATTCATTTAGGAATTGACAAATTATTTTCTAATTAATGTCATACATTAATTTACTTACACCCCAAGTATGTGCAATTGAAATGAGTTCGGGAAAACACCAAATCTTTCATTTGTCCCAACTAAGCCGTCTCTCACAAGCGAGACATCCGTCTCACTCACTCAGATAGCCGTTTGGTGAGTTTGAGTCAAGCCGATCAGTTCAACAGCTTGAACCGATCAGTTTGTAGGGCAGAACTAAGCCAATTCAATTTTTGATCTACCAGACAACCCAAATAGCCGTCTCAACACTTAAGATGCCCATCTGGCTTCCCAAGCGACCGTCTCACCCAATGATATGGTTGTTTGATAGTTCAACCAGCCAATCCATTGATCTATTGTGTGAATTGAGTACCTAAACACTTTAGTACTTAATTCAATTATCATTCAAGATTAAACTCCTCTTCTAGATGAGTTGATATGTGTGTGACCCTATAGGTCCCATATCACATTGGTAGTGAGTGTTCATAACAACTTATGACATCACAAGCAAAGAGTGGTGCCTAATCGCACATCATTGCTACCCAATTAAATGGAAAAGTTGGGGAACAACTTCAACCTACAATCTCTGTATAGTGTTGCAGTGTTCGTATAGTTCCTTTATCACTGATGTCCATATTGAACTACATGCATGGAGAAATCACCCTCATTATTATTTAATCTTGTTTCTTAAACAAAGAGCAGACTGTCTGAGATATATGTAAGCTCAATATCATATATTGACTCACATGCGCATGGCCATGCTTTTCTCAGTCTCGCTTATCAAGGGGCATGGGACATCACACTCTAACAGGAGGGAAAAATCCCATGTCTATCACTCACAGTCAATCCCCATGTGTCAAAGCTAGCCAATCATCACCGTTATAACAATCCATGTTTTAGGATTGTGTTTGATGATGTCAAAGTGTACCCAACGACATGTGATGAGTGTAGTGATTTCATGTCTAAGAACCACAACCACAACCATCATTCTGAGAGCTGACTATGACTTCCATGGTGATGGCTTCCATGTGTCAGTCTCACAGTGGGTCTGTGCGATACACTTTTCTCTAACATGTATATGTGTGCTTGGTTTGATATAACCATATAATGACTAATGAGATTTAGTCATCAACCAACTCACACTCTGATCTTATGTGTTATTTTGGTCTATCAAACTTCCACAATGACAACCAATCAGGGACATAATGAGAATATGTATATTTACTCTTAACATCCATATGATCTCATCCACAAGGATAGTAACTTGAATGCATACGTCATTAAGTAATATAATTCTCCAGACATTTATAATGTTACATCATTATCTCATAACTAAATTAAACTGAATAAATTGGAAGCTTGCCTTTTATTAATAATCAAATTGTTTTTACATGATATACCATTCCAATCATCACATGATTGGCTCTCTGGGCATAGATAACCAACCCACAATTCCCTTTTACATTGTTCAAATATATGGGTCTAAAGCTTGGACTTCACAATCTTTACTATCCAACTTGAGGGGGTGTGTTAGTATAATTGGTTATCAGCTAATTGGGATTATGCCCATTTTATTTATATTTCCTTTTCTAATGGAAGTACTTTAACGTCCCAGGATTTGAGGCCTTGTATAAAATGATCTTAAAAGGAATGCTTGGACTACCCATATCACCAAGGTTCACCTCCTTTTCTAGGAGTCCATCCTTAAAGAACTTCATAATTAAGCGTGCTCATCTTGGAGTAGTACTAGGATGAGTGACTAGTTGGGAAGTTGACCCCATCTTGCACGTGAGTGAGGACAAAGCACATAGTTAAGGCTAGTGGTGGTCTGTGGTGCCATTCGTCATTCCTAAAACTCTACTAGAACCTAGGGCAATGGGTGTATGTGTTACAAATGGTATCAGAGCCATGACCGCTCTAGTAGGTGGGGCCCAAATGGTCATGTGACATGCATGTCTTGAGCCGTATGGTCTAGGTATGTGGGAAAAGGATATCCATGGTGACGTAGCCACCCTTGCCATAGTATTTCGTGATTTTCACAAGTACTTGGTGCTAACATCAAATCTAAAGGCACTAACTATAAACAATAAAGCATAAATATCGATAGTCAGTGCTCATTGCTTGATCGCTACATGGACCAATCAATGACCTATATGACTACGAGTCACCCTATAAATTGGACCCCATGGATTCATTTTTTAGGCATTTGGATTTTGATTGACAAGTGAAGACTCTTATCTTCCAAATCAAGACTAAGTGACATTGATCATTGTTTAGATCTCTAAACCCTACAAGAGTACCTGACTTGCCACCTAAATCCACTAGCTATAACAACCTTGAAGCTTGATCGAACGTAGAAGAGGAGAATATTCTAATCTAGAAGTGATATATCTGAGAGGATATACCCTAGTAATATATGTTTTTTTTTCACAATCTGGTTTTTTTGTTTATCTTTGAAGGAAATGACCATGTCAAGTTGTATTTTGATATTTCCTTTTTGCATCATGAGCAAATAAACCTCCTAAACTTGGATTGCGAGTAGCCATTAGGCCCTAACACTTTTTAACTGTGTTTATTCTATTCAACGTATATTTTTGTAAGTTTTGTTTCCTTACTCATATTCAAATGCATCTCTTGTATAATTAGCTACCTTCTTCGATGTCTGATCTAAATAAATTTAAAGGAAGGATTTTAGGAGGATCTAGAGTTTAGAATAGTGAAAACCCACAAGAGTGATGATCACTCTAAACCATAGTCGTATGTTTATGTTATTTAGTCATTTATTTATTATCTTGATAGAGAGACATCCCTCAACATAAATCACCACAGTCTCGAGTGAGGGAAAGTTTTTAGACACTTTTTATGAATACATGTAAAATTATGTACTCAAACATGATATAGAGGAGATTGTTTCATGTTTGTAAAGTAAGCTTCATTTCTACGTCCATATTTCCATTCATCATAATCTTATGTAACTCCTTGTTTGTAAAGTAAAGTTTCATAGCTTAGACTTTTCTCACTTGTTTATTATCGTGTTCCTCATTGAAATACTCATTTAGAACTTATTTCAACTAAGTTAAGTTAAGATCTTTATTTTGTTATGTAAGTGTCACCCCTATCAATGTGATTTACCCCATTTACTATGTTAGACTCCATATTTTATTATGGACGTCTCTTGGAGTCAAGTACAAATTAGGAGTCTGATCTGGTTAAACTAGCTAATAGTTCTTACACTTGCAACCCATGTGTTTTGTTCGATCAACCTTTGGCACCATTATTGAGAGTAAGGGTATATGATAATCGTCTAAGAACCTCATGTTTTCTTATTTTTGTTTACATGTTATGGTTTTCTTTTGAAATAATTTTGTGATTTTCATTCTAACAAATCTATTTAAAGAAGTCAATACACATAGGTTTCTTGCACCTAACTGATTATACTTTTAGGTACTTTTTAGAAAATAGTGATGGTAGCATGACCTTCTCTTTGTTACTACATTCAATCTAAGGAAAATGGCACCATACATCCTATAGTGAATCTAATTCCAATTGTTTCTTCTTCCATCATCAAAGGAAAACCCATTGTACTTTTTCAACAAAAGAAGTTTGGATCAAATTCACATGATGAAAATCACTACCGTTATTACATAGATTCTTTTAAGGCAATTGTGATACTCAATGGATCCAGAGAGTTCCACAAGAAGCTGTCAATGCTAAAGTTTTTCTTACTATTGAAGGACAAATCCTTAGGATGGTACCTTATTTTTAAACCATTGCACATCGAAACATAGAATGAATTTTCTAAACTTTCATCAATCACTTCTCTCTTCCGCAAAGAACCATCCTTTGATGCAAAAGGATAATTATTGGTTTTGCTCAAAAACAAGCTAAAAATATTTATGCAACATTAGAATTTTTAAGACTTCCAAAGAGTGTATTCACATCACGGGTTTGATGAAACCTTTTCTATCACAGCTGTTACATCCCAAAATTTAAATAAAATAAGTTTGGAGTCTAATTCACAAAATTTCAAATAAAAAAATACTTAAAAACTTGTACTTTAACTCAAGTTACTCCAAATATTGTATCCTTTATATGAGGTTTGACATATGAATAAATTGAAATATACTTCCTTTATTTCTTAATGATTAAATGAGTCCAATATACTTAAAAGGAAAACTGGCATTTATCCTTTCACTCTCTCTCTCCTATTCTTAAAGAATGCTGAAATGGAATAGAAAGGGAAAGAGAAAAGGATTTGAATTTGAAAATATAATTATGGAGTAGATTCCTTGGCTAACAAGTTTTCCTTTTACCTTATTCTAAGGAAACATGATATATTAATTGTCTTTTTCTCTCTCCTCTATGTAAGTTTCCCAAAAAGGCATAAAATATGTGTGATATGAAATTTTTATGAGATAATAATGTTTTAACTCAAGCTTGGACTCAAAGTCTCACAAAGGAAGGCAATTACCACTTATCTAATTAATTCAATGCATTCAAATCGAGTTTAATGACTTATATGAAAATTATGGATAAAACTTGTGCAAAACTTAAATCTCACCATACTCGAAGAATCTGGACTCTTAGATTAATTTATGGTGCAAATTTGAAGTCAATAGGACTTTGTTTGACCCCTCAAAGATTTTTGGAAAGTTCCAATAAAGTTTAAACCCTAATTCTAGTGATGTTCAAATTTATTTCATCGATTTAATATAGTTTCCTAACTTTGAATGTGATGCTGACATTTTCCAAATTTCTGCCCAAGTTTTGGTGTCATGATTTATCTCTTAACGTAGACTCTATGACAATTATTATATTTCGATCATAGAGTCGTCGAATCGTATCCTACCTTGAGTAGGAGACCAGAATCAGGCAACCAAGGTTTGACACCCTATCCAACCACGATCGTCCCCTTCTGTGCCTCATTTATTTAGATTTCTTCACCGATGGAATTGGGATCACCACGCAAGCCCAACGTTCCCAAGCTTGCCTGGATTTTGTGCCCTATTTTGGAAATGCCCTTTTAGGGCTAGTTTCTCCTCGCCGCCATAGATTTGTAGAGGACCCTCCTGTCTTACATACTTATTTATATGACGACCAGAACGACCATTGAGTCACAAATAGATCTCCTCTCACAACAATTTCACCGCTTGTGCCTCGAGATTCCCCCACCTGCTCATCCATCCACTCCGACAACAGTGACCCAGTATTCGTAGCTCCTGCCGCCCAGTTCAATCAAAACCACTGTGAGCATCATCAACCCCCTCACTTTGTTTTCACATCATTAGTTTTGCCTAATTTCTTCCCAATCTTCACACCCTGAAGATGGACTTATGTCCTCATTGGCAATCCCATGTCTTGGTTTTTTGTGTGCTCCTAGAACCACACAAGATCGTCATTGAGCTTCTTGGTTGCCCAAAGATCCTTTTCTAATCTTTGGTTTATGGGTTATGTTGTGTTGTCATCAGTTTCAGGTTTTCGGTCTTCTCGTGTATTTTTTATTGTCTCTGAGAAGATGAGGGTCGCTTGACCTCATTCTTACCTACAATTTATTCCTCAATGTCATCTTAGCATTGGGAAGAGGCCTCTCTTTCCCTAGTGCTGCATTCATGGCGTTTTGCCCTGGTTTCCACTTCCAGATTCTGGCTCGCGCCTTGGATCGTAGAGAAGAAGCCAGGTCATTAATTTATCAGAGTACCCCCACATGTTTAGTCAAATCATGAAGTGTATGAGGGCAGTTAAGCAGTTTTATTTTCGTCTTGTCTTCTTTGACAACAAATCGACTATGACGAGTCACCCTACTGAGTTGGCCATCCCTGATTGGTCCAAGTCAAGGTCGGCCCACCTCTAAGATGAGCCATTGGGTTTGGTTTTGGACACATGGCTTTATACTGAGTTTACATTAGTCAATTCTTAAAAAATTCACAATAAATCAACCACTCATTAGAAAAATAGGAATAAATACTATTTGGAAAGTATTTTTTGAGTAGAATCTATTTTTAGTGTTTTTTAAACCCTAATTTTGTCATCTATGACCATGTTTCATAAAAAAGACCTAAATTAGTGTTAAGATGATACTTAAGGTGATAATTAATATACATGTAATTTCAGGAACATAGGAGTGACTCAGGATCAGTGAGACCAAATTAGGGTTTTCTCCAATAAAGGTAAGCGGGGCCATGCACTTTGAGTATTAAATAATAGTTTTCAATTGGTTTAAGATTATTGTATCATGATGATCAAGTTAAATTATATGCATAGTTATGTGTTCAATTTTTAGAAATTCTTGAAATAATGTTCCCAAAAGTTATTGTGTGATGCCTATGATTTTAAGTTCTATTTCAAGAATCCATGTTATGTTCATGAGAAATCCAAGTAAAGATTACATATTTCAAGTTAATGTTGAATAATGTAATTGGTTGTATTATTTTGTCCTCATCGTGTTAATGTTGAGCCTTCAGGGCTTATGAGTTTAAATGGAACATAGTGGCACATATGTGCAATAATGGCCTCAAGTGGAGCATAATTAATGCTAGTTAGATGCAAATCATGAGCTCGATTGGATCATAGCTAATGTCACTCAAGTGCAAATCATGAGTTCAAGTGGAACATTAGTTATCCTACGGGGCTTATGAGCACAGTTGGTGCAGAAGAGTAGAGGACATTATAATTAACCATTAAGAGCATAGTATGTGAAACCTAGATTTATTTTTCAATTAGTTTCGTGTTTTTCTTTATTGTCATATTATTATGTTTTTATAACAACTCAATGTCGCTTACTCTAACATATTTTCTATTTTGAATGCATGGTTGGGGACACAATGACCGCAAGAGGAAAGAATAAGGAATCTTAACCAAGGAAGCATAACTCTTAAGGAAAAATTAGGAGCTTAGCTTGGTGGGGTGCCATATACACATTAGAAGATATGATATCAAGTTTCCAAAGAAGATTTATACATTAGATCTCTTCCATGTATTAGATTCTAGTTCAAGGATGAGATTAGTTTATGTTATTAGTTTTCTTTTTCAAAGAACAATGTATGAATCTATATTTCCAAGTAATGCATGGTGTTTCATTTATCTATTTACTATGATTATCATGTTTTCTAATGTTCCTCCAAGACAAGTGACCCATGTTATGGACAACATAGGGTTTACTTCCACTAACATATATATAACTTGGAGGGGCGTTACAATATGGTATTAAAATAATGAGTAATGGCCACTAAGCTAAAGATTCACATGTTCTAAGCCCTAGATATAGAAGATTAAGTAAAATATATGGGAAACCAAAGTAGAGGTCTAGTTATGAGATAAATGTTTAGATAAGTATTAGGGTTATGTGCCTAGAAGTTTTAGACTTTTATGTTACTTTAGAATTGTATATAGCATGCTCTCTCTTTTTCCGTGTGTCTATGGTATGGGACATAGGCTCATGGGATTTTGCAGAGAGAATGTTATATGAATAATCATACTTGTATTGTCCTTTCAAGTGCATGTGGTATGGGACATGTGCATGAGGGAGGTAGTAAGATAAGAGTGATAAGATAAGTCACCTCTAAATATATGACCGACCATCATGTATTCAAAGGTGACAAAGAAAACAAGAGTTGCATTAAAAGTTTGAGACATATAGTCACTAAACCTAATCAGACACAGTATGACCAAGCATGTGTACAAAGAGTATATATTTGACATAGATAAACAAGTAAGGTCCATGGTTAAATCAGATTCTATAGAGGAGAGGTATGAGAGGTCCTTTGTCATGTCAATGATGATGTAAAATAGATTCATTAGGATTATACCTACATGTAGATTTATATAATGAGGTCTAGAGAGTGTTTTACCATGAGAATGAGACTTTAAGATGAGATTACAAATTAGTGTACATATAATATGTAAAGCCCTAAGATGGGTAGTATGAGAAAATTGTGAGGAAGAAATTTATTTAAGGTGGGTAGAATGTAACATCCCAAATTTTAAAGAAAATATGTTTGGGGTCTAATTTGCAAAATTTCGAACCAAAAAACTTAAAAACTTAGGCTTTGACACAAGTTACTCCAAATGTTGAATCCTTTAGATGAGGTTTGACATATAAAGAAAATGAAATATACTTCCTTTAAATTTTTTATGATTCAATGAGTCCAATATACATAAATGGAAAACTATCATTTGTCCTCTCACTTTATCTCCCCCTATTCTTGAGGAATGCTTAAAGGGAACAAATAAGGAAAGAGAAAAGGCTTTTAATTCGAAAATATAAGTATGGAGTGAAGTCCTTGGCTAACAAGTTTTCGTTTTACCTTATTATAAGGGGAAAGTATATATGAATTCTCTTTTTTTTCCTCCTCCATGATAGTTTCTCAAAAAGCATACAATATATGTGATATGAAATTTTTATGAGAGAGTAATGGTTTAACTCGAGCTTGGACTCAAATTCTCACAAAGGAAGGCAATTGCCACTTATCTAATGAATTCAATGCATTAAAATCAAGTTTAATGACTTATATGGAAATTATGGATGAAACTTGTGCAAAACTTAAATCTAACCATACTATAAGAATCTAGATTCTTTTATTAACTTATGGTCCAAATTTGAAGTCAATAGGACTTCGTTTGACCCCTCAAAGATTTTTGGAAAGTTTTAGTAAAGTTTAAACCCTAATTCTAGTGATATTCATATTTATTTCATGGATTTAATATAGTTTCCTAACTTTGAATTTCATGCTAACATTTTTTTATTTTCCACCGTAGTTTCTATGTCATGATTTCTCTCTTAACACGCACTCTATGACATTCGTTAGATTTCAGTCATAAGGCCATGGGATCATCTCCTACCTTGAGTAGGAGACTCGAATCAGGCAACCAGGGTCTGACACCCTATCCAACCCCATTCGGCCTCCTCTGTGCCCCATTTTATTAGATTTCTTCACTGATGGAATCCGGATCACCGTGTGATCTCAGTGATCCCAATATTGCCTATACTTTGTGCCCTATTAAGGAACCACCCTTTTAGACCTAGTTTCTCGTCACCGCCATAGATTTACAGAGAACCCTCCTGTTTGACATACATATTTATATGAGGTCCATAATGATCACTGAGTCGCATATAGATCTCCTCTCGCTCCAATTTCATCTCTTGTGCCCCGAGATTCCCCCACCTACTCAACCTTCCTCTCCGGCTACAACAACACAATATTTGTAGATCTGGCCGCCCCAGTTCAATCACAACTGTTATGAGCATCCTCAACCTCCTTGATTTGTTTCTGCTTCAGTAGTTTTCTCTAGTTTCTTCCCGATTGTTGCACCCTCTAGAGGGATTTCTGTCCTCCCTAACGTTCCCATGTCTTGGCTTTTTGGGTGCTCCTAGAACCACACAAGATTGCCGTTGAGCTTCCTACTTGCCTGGAGATCCTTTTCCAATCTCTGGTTTATAGTTTATGTTGTGTTTCCTCAGTTTCAAGTTTTTGATCTTCTCCTATGTTCTTTATTGTCTCTGAAAAGATGAGGGTCGCATGACCTCGTTCTTCCCTACAAATTGTTCCTCAATATTGTCTTAGCCTCGATAAGAGGTCTCTCTTCCCCTAGTGTTGCATTCATGGAGTTTTGCCATGGTTTCCACCTCCAGAGTTTGCCTTGCTCCATGGCTCGTGGAGAAGAAGTCGCCAGGTCATTAATTACCTAGAGTACCTCCACAAGTTTAATCGAATCATGAATAGTATAAGGGCAGTTAAGGAGTTTTATTTTCATCTTGTCTTCTTTGACCTTAGATCAACTGTGACGAGTTGTCGTGCTGAGTTGGCCAACCCCAATTGTTCCAACTCAGGGTTGGGCCACTCTTGGTCGAGCCACTAGGTTTGGTTTTGGACACGTGGATTTTTATTGAGATTTCATTTGTTAGTTCTTCAAAAATTCACAATAAATCAACCACTCATAAGAAAACTAAGAATAAATACTCTTTGGAAAGGATTTTTCATGTAGACTCTGTTTCCAAACCCTAATTACATCGTATGTGACTATGTTTCTTAAAAAGACCTAAATTATGGTTAAGATGATATTTAACGTGGCAATTACTATAAACTATGTAATTTTAGGAACATAGGAGCGAATCAGGATCAGTGAAACCAAATTAAGGTTTGCTCCAATAAAGGTAAGGGGTCCATGCACTTTGAGTATTAAATAATAGTTTACAATTGGTTTAAGATTATTGTATCATGATGATCAAGTTAAATTATATGCATAGTTATGTATTCAATTTTCAAAAGTTCTTGAATTAATGTTCCCAAAAGTTATTATATGATGCATATGCTTTCAAGTTCTATTTCAAGAATTCATGTCATGTTCATGAGAAATCCAAGTAAAGATTAATTATTTCAAGTTAATGATGAATCATGTAATTGGTTGTATTATTTTTTCCTCATCATGTTAATGTTGAGCCCTCAGGCATTATGAGTTCAAATGGAACACATTGGCACGTATGTAACAATCATAAGCTCATGTGAAGCATAATTCATGGCACTTAGATGCAAATAATGATCTCAATTGGAGAATATCTAATGGAACTCCGATGCAAATCAGGAGTTCAAGTGGAACATCAGTTAGCCTATGAGCCTTATGTGCACAGTTGGTGCATAAGAGTGGAGAACATTATAATTAACCACTAAGAGCATAGTATGTGAATCTAAGATTTATTATTCAATTAGTTTCATGTTTTTCCTTATTGTCAAGTTATTATGTTATAATAACAATACTCAATGTCGCTTACTCTAGCATGTTTTGCATTTTAAATGCATGGTTGGGGACGCAATGTCTGCAAGAGGAAAGAATAAGGAAGCTTAACTAAGGAATCATACCTGTTAGGGACAAATTATGAGCTTATCTTGGTAGTGTGCCATCTACAACTTAGAACATCTGACATCAAGTTTCCAAATAAGATTTATACATTAGATCTCTTATGCCTTTGTTGTATTAGATTTTAGTTAAAGGATGAGATTAGTTTATGTTATTAGTTTTCTCTTTCAAACAACAATGTAGGAATATATATTTCCAAGTAATACATGGTGTTTCATTTATCTTATTCCTATGATTATCATATTTTGTAATTTTTTTCCAAGCCAAGTGACCCATGTAATGGACAACATAGGGTCTGCTTCTACTGACATATATAACTTGGAGGGGGGTTACAATATGGTATCAGAGCAATGAGTAGATATCTACTAAGCTAAAGACTCACATGTTCTAAGACCTAGATATAGAAGATTAAGTTAAAGATATGGGAAACCAAACTAGAGGTCTAGTTATGAGACAAAGGTTTAGATAAGGATTAGGGTTATGTGCCTAGAAGTTTTAGACTTTTATGTTACTTTAGAAATATATATAGCATGCTCTCTCTTTTTCCCGCCTGTCTGTGGTATGGGACACAAGGTCATGGGATTTTTTAGAGAGAATGTTATATGAATAATCATACTTGTCTTATATTTTCAAGTGCATGCGGTATGAAGCATGTGCATGAGGGAGGTAGTAAGATAAATCTGATAAGATAAGTCACCTCTAAATATATGACATGTTGGCATGTATCCAAAGGTGACAAAGAAAACAAGAGTTGCATTAAAAGTTTCAGACATATAGTCACGTAAACCTAATCAAACACATAGTAAGACTAAGAATGCATACAAAGAGTAGATATTTGACATAAATAAACATGTAAGGTCTATAGTAGAATTAGAACCCCTAGAGAAGAGGTATGAGAGGTGTTGACTCAAGGTCAATTAGGTCAATGTTGACTCACGTCTAAATTGACTAAACTCGTGTTTTGATGATGACTAACCATTCCACATATTGGTGTCTAATGTCTCTACTTGAGTGATTTCAGATTAGGTATAGACACACTCCAATTGCCCTAACTTGTGCATATCAAATTGGAGAAAAGACAAGTAAAAGTCAATACAAGTGCATGCTTTTGTAATATGATGTAAATCCATTAGAATCATGTTGTAAATCACTTGTAATGACTGTATGACATGTAATTAAGCTTAAAAAAATCAGGAGCACTTAGATCGAATGTTTAAGCACTCAAAAGCCATTTTCCCAAATTCACATTAGCTTGTTCATTGGTCGAGTTCTGTGAGTTGCAAACTCGACCGATCCTGATTGGATCTTGAAAATGACTTTTGATCTGTCGAGTTTACACTGACCGATGGAGTACATGACCAATTCAGTTTTCATTGGTCGGTCAAGTTTCCCCAGGACAAACTCGACTGATGATCTGAATATCGGCTTTGTCTTTTACTCTATCGGTCGAGTTACCCTTATAGAAACTCGACAGATTGCACTGTACAGAAAAGTGCAGAAAAGTTCTTCTAGCCGCTGTGGAGTTGCAACAAGTGAAAATATATTCGTTACAAGCCACAAAATGGCTAGTTTTCATTCTCAAGTGTTCCCAAAGGCTAAGAGGCATCCCCAGCTATAAATAGGACCCCTTGGGGCTTCATTCCAAGGTTGAGCATTCATTGCAAAACTCTATGTGAAGTTCATATTCTATAGTTAAGTGCTTCCTACAGCCTCCTCTCTCTCTCTAAGCTTGATCACTTGCTACATCCATTAGAGTGAGTAGGAAATATGTAAGAGAGCTAGTCCTACATGTATATCTTGTGAGGCTCTCACTTCCACCACCTCCCTTTCTCTCATTTCAACCATGAAGATGAAGGTTCTCTCTCTTAGCTAAGAGAGGTGACGAAGAACAAGGGAAGGCGTCCCTTGGTGATGATCAAGGCTGAAGACTTGGAGATAGAGTGGGTAAGCCCTTGGTGAAGGCAGAAGACTCCTTGCTCAAGTGGGTAAGTCCTTGGTGGAAGCTTCTCCGAGTGAAGGTGAAGTCAAAGGCGGAAGATCCAAGAAGAGTGGGTAATTCCTTGAAGGATGAAGACTTGTACAAGAGTAGGTAAGTCCTTGAAAGAAGGCGGAAGACTCTTGCAAAGTGGGTAAGTCCTTGGTAAGGTTGAAGACTCTTTTTATTGGATAGGTAAGTCCTTTGGTGGTCATGTATTGTATCTCTTATAATGAATATAATGAAGGTGTAAGGTTAAGAAATCCTAGAGGTTGACCTCTCTAGGTAAGTGGGCTGACTCACTTCTAGTTTGAAGTGTGGAACCACTCTAAATAGCTTGTCTCTTATGTTTGCTCAATCTCTCTCATCCTTTCTATGCATGTTTTAGTTTCACTCAAATTACCTATTTAGCAACCTTATCTTATCATATATCTTGAAGGTCTAATGAATTTTGTTTAAGTGCATTCATCTCTATTCACCCCCTCTAGAGCATCTATTCACCCATCTAGGATCCAAAAATTGGTATCAGAGCGGGTCTTCTCCAAGCATACTTCTACAAGTAGGAGAAGATGGGTGACTATCAAGGAGGGAGATACTTGATCAGCCTTCCAATCTTTGATGGGAGAAATTTCCTCTATTGGAGAAGAAGGCTTCAATTCTACATCCAAGGATCAAGTCTTGAGATGTGGCAAATGATGAACAACCCATACATGCTACCAAAGACAAAGATTGAAGAATGGGATGAAGCTACCTTGAAGAAAGTAACCTTGAATGTTGGAGCCATGCACATCCTCTATTCTTCCATGACCCCCACTGAGTTCAACCGGATTTCTTCATGTGAAACAGCCTATGAGGTATGGAGAAAGCTATGCATCACTTATGAAGGGACATATCAAGTGAAGGAAAGCAAAGTCTACATGCTCAAAGGGCTTCTTGAGAACTTCAAGATGGGAAAGGAGGAAAGGATAGCCAATATGTACTCAAGGCTCAACACCATTGTGAATGGTCTTATGGTTCTAGGTCATCCTATGTCTAGTGGAGATATCAACTCAAAGATCCTTAGAACTCTTCCCAAGAGGTGGGAACCCAAGGTGACTTCCATTGAAGAAGCAAGGTCTCTTAAGGATATTCCTATTGAAGAGCTCATTGGAAATCTACAAGCACATGAAGCCACACTTGACAAGAGGGAGGAAGTAGAAAGACAAGTGAAGAAAGAGCTAAAGAGAATGAAGAAGACTGAAATGAAGGCTCAAATTGAAGCTATCATGGAACAAGTCTCTCCATCCTCTCAAGCTAAAGAATATGCCATGTACTCCAAGGGTAAACTCTACAAAGGCAAGTCCTCCTCCATCTGGTGCCTCAAGTGTGGAAAGAAGGGTCACTTCAAGATAGATTGCCCACAAGTTATGAAGAACCATCATCACAAGAAAAGAGAAGATAAGTGCCACTCAAGCTCAAGTGGCTCCTCCGACTCAAGCTCAAGTGAAGAGTCAAGTGGTAGCTCAAGGTCTAGTGATGAAGGATAATGCCATTTTTCTCTTATAGCATCAACTAGTAAGGGCTCAAGTGAGGTAAATCTAAACTCTTTAGATAAAGAATCTTTGATTGCTATTATTCATGATACTTGTGCCTCTCTTAAGTCTTATAAAAGGAAAAAGAAAAAGCTCACTAAAATTGTTGATAATTTGCATGTAGAACTAGATGATCTTGAACATGCTAATTCTTGCTTGCTTGATGACAAAAATGCTTGTCTTAGCCAAGTAGACTCTCTTAAACTTGAAAATGCTAGCTTGCTTGACAAGATTAGATTTCTAGAAGCTCAACCTCTCATGCCTAGTTCTAATGTAGAGCATACTTTAATTGTTGATTCTCTCATGCATGATATTGATGTTCTTATATCTAAAAACAAGGACAAAGATTTTGTTTTGCAAGAATTAGAATCTGAAAATGGTGTTTATCTTTCTAAGATTGCTTTGCTTGAAACAGAAAATGCCTCCTTGCTTGCTAAAATCAATGTGCATGAATCTTGTTCTAGTTCTACTAGTAGAGAGAATGATGTTGTTGCTCTTCATATTGATAAAGAGTCCTTCATGACAAAAGATTTTTTCTTAGAAAATGATCTTTTGCATGCTAGAGATAATATTAATAAATTATGTTCTACTATTACCTCTCTTATGCATGATAGTGATAGTTTGAGATCTTCTTTGCAAAAATTCTTAGTTGGTAAAAAGACCCTTAATGATATCCTACACCATACTACTAAAAAAATTGGTAGACATTGTCTAGGGTATGATGGTAGTCAAAGGAACAACAAAGGTAAAGGACCTCTAATATTCCATGGAGAATACTCTAGTTCTAAGACTATGGGCACATGCAACTATTGCAATGATTTTGGTCATTATTATACTTGTTGTCCTTTTAGGAAAGCACCCAAGAGCAATAGGACTTGGGTTGCTAAACTAACCCCTCCGGACCCAAAAATATGATTGGGGACCATTTCATCTTTCTTCTTGTAGGTACTTGCAAATGGATTGACTTGATCTATTGAATTGCAAATTGACTTGTCAATCCACATGAAAGAAGAAAGGTGAGATGTGTAGAGGGTGACAACAAGTGGAAAAGGAATGGTAAGAACAAAGGTAAAGGTTTTATTGCTTATAACCATTTCTAACTTGTTTTTGTCAAGTTAGTGTGCAGTATACATATGGTTTTTGAGTAAAAAGTGGTTTCTTGTGTTTCTCTTCACACTCTTGCTCCAAAACGGTTTCTAATGCTTCTATAGTGCATTACTAACTTGCTTAGACATGTTTGGATATGGTTTGTATATTTAGCATGCCTTTAAATATGTTTTTATGAAATATATGTGTTTTTTGACAACTGCTCTATCAATCGAGTTTGCCCTGGTTGAAACTCGACTGATAGGCACTGATGGGTGTTGCCAACAACTATCTTCGGTTGAGTTGTCAATGCACAGAACTCGACCGATAATACTATGCACAGAATATACATTTGGCTTATTGAATGAGAATTTCCCTCTCAACTAGATTTTCTCAACCAATAGCCCTATTCTTTGGCACTCTCATTTAGTACCTCTATATATGCATATTGCCTTGATCTAAATTTCCTATCTTGCTTACAACTCTATCTCTCTAATTGCTCTAAATTGGTATATGTATATCATGAAATTACTTACTTTGAGTTGTTTTGCAGGTTTTGATGACGATCCCTTTGGATCTCTTGGTTGTGTCTAAAATGACTTCCATTGTGCTCTAACTTGATACATCTATCTAGGTGTATATCTTTTTGATACAACCTTAAGGTTCTTAGTGGTGATCATCTTTTCGTAATGATGCATACTTGTTAGTGAGTTATATCCTTTCATGCTTCTAAAATTGTTTATCTCTTTGTTTGGATATATCTATACATCTACTCATATTTTTCTTTATCTTGTGTATCCTTTGGTATCTCTTACTATGATCTAGATCCTACTAGTAGTCCTAACTTGTGATAACATCTACTAATAGTTCATATACATGTAGTTCTAACCTTGTTTATAATTGGTAACTTTACTCATCTAGTGGTATTCTACTATATGCTATGCGTGTATCTTGTCTCATACATGCTCAAGCTTGTTCATTGAATTGCATATCTACTATCTTGAGTTGCTTGCATAACATTGTGATGCAGGGTACATAGATCTACATTATATATAGAAATTGGAGTATTTTTGGATTTTATGCATGCTTTGCTCCAGTTTCAGTTTTTGCTGCAAGAGTAGTCTTTTTAATGCAGAAACGACCTTCTGAGCAAGACTCATGGATTATCCATGAGCCCTGACACTTTTTGGGAAAATTCTGTCATCTTGAGGGTCAAAATTGTGATTTATTATTTTTTCTATAGCACTTTATCTTGTTCAATTATATGCTTTAACTTTCTTTTCTTTCTATGCTTGGACAAGCCCCTATCTGTGCTCTTCTACTCTCCTTTTATAACTTTTGTTATCTCCTTTCTCTTTAACAAGTGATGTTTCTTTTTTCTTCATAACCCCACTTTTTGAAATGATAAAGGGGGAGAAAGGTGTGTCTTCTTTTAAAAGAGGAAGAAAAGTATGTCCATGTAAAGGGGAGAAGATAAATGGGAGAAGACATATATGTGTAGAACATAGATGAGTAGAATACATAGTATTCTATAAATGTTATGAAAGCTAACCATGCAGGAGAAATAACATCAATTGAGGGGGAGTATGAGAACTCCACTAGCATCAATTGAGGGGGAGCATATGAACTCAATTTTATTGAAACCCCTAGGTTTCTCCAAAGGTATGACTTTACTTAAATGCTTTCAATACATTTATGGAATGGTTTGTCATCTTCAAAAAGGGGGAGAATGTTGACTCAAGGTCAATTAGGTCAATGTTGACTTACGTCTAAATTGACTAAACTCGTGTTTTGATGATGACTAACCATTCCACATATTGGTGTCTAAAGTCTCTACTTGAGTGATTTTAGATTAGGTATAGACACACTCCAATTGCCCTAACTTGCGCATATCAAATTGGAGAAAAGACAAGTCAAAATCAATACAAGTGCACATTTTTGTAATATGATGTAAATCCATTAGAACAATGTTGTAAATCACTTGTAATGATTGTATGACTTGTAATTAAGCTTAAAAAAAATCAGGAGCACTTAGATCGAATGTTTAAGCACTCAAAAGCCATTTTCCAAAATTCATATCAGGCTGTTCATCGGTCGAGTTCTGTGAGTTGCAAACTTGATCGATCCTGATTGGATCTTGAAAATGACTTTTGATTGGTCAAGTTTACACTACACAAAACTCGACCGATGGAGTACATGACCAATTCGATTTTCATTGGTCGGTCAAGTTTCCCCAGGAAAAACTCGACCGATGATCTGAATATCGACTTTGTCTTTTACTCTATCGGTCGAGTTACCCTTATAGAAACTCGACTGATTGCACTGTATGAAAAAGTGCAGAAAAGTGCTTCTAGCCGTTGTAGAGTTGAAACAAGTGAAAATATATCCGTTGCAAGCCACAAAATGGCTAGTTTTCATTCTCAAGTGTTCCCAAAGGCTAAGAAGCATCCCCATATATAAATAGGACCCCTTGGTCTTCATTCTAAGGTTGAGCATTCATTGCAAAACTCTATGTGAGGTTCCTATTCTATAGTTGATTGCTTCCTACAGCCTCCTCTCTCTCTCTAAGCTTAATCACTTGCTACATCCATTAGAGTGAGTAGGAAATCTATAAGAGAGCTAGTCCTACATGTATATCTTATGAGGCTCTCACTTCCACCACCTCCCTTTCTCTCATTTCAACCATGAAGATGAAGGTTCTCTCTCTTAGCTAAGAGAGGTGAAGAAGAACAAGGGAAGGCGTCCCTCGATGAAGATCAAGGCTGAAGACTTCGAGCTAGAGTGGGTAAGCCCTTGGTGAAGGCAGAAGACTCCTTGATCAAGTGGGTAAGTCCTTGTTGGAAGCTTCTCCGAGTGAAGGTGAAGTCAAAGGCAGAAGATCCAAGAAGAGTGGGTAATTCCTTGAAGGTTGAAGACTTGTGAAAGAGTAGGTAAGTCCTTGGAAGAAGGCGGAAGACTCTTGCAAAGTGGGTAAGTCCTTGGTAAGGTTGAAGACTATTTGTATTGGATAGGTAAGTCCTTTGGTGGTCATGTATTGTATATCTTATAATGAATATAATGAAGGTGCAAGGTTAAGAAATCCTAGAGGTTGACCTCTCTAGGTAAGTGGGTTGACTCACTTCTAGTTTGAAGTGTGGAACCACTCTAAATATATTGTCTCTTGTGTTTGTTCAATCTCTCCCATCCTTGCTATGCATGTTTTAGTTGCACCCAAATTACCTATTTAGCAACCTTATCTTATCATATATCTTGAAGGTCTAATGAATTTTGTTTAAGTGCATTCAGCTCTATTCACCCCCCTCTAGAGCATCTATTCACCTATCTAGGATCCAACAAGAGGTATTTTGTCATGTCAATGATGATGTGAAATAGATTCATTAGGATTATTCCTACATGTAAATTTTAATAATGAGGTCTAGAAAGTGTTACCATGAGAATGAGACTTGAAGATGATATTAAAAATTAGTGTACATAGAATATGTAAAACCCTAAGGTGGGTGGTATGAGTAAATTTCAAGGACTAAATTTATTTAGGTTGGGTTGTAACATCCCAAATTTTAAATAAAATAACTTTGGGGTCTATTTTATAAAATTTCAAATAATAAAACTTAAAAACTTGGACTTTGACGCAAGTTACTCCAAATATTGAATCCTTTATATGAGGTTTGACATAGAAAGAAAATGAAATATAATTCCTTTAATTTCTTGTTGATTAAATGAATCCAATATACATTAAAGGAAAACTATCATTTATCCTCTCACTTTCTCTCTCCCCTATTGTTGAGGAATTCTTAAAAGGAATATAAAGGGAAAGAGAAAAGGCTTTGAATTCAAAAATATAATTATGGAGTACATGCCTTGGTTAAGAAGTTTTCCCTTTAACTTATTCAAAGGGGAAAGTATATATGAATTCTCTTTATCTCTCTCCTCCATGATACTTTCTCAAAAAGGCATAAAATATGTGTGATATGAAATTTTTATGAGACAATAATGGTTTAACTCGAGCTTAGACTCAAAATATCACAAAGGAAGGCAATTGCCACTTATCTAGTTAATTAAATGCATTAAAATCAAATTTAATGACTTATATGGAAATTATGGATAAAATTCATGCAAAACTTAAATCTAACCATATTGGACTAAACTAGAATCTTAGATTAACTTATGATCCAAATTTGAAGTCAATAGGACTTCATTTGACCCCTAAAAGATTTTTGGAATGTTTTAGTAATGTTTAAACCCTAGTTCTAGTGATATTCGGATTTATTTCATCTATTTAATATAGTTTCCTAACTTTAAATGTCATGCTGACATTTTTCGATATTTTGCCTAAGTTGTGGTGTCACGATTTCTCTCTTAACGCAGACTTTGTGACAACTGTTAGATTTCGATCATAGGGCCATGGGATTGTCTCTTACCTTGACTAGGAGATTGTAATCAAGCAACCAGGGGCTGACTCCCTATCCGACCCCGATCGACCCCCTCTGTGCCCCATCTTATTAGATTTCTTCATTGAAGGAATTGGGATCACCACACAAGCTTAGCAATCCCCAGTTTTCCTGGACTTTCTTCCCTATTAAGTAAAGGCCCTTTTAGGGCTAGTTTCTCCTCACCACCTAGATTTACAGACACTCCCATCTTACATACCTATTTATATGAGGTCCATAGTGACCACAGAGTCACAATTAGATCTCGTCTCACTCCTATTTCATCGCTTGTTCCCTGAGATTCCCCCACTCACTCAACCTTTCTCTTTGGCAACAATGGCCCAATATTTGTAGCTCCAGCCTCCCTAGTTCAATCACAACTGCTATGAGCTTCCTAAACCCCCTCATTTTTGTCTCCACGTCATCAGTTTGCCCTAGTTTCTTCCTAATCATCACACCCTATAGAGGGACTTCTATCTTTGCCGACATTCTCATGTCTTGTCTTTTTCTATTTTCCTAGAACCAAACAAGATTGTTGTTGAGCTTCCTGTTTGATCGAAGATCCTTTTCCAATCTCTAATTTATGGTTGATGTTGTGTTTTCCTCAATTTTAGGTTTCTGATCTTCTCCTGTGTTTTTTGTTGTCTCTAACAAGATGAGGGTTGCCTTCCCTCATTCTTCCCTACAAATTGTTCCTCAATGTTGTCTTAGCCTTGCAAATATGTCTCACTTGACCTTGTGTTGCATTCATGGCGTTTTGCCCTGGCTTCCACCTCTAGAGTCTGCCTCATGCCATGACTCACAGAGAAGAATCTAGGTCATGAATTAGCTAGAGTACCCCATAGGTTTAATCGAATCATGAACTATATAAGGGCAGTTAAGGAGTTCTATTTTCATCTTGTCTTCATTGAACATGGATCGACTGTGATGAGTCACCCTATTGAGTTGTCCAACCTCGATTGTTCCAACTCAGGGTCGACCACACATGGCTTTTTACTGAGTTTTCACTGCTTAGTTCTTCAAAAATTCACAGTAAATCAACTACTCATCAGAAAATATGAATAAATACTCTTTGGAAAGGATTTTTTGAGTATAATCAATTTTTAGTGTTTTCAAACCCTAATTACATCGTCTATCACTGTGTTTTCGAAAAGACCTAAATTATGGTTAAGATGATACTTAAGGTGATAATTAATGTAAACCATATAATTTTAGGAACATAGGAGTGACTCAAGATCGACGAGACCAAATTAGGGTTTGATCCAATAAAGGTAAGAAGGTCCATGCACTTTGAGTATTAAATAATGGTTTTCAATCGGTTTAAAATTATTGTATAATGATGATTAAGTTAAATTATATGCATAGTTATTAATGAAATTTTCAGAAATTCTTGAATTAATGTTCCCAAAAGTTATTATATGATGCCTATGTTTTCAAGTTGTACATCAATAATCCATGTCATGTTCATTAGAAATCCAATTAAAGATTAATTATTTGATGTAAATGATAAATCATGTAATTGGTTGTATTATTTTGTCCTCATCATGTTAATGTTGAGCTCTCAGGTCTTATGAGTTCGAATGGAGCATAGTGGCACATATATGCAATCATGAGCTCAAGAGGAGTATAATTAATGACACTTAGGTGCAAATCATGAGATCAATTGGAGCATAATTAATGGCACTCAGGTGCAAATCATGTGTTCAAGTGGAACATCAGTTAGCCTACGGGCCTTATGAGCACAGTTGGTGCATAAGAGTAAAGGACATTATAATTAACCACTAAGAGCATACTATGTGAATCCAAGATTTATTGTTTAATTAGTTTCATGTTTTTCCTTATTGTCAAGTTATTATGTTATTATAATAATACTCAATGCCAGTTACTCTAACATGTTTTTCTTTTTGAATGCATGGCTGGGGACGTGATGTGCACAGGAGGAAAGAATAAGGAAGCTTAACCAAGAAAGCATACCTCTCAGGGACATATTAGGATCTTAGCTTGGTGGGGTGCCATCTACACCTTAGAAGATCTGATATCAAGTTTTCAAAGAAGATTTATACATTAGATATCTCCTACCTTTGATGTATTAGATTTTATTTCAAGGATGAGATTATTTTATGTTATTTGTTTTCTCTTTCAAAGAAAAATGTATGAATCTATATTTCCAAGTAGTGCATGGTGTTTCATTTATCTTATTGCTATGATTATCATGTTTTGTAATGTTCCTCCAAGCCAAGTGACCCATGTTATGGACAACATAGGGTTTGATTCCCCTTACATATATATCTTGGAGGGGTGCTACAACAACCTTCTTTGATGGGTTCACTTAGATAGAGAAGAAATACATCAATGTTACTACTTGAAGCAATTTTCTAAGAAAAGATGTGAATGAATGTGCATATAGAGAATATGATGCAAGAACAATAAATGTGGGACTTCAAACGTGGGACAAATAACAATAATGGTCCTCTAGAATTAGTAAAATAAGATAGGGATATTGACCTCCTTACTACAAAGCTTGAGAAAATAGCCAAGGATTTCAAGCACGTAAATCTTAACATATGAACTAGGCATCAAAGATAGTGACACAATGCAACTGTTGCTATTATCTGAGGCATCTGGCTAAATAGTGCCTCTATGCTGAATCAAGAGAGGAGAACCTTATTGGTGAAAATGTTACATATATTAATATAAGAACCCTCTCATCTAGGTTTTGTGTATGGAAACACAACCGCAACCAAAAACTCCCATCTCTTTAATCAATAACCAAGCAATTTTGGGAGAGGTAAACAGAATTCTAATAAGTGGAGAGGCCAGACTCAACCAAGTTTCCAAAATTTAATAGTTTTTTTACAAAACAAAGGGCCAAAGCAGTAGATGAAATTTCAATGGGCATAAGAGAGGAGTTTTATCCATAAAATACAAAACTATATCAACCATTTGAAATCTTTGACTAAACAACTAGGTAAAGTCATATTGAGGAATAATAACCTAATGAAAAGACCACAAACCTATATGGGGATGGTGAATACACAAATTTATGAGCTACAACCATATAATAGGATGATTGACCAACAACTATCTTCAATAACCACATTTAATAAGACTTAAGAAGGTTAGTTCCCTTCTAGTAGTGAGAAGAATCCTAGGAATCATGAATCTACAAAGATGGAAACCTAACAATCTAGCACACATATGGACGCTCCTTCACATCATAAGGAGAAATCCCAAATGGAAAATAAACATGACAAACCTTCAACAGAGATTCATTAAGAAAAAATGTTGTACATGGAACAAACACAACCAACATCTTAGGAAGAAAGAAAACTAATCCTCAAGCACTAGAAGCACCATTGTCACACCGGCTAGTGAAATATCAACTTGAAAAGAGGTAAAAAAAGTTTTTGGATACCATCATAAAAATACATCTAGATGTTCTCCTCTTTTATTCTATAGATGATATGATGACCTATGAAAAGTTTCTCAATGATATATTTAAAAATAAACATAAGTGTCGATAAATACATGTTTAGTTAGCATATGTGGCCACAACTTTCATACAATATACTATGAGAACCAAGAAAAAAGACCTTGGAGCTTTCACGATTCCACTCCACATTGAAGATTCCATAGAACGACATGGTCTCGCTGATTTAGGCACCAACATTAGACTCATGTTGTTCTAATTGAAAAACATGCTAGGCTTGACAGATATGACATAATTTATATGTGGGTCTTTTTAGAATATAACCACATCACTAAAATGGTATGGGTTGTTGAAGTGTTCCCATCATAATCAAAAGACACTTCATTCCCTATGACATAGTCATTATCAATATTGTGGAAGACCCTCTCTTCTTGATAATTTTTGGAATGACAATCCTTTCAATAGAATAGGCTCTAATTAACATCATAGTAGGAGTCATCAACATACGTGTGGGTAACAAACACATTGATTTCAATGTCATGGACCACATGAAAGTTCCATCACAGATAGTATCCAACTACTTTGTAAATTGTTGTGTCAACTATGTATTGAATTTTAAGAGAAAAATGTAGTTGTTGATCCACTCATGAGAGCACCGACAGATCCATCATTTGGTATTTACAAATCCAAGATTTATGAAATTATAGACTACTTGAATGTAGTAGAAGAGGAAGAAAGTAACTAATAAGAGATCATCAAAACAACAAAATACATCTCCTTGCAAAGGATGCCTATAGAGGATTCCGTACCCAAAATAACTTTGTAATTAAAGTTACTTCCTAAAGGACTCCTATATGATTTCTTAGAAAATAAGGGAGGAACTCACCTGAGTCATCAAGGAGATTTCCTCTCCCCAACCCCTCATTGACCTATGGAGGTGAAGAAGTAAGGATCTCGATTATTATAAATTATGAACTTCTACATGATCAATGTGATACATTTCTTGCCAATATAAGGCTAAGAAGAAAATCTCTAGGGTACTATATTGAAAATATAAAAGGGCTTAGCCCAACCATCTATATACATTGTATAAATACATAGGAAGATTCTAAACCAAAGGTCTTATGGAAAAGAAAGATAAACAAAAAGATGCATGAAGAAGTTCATAAGAAGTCATCAAACTTTCTAAACCTAGGAGCATCTACACCATCAACGAAAACAATTGGGTCGGTTGAGTTCATGTCTTACAAAGGAAAGGAGGGATGGCCATCGTAAAAGGAGAAAGAATAATGACCTTGCCACCATAATAGTATTGGGTCATGCCAATAGAGATGGGGTGGCAGATGTGCATCTAATAGGGCATTTTGAACTTTTTCATAAAGAAATATCACTTCCCTCTTCTGTTAATTACCATGTTTAGAAAAATTAGCACCTACACCTTATATAGGATGCCCTTTGGGCTTTGCAGTGGCACGACCACTTTTCAATAGTGTATGCCAACCACTTTTTCCAATTTCATTGAAGAAACCATGGAACCGGGTATGGGTATCTTTTTTGTCTATGCATCATACTTTAATAATTTTCTGAAGAACTTATTCTTAGTTATATAAGATGTGATGAGAAGAAACAAGTCTTCAACTAGGATAAGTGTCACTTCATGGTAATAGAAGGGATCATACTAGGGGACAAAGTATTTTAGGATGGCATAGAAGTAGAAAAAGTAAAATTGAGGTTATTTATAAACTTCCACTACCATGTTCATGTTGGGAAATACGGGAACAAAGTATAGCAGTAGAAATAAAAAATGTATCTATTCATATTTGTATAACAACAAGATCACATCAACTACTATGAAATAGGAAGGATGGTTTAACGATTTATACCTAGTACTCGAGCAAGTCTGGTGACAATAACTCTCTTCAACGCAACTGACAACTAGTTTCTCTTGGATGGTGGTTGTGCAACTCTTGGTCTTCACCATGAACAACAAACACAAACATATTCTATAGTGACTCATGTGGTCTAACCACAGACTATAAGATGACTTTTCTCTACTACAAGCAGCCTAAGGACTCATGCCTCTAGAGTAGTCCTTACAGACCAACTAGAACTCTTTTCATTTAACTAGAATAGACAAGAAGGATTTGTCCCTCTTGTTGGTGTACTAGTCACCAACTTACTCTCTCACAACAACGATTCACAGTTGTTCTCTCTCGTTGCCATCCCTCCCTTATTGGGAGGGCTTGCTTGGACTCTCTCGGTTACTACAACCAAAGAGGATAGTAGTTGTTAGAGGAACGAATTCTCAGTTGTCTGTGTTGTGTTTTAGGAAGCCCCAAGTACCCCTCTATTTATAGGTGGGGTTAGAACTGTGGTTCTTAGTTTGTATGGGATTTGTGCGGAAGTGGAAAGGACCATAAGATCTTGAATTTTTGCAACCTACAACCACAAAAATGGTCATCTGGTGATCCAAACATCCATATGGTCATGCAAGACAATCATCCCAGACTGCAAGATGGTCGTCTAGCTATTTTCCAATCACACACAAATTAGGAAATCTGATTCCAATTAATATTACATATTAATTCCTTGCACTACAAGTCATGAGTGATCAAAAAAGTTGTAGAAACATCCAGAACCTTTGTTCGGCCCCAACCGATCCATCTCACACATGAAAGACTCCTATCTCGCTCACCCAGATGATGGTCTGGTGAGCCGAGATGAGTTGATCAATTCATCATAATCAATTGGCCAGTTCACACCTCAATTTAGGTAGAACTTAGCCAATTCGATCTCTGGTTATTCTGACAACCCTAACGGCCATCTCAACAGTTGATACACTCGTTTGGCTGCCCAAACGTCCATCTCACCCAGTGAGATGGTCGTTTATAAGTGCAGTCACCCAATCTATTGATCTATTGCATGAATTGAATACATAAATGATTTAGTAATCAATCCAATAATCATTCAAGATTAAACTCCTCTTCTATATGAGTTCCTATGTGTGTGACCCTATAGGTACCATATCACGTTGGCAGTGAATGTCCATAACTAGCTTATTATATCACAAGCAAGGAGCGGTGCCTAGTTGCACATCCGTGATACCCAAATGAATGGAAAGTTAGAGAACAACTTCAACCTACAATCTGTGTAAGGTATTGTGGTGATTGTATAATTCCTTTGTCATTGATATCTAGGGTGAACTCGAGGCATGGAATCTTCATCCTCTCAATATTCTATCCATGTTTCGTGAATCAAGAGCACACTATCTTAGATAGTGTGACCTTGACATCATATATTGATTCACATGTGCATGCACATGCATTTCACTGTCTTGCTTATCAAGTGGCTTGGATATCATACTCCATTAGGAGGGGAAAATCCCATATATATCACTCACAATCTATCCCCATGTGTCAAAGTCATCCAATCATCACCTTTATGACAACCCATGTTTCAGGACTGTGTTTGATGATGTTTAAGTGTACCCAATGACATGTGATG
Organism: Alisma plantago-aquatica; assembly: GCA_963693085.1. NCBI lineage: Eukaryota > Viridiplantae > Streptophyta > Magnoliopsida > Alismatales > Alismataceae > Alisma > Alisma plantago-aquatica. The sequence goes on from OY856413.1 coordinate 112,296,551, forward strand.
AGTGTGGTGATTTCAGGTCTCAGAATCACAGTCACCACCTTCACTATGAGAGATAACTATGACAACCAATGATGGTTTCCATGTGTCACTCTCTAGGTGGGTCTGTCTGATACACTATTCTCTAACATGTATCTGTGTTCTTGGTTTGATATTGCCATATCATGACTACTGAGATTCTCTCATCAACCAACCCATACTAGTATTTAGTGTTACTGGTGTCTATTTATCTTCCATAGTAACAACATACTAGGGACATTAATAAGAATGTACATACTCTTAGCATTCGTATGATCTTGTTCTCCAAGTTCATACTTGAAGACATAGGTCATTGAGTATTGTCCTTCTTTAGACATTCATAATGTTTCCTCATAATGAATTGGAAGCTTTCCTTTATGAGTATTAATCAAATCGTCATTGGTTTATGCCATGTCAATCATCACATGATTGGATCTATGGTCATACTTTACCAAGAAACTCTCACTTGCACTTAGATCCAATCAATCACAAATCTCATTCTTAGTGATAAAAAAATGTCCACCATGTTCCTGCTGTACTAGTGCTAATTCATAGGGTTAGCAACACTTTGCTTATAGTCGGTATATTGCATGTTTTTCTTATCTCTTCACTATACAATTTATCATATGAGACGAAACTATCATAATATGGTATTTAATATTCCTTGCCTAACAATTACCCCCATTGTTCTCATAGTATAACTACTGTGTCATAAAAGGTTGGAACATCTATAAGTGCATCATATGAAATTCTAGATCCATATAGTATCACTCTATGTTCATTAGATAAGTATACTCAACTTCCATTATAGAATAGAATTAATGGCTATTAGTTTGGAACCCTTCCAACTAATAAAACTTTTCTTCATAATCAAACATATTTTATTGCGATCATTTTGTCATTATGGAAGCTTGCATAGGTGCAACCCTTTACACCCAACTCTTCCTTTTTATTGCTATCATTATTGACTAAGAATCCATCCTTAATTACTTCACAAGTACTAATGGATATCTTTAATGACATTCCAATATCCCTTATTGAATTTAATATCATCTTGTAATGTCCAATACATATAAGATTATATGGGACGAGTACATATAGCATTCATGATAGATCTGTTGCTTAAGTCTATGACATCATAATCATGTCATTTCCATTATTTACAAGAATTGGAACATATGGTTCATGAGAGACTAATTCAGATTCTATCTCATTGAATCCATCCTTATTGAACTCTTTCAGCATCTTACTATTGTATGTGCTCAAACTTATATTTTGAAACTTTCAATAACCATCTCTATAGATCTTGATCCTTATCTTATAAGATATTTCATTTTTTCCTTCACTTCTGAAGATGTTTTCATCCCATCTCTCAATATTTATAATATTGAGATGTTATTCCTCATCATATGTGTAATATTCATATATGATCCAATTAAATCTTTTTTAATCACAGATCTCATCTTTTATCTTGATTCAAGTCAAAGTATTTGACTATCTTGTCAAGTCAAAAGATCCCATCTATGAGATTCTTGTTTCAATCCCAGATTGAACCTTGTAGTTTATAAAGACCTTATTTTCATTCTTGAAGTCCTAAAACCTTTTAGGTTGTGTCACATACACATCCTCTCAAGTATTCCTTTTAAGGAATCCGATTTCAATCTTCATATGTCAAATATCTTGGTCTATTTTAACTACAACAACAAGCTTGAAAATTAGTAAAGGAATTTCTATCATGTTCAACAACTTGAAATGATTTGAAAACCTATTCAACCAATATGTCCTTTTATGTTGTCCATGCAAGTCTTGCCACAAGACCTTATTGCATCCTTTAGGTGGCGCTATCAAGGTCGTACCTTGCTAGCTTACATGGACCCCATAATGGCCTTGAGCCATTACTCAAATTATGGTACTTAATATCTTCTACTTTATTAGTTGGCTCATCCATGTAAGATATGTGAGTTGTTGGATTCATAATGAAAGCCATGAACAACCTATGTGAGTTGTTGGATTCATAATCCTCGAATCTCAGACATGTTCTACTAGAACTATTTTGTTCTGTGTTATATCATGAACTTGAGATTCCACAACAACTTGTGATTCTCTTAGTTCTCATTGTACCTCTTTGTTGATCTAGAACATTATGAGTTCTACTTTTACTCACACTTATTATTTACGAACTCAATTATCATATCAACAAAAAAATTGGTCACTGGATTGGGATTATTAGTAATATTCAACAACTATGGTTAATGGATAAACATGTTCAAGAAACTACTTCCTCAACATAGGTGTGGTATCCAACTTATGAAAACAGGATTAACTAAAGCGGAAGCGAATTATTAGCAACGGAATTACTGAAAATCACTAAAAATTTAAAACTTTTTGTAAAGAAATCCACAAATGGTAAAACTCTAGCATAAAGAACCAAAGTAAGTTATTTACATTCTGATTCGTTAGTACATCTCTGTATCATCTCATCTTGAGAGTCATAACATTGACTGCCCAGTTAAACTGTACATGAGCAGTATACAAAATCTCGAGGCATCAAGCCAAAAAATCTCATATCTATTTCAAACCATCTATTGACTCCTAGGACCTTAGAGTACAGAGACGACACATATGACTCTCTCTATATACAAGACTTGACAAATAGTGTCTCCACCTGTGGATCACTGCTGTCCTTGTTGTTGCTGCTGCTCACCCACTGAAGGGTTTCTTCTTCCTCGGTGTCTACCTAAAAAGTTGAATCCCACGGGGGTGAGACAATTGAAAATTGTCCCAGCGAGAGATATAACTCTCCTCTAGAAACATTGTTATTGTTGATAATAGAATAACACTGAGTAGTAGAATTATAAATATTCAACAATAGGTAAATCATTGCTTAAGCTAAGTAGAGCAGTATTCTCTATGCAATCATCTCAATTATAACTTGATTAAGCAGCAAGTCCTTTATTCAATAAGGAATATGAAGAACATATATACCCTTTATCTTTCTAAGATATAATAAACAATGTATCAATAATCATTGTTTCTCATAGTTCAACCCTAAGCAAATATGCTACATGGCTGATTACATTTTACAAACAACTTATGCCCTGAGGAGATGAGGTATACTGCTCATACTCCAACCGACCATTGCAAAATCGAAATCGGTACCATACATAGGTCATCAAAAGAGCCGGATTTCTATGACCTCATCTTCCTCAATCAGTGTGAGGAATAACATGCAGGGCATCTTGTGTCTCTACTATAAATATAGATTTCCAGGGTATACTGGCAACTTCGCTATAAGAGTTACAGTGGCATGTTGTACTCTCTTCGCAATTGAGGGATTTCTTTTTTATCTCACATCCATTCGGCATTAACATCATCATCGGGAGATTAGTGATACATCATCCCGACATATACATATAATGAAGGATTGAGAGATTTAATGTTTATCTCACATCAATTCCTCCATTAGGGCGTAAGGATATTCGTGCCCATTACCCCCACATACTCAAAAGTATGCTCTCCAGGAGTTCCCTTAGGAAAACCTATTTCACCATCACCCAACTACTGACGATGATGGATCTATGGTCAGGGCTCTGCATGATATCATTTCACTTGATTAGTTAAATACATTACAACATTCTTTTAGCATCAGACATGTTTTCAATCATAAAACATTATGACAATTGCTATAAAGAATGAGTACTATTTCTATCAAGTTCATTTCATAGCTTTAATAGCATTGGGAACTCAATCCCTTATCATCTCATCATTATGATTCAAGAATATGGGTATTCAAACCCTTATATCATCAATATATACTTGTTACCACTCTAACAAGTAACATAATGCCATCAAGTCATTGACAATGTAAACATGATAATTGCAATGCAGGTATTTCACATGGCTCTTACAGCCTATCAATCTCTTTTGTTACCTTTCACTAGGTAACATAGAACATCATTGCTTACAAATCTCATAAAGTACTTTCAATAACCAAAGCATCATAGCTCATACCTGGCTATGTTCAATATCTCATAAGACCTGCATGATTAGTACAGATGATAACAAATACATCAATTTCCTATCAGCACAATGTAAAACAATGATAACATTACTATTCAAGGGTTTCACCACTATGCCCTTACCAGGGTTAGGGTTCCCTTTTCAATTCAATTAGGGTTAATCATCCCCTTTAGCTCAAATAGGGTTAAGGACTCATCATGTCATTGTCCAACCTTAGAGCTTCTTAGTATAAAGTATAACCCAGAATTAGGGTTTCACATATTCATTCACCTTATTTGGAATTTAGGGTTTACTATTTACATCACATCACCCGTGATTAGGGTTTACTATTCACCCCAAGTAGGAGTGATCGTCAAAGTGCCTTGAGTTAAGGTTTATCAAGTCATCATTATGAATTAAGATTACATCATCATCATGCATTAAGGATACTTCCATTATTACCCTCCATTTAGGGTTAAGATTCATTAACCATCATAATTAGGGTTTTCATGATCTCACTATGAAGGATCATACCCTAATTAGATATTCATTCATATTGGAAGTCCATTACTTGATTAACATTCATAAAAGGAGTCTTCTCTCTCTCATCCTCTATAGGATGATGTTTACTTCAGCCTTGATTAGGTTAAGTAAGTCAATCATGAAAGAGAATTGACATCACGAGTTAAGTTATTATCATGGTAATCATTATGGATTAATTACTTCACGGGTTTAAATCACACTATCCCATTAAGGTACAAGTACCATGATCACCTTTTGATTACATCATGTATTAATTAACTAATCACTTAGTCCTTTAACCACTTTAAGTACCCATGCGGTTTAGGTTAATCAACCACCAAACGATCTAAGCCATTAAAGCCCCAAAGGATCTTGTCTTACTTAGACCTCAAACAGTCTCACATACTTAACCTCCAAACGGTCTAAGACCGTTTGGACCTCCATGCGGTCTTGGTCTACTCTTGAGACCTTTTGGTAAAGTTGCACACTCAAGACCGTTTGCTAAAGTACAACCTTGAAACCGTTTAGTAAAGTAGGTGGTGAAGATCGTTTGCCCAAAGTTGACTTTTGAAACCGCATGAACTCAATCAATTTGGAAACCGCATGAACCTAAATGGTTTGGGATCGTTTAGTCCCAAATGGTCTTGAGACTGTTTGGTCCAAACCTCCTCAAAACTGCAAGGACCAAAAAGGGTCTCAACCACTCCAATTAAATTAGGGTTTCCAATATTGGTTCCTTCAACCAATGAATCTATAGAACTACTCATCAATTGGGCCTATCACCATAATTCAATTGAGTTAATTAGGTCATGCTTCAACTTATTTGACCCTCAATTAACCCTCAATTATCACCAATTAGGGTTTGAATAAATTGGATTAGGGTTTGGAATCGATGATCCTTCAACATTATACAATGTGAAACTAGTTACTTTCAAACTATTGGACCATCATCCAAAATGGACATGACCTGACCCTAAAAGGTCTTGATGTCATTTGGATGACCTCCAAACGGTCTTGAGACCTTTTTACCATGTCCACATCAAAATCCAAGTCAACCAATTAGGGTTTGGTTCATTGGATTGCTCACCAAATCAGCAATTGATTACTCTTCAACTCAATACCTTTAGATCTCCAAACACCTCACCATAGTCAACCCTAGACCTCCAAATGGTCTTCGGTGACCCCCAAACGGTCTTGGGATCATTTGGATGACCTCCAAACGGTCTTGAGACCGTTTTCCCATCATATCATTATCAACCATATTATTCAATTAGGGTTTGGATCCTAGGATTGGTCACCAAATCAGCAATTGATTGTACATCAACTTAATATCTTTGGACCTTGAATTGCTCAACCATGCTTAAACCTAGACCTAAAAACGGTCTTGGGTGATCACCAAACGGTCTTGAGACCGTTTGGGTGATCCCCAAACAGTTTTGAAACCGTTTCGGTCAATCAACCAAAAACATCAACTCATTCCAATGCAAAATCAGCACTTAGCCGATTAGGGTTAACACCATATCTTTGGATCTTCAAACACTTAACCATATCCAACCCTAGACTTCCAAACGGTCTTGGGTGACCCCCAAATGGTCTGGAGACCATTTGGGTGATCCCCAAACGGTTTTGAAACTGTTTGGGTCAATCAACCCAAATTTCAAACTCAAACACTTATGGAATCAACACTCAACCCGATTAGGGTTTTGGTGATTGTTGGACCTTCAACTCATGAACCACTTAGAGTTAATCAATTATATTTAGTGGATCAATAACCAACATTATTAGAAACAAATTCCCAAATGGTCAACCCTGGTCAACATATCCAAACGGACTGAAACCATTTGCTCTCATGCGGTTTAGTGAAACCGTTTCATCTCAAACGGTTTTGGGAAACCGTTTGAGCAACTTAGGAGACCGTTTAACCTGGGATTTTTCTTGGATGAACATCTAAGATGATGTCATCATCGTCCACCTTAGAACAACCAATAACAGCAACCGTTTTTCATGGAAATTGCAGCAATGCATCAAAAGAGTTCGAAATAGAAGAGAATAACCAACAAATCATAGAGAACTTGATGCAATATCAATGTTTAAGGGTTAAAGTTATAAAACCCGCCTCAAATCTGATCTCCAAGCTCCAAGCTCCACGGCTCTAGTGGTGTATGGAGTTCCAGAAACTGCCCAAGGTCCGTTCTTGAGCTATTGGATGAAAAAGATGGCTAGAATTGGAAATCGGGTGAAGAAAACCAAGAATCAAGCATTGCTTTAGGGTTTCCACCATGAATCCGAGGTAGAAGATGATCAAAACCTTACCAACAGGTTGTGTTCGTCCTTAACCTGCTCCTGAGCTCTTCCTTGGTCGGCCAAAGAAAAGATGGGAAGAGGAAACTAAGGAAAAGTCCTTAAGTGTATTGGAAAAAGATATACATAAAGGGATTTTCAAGGAAAGAGAAAAAGAATTAATTTCCTTAAATTACAAAATAATTTCCACCAAACTCCCAACCATTTCTTTGCCACGAAGACACCTCCGTGTTCTTTAAAAACCTCTCCATTATCCAAAGATTAATGGAAAAGAAATTCAGCACCTTAAAGGATTTTATATTAATATGCATCCTTTTAGTGGATATTACTTTTTATTATAATAATGTGAGTGGCTTCCACTCAACCAAGATCTTTTTGTGCCATAGCAAGGCACAAGCTCGTCCAAATCTATTGCAAACACATCCTTCAACTTTTGGTTGAAGGGCTCCTCAATTAATTTATTTCTTTTTGTATAAATTAAACTAAAGTTCCATATATGCTTAAATCTTGATTATTTTAATGTCAAGATTCTCTCTCCTCCAAGATAACTCAAATGAGGCACCCCTCTCATTTTATTTACTCTACTTGATGCCAAGAAACATGAGAGATCCTCTAGAGGGTATAATTTACATATTGAACCCTAGATTTTGGGTAAATTGCACATTACACCAAAACTAGGTTTTAATGCACAAAGTTTGCTCTACAAACTTTATCTTGATGCCCAAGCTTGTGGAAACCATGCCACTACATCATATTCATTCTTATGATGTCTCAACATTAGAGGAACATCTTATCATGTGGAATTTTCAAGTTAACCCCTCAACTTGGGTAATTTGCACTTTAGTCCAAAATTAACAAAACAATGTTTCAACATTATTCAAAAAGGACTGAAATTGAAATATAAGTTCCTCAAAACATTAATTACTTTTCAAAAGATAAGATCAAGCATATAATCAACTTAGTTAAGCAAAACACCTAGGGTTAAAACATAACCCAGGTCAGGGATGTTACAAATTATCCACCCCTTATAAGGATTTCGTCCCCGAAATCATTAACAAAACATTTTAAGAGAAAAGAGTAGGGTATTTCCTCCTCATTTCTTCCTCTAGTTCCCATGTAGCTTCTTCAATGCCACGATGATTCCAGAGGACTTTTACAAGACTATGTCTTTCTACTTTAGCTTCTTGATCCTTCTATCAAGAATCAACATAGGTCCTTCGACATAGGATATATCATCATTCAATTCTACTTCCATAGGTTGTAGAACTGATTCTGTGTCAGGATGACATTTCCTTAGCATGGAAATGTGGAACACTGGGTGTAACTTTTGCAGCTCAGGGGGTAACTCAAGCTTATAAGCTACCTTTCCAATCCGTTCAATGATTGGATAAGGCCCCATAAATCTTGGAGATAACTTTCCTTTCCTTCCAAATCTAAGAACTCCCTTCCAAGGTGAGACCTTGAGGTACACTCTGTCTCCAACCTGGAATTCTAAAGGTCTACGATGCTTATCATCGTAAGATTTCTGTCTATCATGTACAGTCTTTAACTGTTGTTGTATTATTTTAATCTTCTCGGTGGTCTGCTGCACAAGATCAGGACCCAAAAGTTGATATTCACCAGTTTGATACCAACATAGGGGAGATCTACAACGTCTACCATACAAAGCTTCATAAGGTGCCATGTCAATGTTGTGTTGATAGCTATTGTTGTAGGCAAACTCTATCAAGCTTATATGTAGATCCCAACTTCTTGTAAACTGAAGGACACATGCCTTAAGCAAGTCCTCCAAGGTATGTATAGTCCTTTCTGATTGTCCATCAGTCTGAGGATGAAAGGCTGTACTGAACCTTAACTGTGTGCCTAAGGCTTTATGAAGTCTCTCCCAAAAATGACTCATAAACTGGGGACCTCTGTCAGAAACAATGGTAACTGGGACCCCATGCAGCCGCACTATCTCATCTACATATAACTGTGCCAACTTCTCAGCAGAATAGGTTGTTTTGACAGGTGAGATATGTGACGTCTTTGTCAAACTATCAACTATTACCCAAATGGAATCATGACCTTTGGCTGTTCTAGGTAAACCAACCACAAAGTCCATGGTTACATGATCCCACATCCACTGTGGTATAGGCAAAGGTTGCATTGTTCCTAGGTCTTCTGGTGTTCAGCTTTAACCTGCTGACACACTGGACACTGCATAACAAACTCAGCAACATCCTTCTTCAAACCAGGCCATCAATACATATCTTTCAAGTTATGATACATCTTGGTACTTCCTGGATGCATAACATACATTGAAGAATGAGCTTCTTCCAGAACTAACTTTCTCAAGTTATCAACATCAGGTACTATCATTCTACCATGATAACAGGCTACCTGATCATGTGAATCATAGAAACCTTCTCATTTCTCACTACCATATTCTGATCTAATCTGCTGAAATATAGCATCAGCTTGCTGTGCTTCCTTGATCTGCTATCTCAGAGTAGGTTTTATGTGCATCTCAACTAACAACCCGGATAACAATGATACTTTTAGCTGTACATTATCTTGCCTTAAAGAGATAAGCATATCTCTCCTAGAGCACACCAAAGAATTCAACTATTCTTTATCTAGGGCTGGTGTTGCTGATTTTCTACTTAATGCATCAGCCACTACATTGGCCTTCCCTGGATGATAATCAATTGTACAATCGTAGTCCTTGATTAACTCCATCCAGCGGCATTGCCTCATGTTTAACTCACGTTGAGAAAAGATGTACTTTAGGTTCTTATGGTCTGTGAAAATATGGAATGTTTCTCCATAGAGGTAATGTCTCCAGATCTTCAAAGCATGGACTACAACAGCTAGTTCTAGATCATGTCAGATAATTCTCCTTGTATTCCTTAAGCTGTCGGGAAGCAAAAGAAATCACTTATTTAACCTGCATTAACACACATCCTAGTCCATTCTTAGATGCATCACAGAAAACTATATACCCTTTCCCTTGCTCAGGTAAAACCAGCACTGGTGCACTAGTCAACCTCTCTTTCAACAGCTGGAATGATTGCTGACACTTGTCATTCCAGGCAAAAGGAACATCCTTTCTAGTCAACTTGGTTAAGGGTAAAGCTATAGAACTGAAGTTCTTAATGAACCTCCTATAGTAGCCTGCCAACCCTAAGAAACTGCGAATCTCCTTCGGTGTCTTCGGCTGCTCCCATTACAGGACAGATTCTACCTTTTTAGGGTCAACACGTATACCTGAAGCAGATATTATGTGTCCAAGAAAAGAAACTTCTGGTAACCAAAACTCACACATGCTAAACTTAGCATATAACTCATGCTCTCTTAGCAAAGTTAGAGCCTGACGAAGATGCTGCTCATGTTGTTGAGCATCTCTACTGTAGATCAGTATGTCATCTATAAAGACAACTACACACTGATCGAGAAACGGTCGAAAGATTCTATTCATGAGTTCCATAAATGCAGCTGGTGCATTAGTTAGTCCAAACGATATAACTGTGAACTCATAGTGACCATACCTTGTCTGAAAGGCAGACTTAGGTATGTCACCCTCCTTAATACACAGCTAATGATCACCCGACCTCAAATCTATCTTTGAAAAGACAGTTGCACCACACAAATGGTCAAAGAGATCATCAATCCTAGGCAAAGGATACTTATTCTTTATTGTTACTTTATTTAACTGCCTGTAATCAATGCACAATCGCATTGACCCATCCTTCTTTTTAACAAAGAGGATCGGAGCACCCTAGGGTGAAGTGCTTGGTCGGATGAAACCCTTCTCAAGCAACTCTTGCAGTTGTTTCTTGAGTTCTGTCATCTCAGCAGGCGCCATCCTATACGGTGTTTGAGCTATTGGTTGTGTGCTCGGGATTAGATTAATCTCAAAATCAATCTCTCGGGGGAGGTACACCTGGAAGTTCTTTAGGAAATACATCTTTAAATTCCCTGACTACAGGAACTTCAGCAGGATTAAAACTCTCCATGGTGGTATCTACCACATGGGCTAAGAATGCATAACATCCTTGCCTCATCAGCTTCTCAGCTACTATAGCTGACACAAGGCAGGTTGGAAGAATCTTTCTATCTCCTTGAAAGATCCATGAGTCACTTCCATCAGTGAATACAGCTTGCTTGGACTCACAATCCAAGACAACCTTATACCTTTCTAAGGTATCCATCCCAAGGTTTATATCGAATCCATGAATCTCAAGTGGTATAAGATCCACTTGAATGCGATGTTCAAAAAAGAAAAGAATGCAGGGAGAACACACTTCCCGTAACACAGCAGATCCCATCAAAGGAGTTTCTAACAACAGACTATCTGCTCTATGACTGATAGTCATGTTGCAGTCAAAAATCACTCTTCGAGTGATAAAGGAGTGTGTAGCACCCGGATTAATTAAAACAAATACGATCCAGGATATAGAAATATCACAATAAAATAGTTTCATCTGACCTGTCACAACCCGAGGGTTGATCACTGCATCAGGTGGATTCATCGCATAGAATCTCGTCGTCGCCTGTGGTTGATTCGGTGCTCGATGATTGGGTGCCGATGATTTAGCTTGGGACGCTTGTCCACGTCCTCTAGCGCCACCTAGAAAATGTCTCCTTTGAGAACCTTGCTGACTCTACCTTTGGGGTTGAGTCACACTTGCCTCTCGGGCTCTGCAATCCTTCATCAGATGTCCCACCTTTCCACATATAAAACAACTTCTCATCCCTTGATGTGGTCTGGGTGGTCCTGTAACTGACACAGATGCTGAGCTATGAGCTCCTTCTAGTGGTAAACTTCATCCTCTACCCCTATTTGACGTCCATTGTGTATGGGTACTGAATCTAGGTGGTGGTGTAGGCACAGAAAACCTTGGTTTCTTGAAACCTTTGGATGAGGATCCTTGAAACTGGGGGTACACCTTCTTGTTCCTGGACTGTCGCTTCTCCTTCATAGACCTCTCTATTCTTCTAACGGACTCCATAAAAGTAGCAAATCTTTCCCTGTTCTCCAGAGCAGACACAGGGGTGGTCAACTCAGTGTTTAATCCCTTCTCAAAACGGCGAATCCTCTCTTCATCTGTGGTTGCCATATGTGGGCAGAACCGTAAGATCTCCATGAACTTAGCTTCGTACTCGCTAATGTTCATTGGTCCTTGTCTTAACCTATCAAACTCAGAGATTTTCTCATCCAGAAACGTCATAGGAAAGTATCTATTGACAAACTCTCATCGGAATACTTCCCATTCAATCTCCACACCTGGCCTTTTTCCCTCCTCAATGGTCCACCAGTGACCAGCACTTCCCTTAAGAAGGTACACAACATGTCTAACCTTCTCAGCTTCTGGGATGTCAAGGATTCTAAAGGCCTTCTCTAGTTCAGTTAGCCACATGTCAGCATCTGGTGGGTCTGCTGTCCCAGCATATTCTGTGGCTCCAACTCGGCGTAGTCATTCAAACATCTTGTCGGTTCCATGTCCTTCAGGGTGGGTAGGTCCCCTAGGTGCAGGTATGGGCATCCTATCAGTCATATGCATCATGGCAGTCATGAACTGCCCAAACATAGCCTGGAAGGCGGGATTCCCCATGTCAACTGGATTGAACTGGGGTAATTCAGTAACATGTTCCTCCCTTCCTTAGTCTCTTGTACCTTCTCCGTGTGCAGCGACACTACTTTCTGCAACATGTTCATCATGTGATCTAGACATCTTTAGTTTTCACTTCTCCTCCTATATGAGCAGAAGACACTATCAGATAGACTAGAAGACACTAGAACAGACTCAACATCCTTAGTCCTATGTCTCTGTAGACTCAGCAAACCTAGGGCTCTGATACCAACAAAATTGTGGCATCTAACCTATGAAAACGGGATTAACTAAAGCGGAAGCAAATTATTAGCAGCGGAATTATTGAAAATCACTAAAAATTTAAAACTTTTTGTAAAGAAATCCACAAATGGTAAAACTCTAGCATAAAGAACCAAAGTAAGTTATTTACATTCTGATTCGTCAGTACATCTCGAGAGTCATAACATTGACTTCCCAGTTAAACTGTACATGAGCAGTATACAAAATCTCGAGGCATCAAGCCAAAAATCTCATATCTATTTCAAATTATCTATTGACTCCTACGACCTGAGAGTACAAAGATGACACATAGGACTCTCTCTATATACAAGACTTGACAAATAGTGTGGCATACAACTCATGAAAACATAATTAACTAATGCGGAAGCGTTCACTAAGCAGCGGATTACCAAAAACCACCAAAAATTAAAACCTTTTTATCAAAAGATCCATCAAGTAAAAAATTTCTCACATAGAACAAAAGTAACACATTTGCATTCTATTTTTTCAAAAGTACATAACTTGTATCATCTCTTTCTGTGAGTTACAAGCATTAACTGTCCTGTCAAACTAAACACATGCAGTATAAAATCTCAAGGCACTAAGCCAAAATCTTGAAATCTCTAACTACTACTCCGAGGACCTGAGAGTACAGAGACGACACATAGGACTCTATCTACATCTATACAAGGCATAACAGCCAATGTCTCCACCTGAGACTTCACTGCTAACCCTGCTACTATTGATGTTGTCCTTCTCGTACTGAAGGATCCTGCCTCCTCATCCGCGTCCACCTAAAAAAAATGTGATTCCCACAAGGGTGAGACAATTGTAAATTGCCCCAGCGACAGATATAAATCTCCGCCAGAAACATTATTATTGCAGCTTAAGAAGATAAATATGCACATAGGAATCATAATTGTTTGGCAGCAGTTAATTCAATATCTAACTGATTAGAATATTATTCTTATCTAAAAACATCGCAGTTGTAACTTGAAAGAACAACATGTCACTTATCCTCTAAGGAATATGAAGAACATGTATAACATTTATTTACTATAGAATCATCACCACAACATTAACTTACTTCAGGCTTAGATTCATATATCTAATGTCTAGTATTGTCATAGTGGAGTCATGGCATGTAGCCATACTCTTTCCACAAAGTATTGGGATCTTAATCCCTCGACTCATCAAGCACAATTCCACTTCTTAACCAGTTCATCATCATGATTATAGAATATGGGTATTTGAACCCATAACTCACCATAAAACACTTGTTACCACTTATTAGGTAACTTCTTACCTTCATATCATCTGACCCACGGACATTATAGTTCTTGCTACACAAAGTATTACACAAAGTTCATAAAGCTCTTACCACCTCTTATTACCCCTTAATAGGCAATAAGGCATATTATGGCTTATGAAGCTCATAAACAATCTAAGATAGTTAGCACATCATGTGACACACAGGACTCATTAATTGTAGTCACATCTCACTAAACAACAAAACATATGAAGGCTTATAAGGCCTACAGAACATTTTCAATATACAGAACATCATAGCTCATACCTGGCTATGCTCATCCTCTCAACATATCTGCATGATTAGTAATCATGATACAATTACATATCAGTACCATGCAATACAAGGGTTATCTTATTACATTCATAACCCATTAGTCTGTATTAGAATTTCACATAGGATTACTCTATGTTAAGACTTCACATAACATCATCTTGTACTAGGGTTTCACATAGCATTACCCTATATTAGGATTCACATAGCATTACCCTATATTAGGAATTCACATAGCAAGGAATCAATATGAATAACATAAGTATTCAATCGTACTCATTTATTCTCATCATTCATCATTGAATGTTTTTTCAACACTAAGTATGAGTTTCTCTCTCATCTTTTCCAGAATATGATTACATCATAGTTTATAGGTTTGGAATAACCTTTTCATAAGGCATGTTAGCCTACATTCAACAGAGTGCATTACATCTCAATGGAACCATTGATATGACACATCTCATATGTCATTCATCCAATTGCATTTGGACTTATAAAACATCAAGGTCTAGCAGTATTGGAGAGTTGGATGTGATATCTATCATATCTTGATGTATCACTTCCCTCAACACCTTTATCTTACTTGAGTTTATACACTTAGCTTGTATTGGGGTTTTCCCCATCCTAATACTTTATGCACTAGTTCATCACATTTATCATGTAAGGTATTGGTCATTAGTCACTCACTTAGATTATACAATCGTTGCCAATACTATGGACTCACCCTTGAGTTAGGAACTATTAATATAAGGATATCCACCATCAACCTATCTAGGGGTTACATTTGTCATAACATTATTCACTATTTCATTATTAGGAATAGTATTTTCCACACTTATAATTTGAGGATTCACATAGCATATTCCATATATTTATGGATTTCACATAGTATTACTCTTCAATAGAGTTTTACACTATCATCCTTCTACATCAAGGTTTCACCTAGTATTATGTGAAATTAGGATTTCACAACACATCACCCAGTGCTAGGCCTTCGCTACCCTATATTAGGGTTTCATGCACCTTACCCCATTTTAGGGATTAAGGTTTTCTATTCATATCCAAGTAAGGTTTCTCTTACCTCATACCCAAATTAGGGTTAGGATATACAATTCCCATCAAATTAGGGTTTCCTTCATTGTTACACTAAGATAGGATTACATCATCACCCTGGATTTATGATAACACTCAACTTTGCCCTAGATTAGGGTTTCACACATAGCTTCGTTCTAATTAGAGTTTCACACATAACATTGCTCTTATTAGGGTTAGGGCTCATTGATTAGGGTTTCATGATCTCAATATTATGGATCAATCCTTATCACATAGTTTACTCATAATGAGAGAATTAGGGCTTAATTATATAAGCATTCATCCCTCTCATTTCCTCTCTCATCCTCTTTAGGATGTTAACTACTCCAAGATTAATCTAGGTTAACTCTTCACTTGAGTAAACATAGATAGGGTTAACCTTCACAATCATCATGGGTCTACATCTTTATTAATCACATAGCTGATCAACCTTTGATCATATTAGATGTCCAAATGGTCTAATCAATTAAACCATCAATTATATAAGGAATTCAAAAGAATTGACCAGTTAAACTTTCAATTCCACAAAGTGGTCAATTGGGTTAACCATTGAAATCTTCAATTACATTAAGTGTCCAAATGGGTTCACCATATTGGACCTTCAATTACATAAGATATTCAAATAGATTAACCATGTTGATCTTCACAAAGTTAATTACTTAGACCCTCAATGATCTTGGTTCTCATACATCAATTGGTTAAAAACCAATTGAACAAGATATACTTGAAACCAAATGGACAAAGTAGTATTGAAACTGTTTGCACTTTGGGAATCCAAACAGTTTGAGACCGTTTGGACCCAAACGGTCTTGAGACCGTTTGATCCAAACCCTCTCAAAACCGCATGGACCAAAAAGGCACTTCAACACTCAATCGACTCAATGTTTCAATCCATGGACCAATTATAAATTGAACCACTAAAGTATTCATCAATTGGACAACTGAATCACCATTCAATTAGACTTTCAAATTAGGGTTTTGAACCCAATTGAACTAGGTTTGATAATCAATAAACCATCACTTAGGGTTTGAAACCGAGGATCCATCAATGGTTGACATTGTGGAATCAAATCAATTGAAATCAATGAACTATCATCATCACATGATATGACCTGACCTCAAACGGTCTTGAGGTCGTTTGGATGACCTCCAAACGGTCTTGAGATCGTTTGCCCTTGTTAACATCAAAATCCAAGTCAACCAATTAGGGTTTAGATCATTGGATTGATCACCAAATCAGCAATTGATTACACTCCGACATAGTATCTTTGGATCTTCAATTTCTTAACCATACTCAACCCTAGACCTCCAAACAGTCTTGGTTGACCTCCAAACAGTCTTGAGACCATTTGGATGAACTCCAAATGGTCTTGAGACCGTTTGGCTCATCCAACCCTTGGATTCTAGTGAAAAGTCATTAGGGTTTGAGCTATTGAGTTGACCATCAAATCAGCACTTGATTGCAAAGTGATTTGGTACCTTTAGATGTTCAATTGGCCAACCATGCTTAACCCTAGACCTCCAAACGGTCTTGGATGATCCCCAAACGGTCTTGAGACCGTTTGGGTGATCCCCAAATGGTTTTGAAACCGTTTGAGCCAATCAACCCAAAACATCAACTCATTTCAATGCAAAAGACCGTTTGGGTGATCCCCAAACGGTTTTGAAACCGTTTGAGCCAATCAACCCAAAACATCAACTCATTTCAATGCAAAATCAGCACTTAGCTGATTAGGGTTAACACCATATCTTTTGTCCTTCAAACACTTAACCATATCCAACCCTAGACCTCCAAATGGTCTTGTGTGGCCCCAAAACGGTCTTGAGACCGTTTGGGTGATCCCCAAACGGTTTTGAAACCGGTTGGGCTAAATAACAGAAAAAGTCAAATCAATCAAGTTGAAAATCAACACTTAATCCAATTAGGGTTTGCCTAATTGATTAGCCTTCAACTCATGATTCCTTTGGAATTAATCCATAAAATTTGGTGGGTTATCAACCAACATAATTAGGAACAGTATTCTCAAATGGTCAACCCTTGGTCAACTCTTTCAAATGGTTTTGAAACCGTTTTCTCTCAAACGGTCTCAAACCATTTGCTCTCAAACGGTTTGGTGAAACTGAATGGTCAAACATGTTGAAACTGTTTGGTCTAGATATTTCGGGAGGTGTGTGCTTATGATTATGTCATCATCATCAATATCCAAACTCACGAAATCTACTGTGATTTCCATGGATATTTCATCAATCAACCAAACTTAATTTCAGAAATGTAGAAATGATCACCAATTGATAAGGAATTGATTACAATAATAAAATTAAGGGTTCAAGTTATAAAATCCACCTCCAATTGAGATCCAAAGCTCCAAGCTCACGGAAACAATGGTGGATGCAACTCATTTCACCATTACAAGGCTCTTCCTTAAGGTTTGAGTGAAAAGGAATGGTTAGAATTGAAGAGGAGATCGAAATAGGAAGAAATCCATAATTTATTTTCGATTTCCACCATGGAATCAAGGTGAAATGGATCAAGAACCTTACCAACAGGTTGGGGGTCGTCCTCCTGACCCTTCCAAGCTCCCTTGGTCATTTCCAAAGCAAGGAGAAGAAGTGGGGTCGAAAAAGCCTTCCATTTGGCTTGTAAAAGGTTCTTTTATAAAAATTCGATGAGAGAGAATGTACTTTACAAAAATCCAATTAACCCCAAAAATGTGGCCGCCTATTCCCCCTCATCTTCCTTAGGGACGAGGCTATCTTGTTTGCCTATTATTCCTCTCAATTATCCATGATTTAAAGAAAAGCAAATCAAGCACCTTAAATCATTTTATATTAATATCCATATATGAGTGGATATTTCTTTTTCTTATAAAATTGTGTGTGAGTTATGCACTCCCTTGGATATTTTCGTGGTCCTTTCAAGGCTCAATGACGTCACATACACATATGAATCCAACCATTTTAATTTTGGTTGAAGGCCTTTTAATTAATACATTTATTTTTGCCCTAAATCAAATTAGGGTTTCAATTAGGCATTAATCTTGATTATTTTAATATTAAGGTTCTCTCTCCTCCAACTTAATTCAAATGAGGTGCCCCACTCATTTTCTTTGCTCTACATGATGCAAAGAAACATTGGGGACCTTATTGAAGTGGTAATTTGCATATTGAACCCTAGGTTTTGGTTAAATTACACTTTACACCAAAACTAGGTTTTAATGCACAAGGATTGCTTTACAAGCTTAATCTTGGTGCCCAAGCTTGTGAAAACCATACCACTACATCATATTCATTCTTATTATGTATCAACATCAGAGGAACATTTTATCATGTGCAAAATTTGCAATTTAACCCTTCAACTTGGGTAATTTGCACTTTAGTCCAAAATAAGCAAACATTGCTTCAACATTGCTCAATCAGGACCAAAATTGAAACATAAGTTTCTCATGAGCCCTAATTACTTTTCCCAACATAAGATTAAGAATATACTCAACCTTATTAGGAAAAACATATAGGGTTAACACATAACCCAGGTCAGGGATGTTACAAATTATAAACCCCTAACAAGGATTTCATCCCCGAAATCCCAGGAAAAGGAGGGATAGATTTATTCAATTATCATACCCTCAAGTCTCCACATAAAATATTAATATCATGGAGATATCATGGATTCTGTAATCCACACAAAGTTCCTTTCATTAATTCAACCTTATCAATGTTTATTGTCTATGCAAAGCATAAACCCCTAACATATGATGTCCATATTATGGAAAGGAAGAATCATAAAAGAGCATACATCTATCATCACCTAAGAATATTTATCAAAGGGAAAACATATATATCTAACAGAGATAATTTACTCAGCAATCCTTTATTCATTTAGGAAAGTTCACTTAGCAAACTCTATGTAATTGGGAATGTTCACATATCTTTTCTCTATTAGTTGGGGATGTCCACATAGCTCTCCCCTATTAGTTGGAAATGTCCACATAGCTCTTCCCTATTAGTTGGGAATGTCCACATAGCTTTTCCCTTTAAGTTGGGGATGTCCACATAGCTCTCCCCTATTAGTTGGGAATTTCCACATAGCTTTTCCTTTTAAGTTGGGGATGTCCACATAGCTCTCCCCTATTAGTTGGGAATGTCCACATAGCTTTTCCCTTTAAGTTGGGGATGTCCACATAGCTCTCCCCTATTAGTTGGGAATGTCCACATAGCTTTTTCCTTTAAGTTGGGGATGTCCACATAGCTCTCCCCTATTAGTTGGGAATGTCCACATAGGTTTTCCCTTTAAGTTGGGGATGTCCACATAGCTCTCCCCTATTAGTTGGAAATGTCCACATAGCTCTTCCCTATTAGTTGGGAATGTCCACATAGCTTTTCCCTTTAAGTTGGGGATGTCCACATAGCTCTCCCCTATTAGTTGGGAATGTCCACATAGCTTTTCCCTTTAAGTTGGGGATGTCCACATAGCTCTCCCCTATTAGTTGGGAATGTCCACATAGCTTTTCCCTTTAAGTTTCTTTATACTCTCTAGATTGTTTCAAAATGACTACTTGATCAGAGTAATCAGAAAGATAACAATGTAAGAGTTCCATACTTGCCTTATCTTCAATAACCATATACCTGGCCAGGGTATACAAGTATTGAAATTAGGTAGTATGCACTTTATTTGCTATCATATTCCTTACTTTTCATATCATTATACACACAGGATTTTCCATTTCCTAGATTTTCTCCAGGCATCCCTTCTATATCTCATCTTGTATCACAAAGATAAGAGAGATTATAAAGCATTTTAAGTAATACTGAGTAAGATATAAGTTCTCATCTCCCTTGTGTCCTTATAGGACTAGTCAAAGGAATTCAAAAACAACTACTTTCATATCTTTAACACATAGAATCATAATATGAAGTATCAGATTGAATATATTTTATTTAAGTATTACCCCTCAAGGTCACCTACCACATTAGGTTGATTTTATCACATAGTGTCCAACTATCTCATGTTGCTGGTTTTGCCTTCTCTTAGTGACTACTGCCCAGGTGCACTAGGCATTTATTGCACTGGTGACACCAAAAACTTTGTCTTTTCAAAATATTTAGGCAAATGTCTCTAAAATTATAGAGACCTGACCTTAATTCTCAACTTATTGCCCCTCCTTGGGCACTACTATCACATATGTACTATTTGTCCAAACTTATGGAAGAATCTATTTTCTCACCATGTATTAATCTTTCCCACATATCAACTATTCCAACATGACCATGTCACTCAGGAATCCTTTCAAAGTCCAGAGTTTATGCATTAAAGACTGGTAACTAAGGTTGTAATACTAGTATCCAGTATTCTATATGCATTACTGTTGTCCTATCCTTCCCTTCAAGAGCATAATATAGGATTCTTTATCTTGATTAGGTCAAGGTGGGAATTCTCAGGAACTTGTTCTCCTCTTGCCTGATCCCATGCACCCTCTCATGGTGCAACAACATTGCCCTTAGCAATGTGTTCCTCATGTTCTCCAGTCATTTTCAAGTTGTTCTTCTCCTATGTGAGCAGAAGATACTATCAGACTAACTGGAAGACACTTAGAACAGACTCTACAACCTTAGTCCTATAGACTCATCGAACCTAGAGCTCTGATACCACTTAATTGTGGCATACAACTCATGAAAACATAATTAACTAATGCAGAAGCATTCACTAAGAAGCGGATTACCAAAAATCACCAAAAATTAAAACCTTTTTATAAAAAGATCCATCAAGTAAAAACTTTCTCACATAGAACAAAAGTAACACATTTACATTCTGTGGTTTCAAAAGTACATAACTTGTATCATCTCTTTCTGTGAGTTACAAGCATTAACTGTCCTGTCAAACTAAGCACATACAGTATAAAATCTCGAGGCACTGAGCCAAAATCTTGAAAGAACGAACTACTACTCTGAGGACCTAAGAGTACAGAGACGACACATAGGACTCTATCTACATTTATACAAGGCATAACAGCCAGTGTCTCCACCTGAGACTTCATTGCTGACCCTTCTACTATTGCTGCTGTCCTTCTCCTACTGAAGGATCCTGCCTCCTCGTCCGCATCCACCTAAAAAAATGTGATTCCCACGGGGGTGAGACAATTGTAAATTGCCCCAGTGAGAGATATAACTCTCCGCCAGAAACATTATTATTGCAGCTTAAGAAGATAAATATGCACATAGGAATCATAATTGTTTGGCAACAGTTAATTCAATGTCTAAATGATTAGAATATTATTCTTATCTAAAAACATCGCAGCTATAACTTGAAAGAACAACATGTCACTTATCCTCTAAGGAATATGAAGAACATGTATAACATTTATTCACTATAGAATCATCACCACAACATTAACTTACTTCAGGCTTAGATTCATATATCTAATGTTTGGTATTGTCATAGTGGAGTCATGGCCTGTATCCATACTCTTTCCACAAAGTATTGGGATCTTAATCCCTTGACTCATCAAGCACAATTCCACTTCTTAACCAGTTCATCATCATGATTATAGAATCTGGGTATTTGAACCCATAACTCACCATAGAACACTTGTTACCACTTATTAGGTAACTTCTTACCTTCATATCATCTGACCTAGGGACATTATAATTCTTGCTACACAAAGTATTGCACAAAGTTCATAAAGCTCACACCACCTCTTATTACCCCTTAATAGGCAATAAGGCATATTATGGCTTCTGAAGCTCATAAACAATCTAAGATAGTTAGCACATCATGTGACACACATGACTCATTAATTGTAGGTTACATCTCACTAAGCAACAAAACATATGAAGACTTATAAGGCCTACAGAACATTTTCAATATACAGAACATCATAGCTCATACCTGGCTATGCTCATCCTCTCGACATATATGCATGATTAGTAATCATGATACAATTACATATCAGTACCATGAAATACAAGGGTTATCTTATTACATTCATAACCCATTAGTATGTATTAGAATTTCACATAGGATTACTCTATGTTAAGACTTCACATAGCATCATCTTGTACTAGGGTTTCACATAGCATTACCCTGTATTAGGGTTCACATAGCATTAACTTATGTTAGGGTTTCACATAGCATTACCCTGTATTAGGAATTCACATAGAAAGGAATCAATATGAATAACATAAGTATTCAATCATACTCATTTATTCTCATCATTCATCATTGAATGTATTTTCAACACAAAGTATGAGTTTCTCTCTCATCTTTTCTAGAATATGATTACATCATATTTTATAGGTTTGGAATAACCTTTTCATAAGGCATGTTAGCCTACATTCAACAGAGTTCATTACATCTCAATGTAACCAGTGACATGACACATCTCATGTGTCATTCATCCAATTGCATTTGGACTTATAAGACATCAAGGTATAGTAGTATTGGAGAGTTGGATGTGATATCTATCATATCTTAATGTATCACTTCCCTCAACACCTTTATCTAACTTGAGTTTATACACTTAGCTTGTATTGGGGTATTCCCCATCCTAATCCTTTATGTACTAGTTCATCACATTTATCATGTAAGGTATTGGTCATTAGTCACTCACTTAGATTATACAATTGTTGCCAATACTATGGACTCACCCTTGAGTTAGGACCAATTAATATAAGGATATCCACCATAAACCTCTCTAGGGGTTACATTTGTCATAACATTATTCACTATTTCATTATTATGAATAGTATTTTCCACACTTATAAGTTGATGATTAACATAGCATATTTCATATATTTATGGATTTCACATAGTATTACTCTTGAATAGAGTTTTACACAATCATCCTTCTACATCAAGGTTTCACCTAGTATTATGTGAAATTAGGATTTCACAACACATCACCTAGTGCTAGGTCTTCACATAGGATTAGTGGCACTACCCTATATTAGGGTTTCATGCACCTTACCCCATTTTAGGGATTAAGGTTTTCTATTCATATCCAAGTAAGGTTTCTCTTACCTCATACCCAAATTAGGGTTAGGATATACAATTCCCATCAAATTAGGGTTTCCTTCATTATTACACTCAGTTAGGATTACATCATCACCCTAGATTTATGATAACACTCAGCTTTGCCCTAGATTAGGGTTTCACACATAGCTTCGTTCTAATTAGAGTTGCACACATAACATTGCTCTGATTAGGGTTTCATGATCTCAATATTATGGATCAATCCTTATCACATAGTTTACTCATAATGAGAGAATTAGGGCTTAATTATATAAGCATTCATCCCTCTCATTTCCTCTCTCATCCTCTTTAGGATGTTAACTACTCCAAGATTAATCTAGGTTAACTCTTCACTTGAGTAAACATAGCTAGGGTTAACCTTCACAATCATCATGGGTCTACATCTTAATTAATCACATAGCTGATCGACCTTTGATCATATTAGATGTCCAAATGGTCTAATCAATTAAACCATCAATTATATAAGGAATTCAAAAGAATTGACCAGTTAAACTTTCAATTCCACAAAGTGGTCAATTGGGTTAACCATTGAAATCTTCAATTACATTAAGTGTCCAAATGGGTTCACCATATTGGACCTTCAATTACATAAGATATTCAAATGGATTAACCATGTTGATCTTCACAAATTTAATTACTTAGACCCTCAATGATCTTGGTTCTCATACATCAATTGGTTAAAAACCAATTGAACAAGATATACTTGAAACCAAATGGAAAAAGTAGTATTGAAACCGTTTGCACTTTGGGTCTCCAAACGGTTTGAGATCATTTGGTCCCAAATGGCCTTGAGACCGTTTGGACCCAAACGGTCTTGAGACCATTTGGCCCAAACCCTCTCAAAACTGCATGGACCAAAAAGGCACATCAACACTCAATCGACTCAATGTTTAAATCCATGGACCAATTATAAATTGAACCACTAAAGTATTCATCAATTGGACCACTGAATCACCATTCAATTAGACCTTCAAATTAGGGTTTTGAACCCAATTGAACTAGGTTTGATAATCAAGAAACCATCACTTAGGGTTTGAAATCGAGGATCCATCAATGGTTGACATTGTGGAATCAAATCAATTGAAATCAATGAACTATCATCATCACATGATATGACCTGACCTCAAATGGTCTTGAGGTCGTTTGGATGACCTCCAAATGGTCTTGAGACCGTTTTCCCATTTTAGCATCAAAATCCAAGTCAACCAATTAGGGTTTGGATGATTGGATTGATCACCAAATCATCAATTGATTACACTCCAACATAGTATCTTTGGATCTTCAATTGCTTAACCATACTCAACCCTATACCTCCAAACGGTCTTGGTTGACCTCCAAACGGTCTTGAGACCGTTTGACTCATCCAACCCTTGGATTCTAGTGAAAAGTCATTAGGGTTTGAGCTATTGAGTTGACCATCAAATCAGCACTTGATTGCAAAGTGATTTGGTACCTTTAGTCCTTCAATTGGATAACCATGCTTAACCCTAGACCTCCAAACGGTCTTGGGTGATCCCCAAATGCTTTTGAAACCGTTTTGGGCCAATCAACCCAAAACATCAACTCATTTCAATTGAAAATCAGCACTTAGCCGATTAGGGTTAACACCATATCTTTTGTCCTTCAAACACTTAACCATATCCAACCCTAGACCTCAAAATGGTCTTGGGTGGCCCCCAAATGATCTTGATACCGTTTGGGTGATCCCTAAATGGTTTTGAAACCGTTTGGGCTAAATAACCCAAAAGGTCAAATCAATCAAGTTGAAAATCAGCACGTAATCCAATTAGGATTTGCCTAATTGATTAGCCTTCAACTCATGATTCCTTTGGAATTAATCCATAAAATTTGGTGGGTTATCAACCAAAATAATTAGGAACAGGATTATCAAATGGTAAACCCTTGGTAAACTCTTTCAAACGGTTTTGAAATCAAACAGTCTCAAACTGTTTGCTCTCAAACAGTTTGGTGAAACCGAATGGGCAAACATGTTGAAACTGTTTGGTCTAGATATTTGGGGAGGTGTGTGCTTATGATGATGTCATCATCATCAAGCTCCAAACTCACGAAATATACTGTGATTTCCATGGATATTGAATCAATCAACCAAACTTAATTTCAAAAATCTAGAAATGATCACCAATTGATAAGGAATTGATTGCAATAATAAAATTAAGGGTTCAAGTTATAAAACCCGCATCCAATTGAGCTCCAAAGATCCAAGATAACGGAAAAAATGGTGGATGCAACTCCTTTCACCATTCCAAGGCTTGTCCTCAAGGTTTGAGTTAAAAGGAATGGTTAGAATTGAAGAGGAGATCGAAATAGGAAGAAATCCATAATTTATTTTCGATTTCCACCATGGAATCAAGGTGAAATGGATCAAGAACCTTACCAACAGGTTGGGGATCGTCCTCCTGACCCTTACAAGCTCCCTTTGTCGTTTACCAAGCAAGGATTAGAAGTGGGGTCGAAAAAGCCTTCCATTTGGCTTGTAAAAGGTTCTTTTATAAAAATTCGATGAGAGAGAATGTACTTTATAAAAATCCATTTAACCCCAAAAATGTGGCCGCCTCTTCCCCCTCATATTCCTTAGGGACGAGGATGTCTTGTTTGCCTCTTATTCCTCTCAAGTATACATGATTTAAAGAAAAGCAAATCAAGCACCTTAAATCATTTTATATTAATATCCATATGTGAGTGGATATTTCTTTTTCTTATAAAATTGTGTGTGAGTTATCCACTCCCTTGGATATTTTCGAGGCCCTTGCAAGGCTCAAGGACGTCATATACACATATGAATCCAACCATTTTAATTTTGGTTGAAGTCCCTTTAATTAATACATTTATTTTTGCCCTAAATCAAATTAGGGTTTCAATTAGGCATTAATCTTGATTATTTTAATATTAAGATTCTCTCTCCTCCAAATTTATTCAAATGAGGCGCCCCTCTCATTTTCTTTTCTCTACATGATGCAAAGAAACATTAGGGACCTTATTGAAGTGGTATTTCCATATTGAACCCTAGGTTTTGGGTAAATTGCACTTTACACCAAAACTAGGTTTTAATGCACAAGGATTGCTTTACAAGCTTAATCTTGGTGCCCAAGCTTGTGAAAACCATACCACTACATCATATTCATTCTTATGATGTCTCAACATCAGAGGAACATTTTATCATGTGCAAAATTTGCAATTTAACCCATCAACTTGGGTAATTTTCACTTTAGTCCAAAATAAGAAAACATTGCTTCAACATTGCTCAATCAGGACCAAAATTGAAACATACGTTTCTCATGAGCCCTAATTACTTTTCCCAAGATAAGATTAAGAATATACTCAACCTTATTAGGAAAAACATCTAGGGTTAACACATAACCCCGGTCAGGGATGTTACAAAAAGTGTCTCCACCTGTGGATCACTGTTGTCCTTGTTGTTGTTGCTGCTGTGGCTGCTGTTGCTGCTCACCCACTGAAGGGTTTCTTCTTCCTCAGTGTCTTACTAAAAAGTTGAATCCCACGTGGGTGAGACAATTGAAAATTGTCCCAGCGAGAGATATAACTCTCTGCCAAAAACATTGTTATTGCTGATAATAGAATAACACTGAGCAATAGAATTATAAATATTCAACAGCAGGTAAATCATTGCTTAAGCTAAGTAGAGCAGTATTCTCTATGCAATCATATCAATTATAACTTGATTAAGCAGCACATCCTTTATTCAATAAGGAATATGAAGAACATGTATATCCTTTATCTTTATAAGATATAATAAACAATGTATCCATAATCATTGTTTCTCGTAGTTCAACCCTAAGCAAATATGCTACACGGATGATTACATTTTACAAACAACTTATGCCCTTAGGAGATGAGGTATACCACTCATACTCCAACCGACCATTGCGAAATCGAAATCGGTACCATACATAGGTCATCAGAAGAGCCGGATTTCTATGACCTCATCTTCCTCAGTCAGTGTGAGGAACAACATGCAGGACATCTTGTGTCTCTACTATAAATATAGCTTTCCAGGGTATACTGGCAACTTCACTATTAGAGTTACAGTGGCATGTTGTACTCTCTTCGCAATCGAGGGATTTCTTGTTTATCTCACATCGATTCGGCATTAACATCATCATCGGCAGATTAGTGATACATCATCCCGGCATATACATATAATGAAGGATTGAGAGATTTAATGTTTATCTCACATAAATTCCTCCATTAGGGCGTAAGGATATTCACACCCATTACCCCCACATACTCAAAAGTATGCTCTCCAGGAGTTCCCTTAGGAAAACCTGCTTCACCATCACCCAACTACTGACGATGATGGATCTATAGTCAGGGCTCTATATGATATCATTTCACTTGATTAGTTAAGTACATTACAACATTCTTTTAGCATCATGCATGTTTTCAATCATAAAACATTATGACAATTGCTATAAAGAATGAGTACTATTTCTATCAAGTTCATTTCATAGCTTTAATAGCATTGGGAACTCAATCCCTTATCATCTCATCATTATGATTCAAGAATATGGGTATTCAAACCCTTATATCATCAATATATACTTGTTACCACTATTCAGAAAATCAGCCGCTTAGGCCGAATAATCGGCCGAATATTCCTTTTTGGGGGTCTACCGCTCTGATTATGAATAATCGGCCTATAATCAGTCCATGACCGATTAATCGGCCGATCGGGGGAATAATCGGCCGATTAGTCGGTGATTTTCAAAATCAAATGCTAGTAATAATTTTTTTTTACATTAATTTTTTCTAATACAACTATTGGTCATTACAATTACATTCTCTTCTTCCAATTTACATATTTGGTCTTCTCCTCATGTTTTCTCTATAAGTTTATAGTTAGTGTTTATTGAACTGATCCTTACTGTTGATGTTTTCTTCTTTAATTTCATTAATGTTTCTAATTACTTCTTAATGCAATATTAGCCTATGACTTATCAATGTTTTTAATTACTGATCAATGTTTTTTCCCTAATTTCATCAATGTTTCAAGTTATTATTAATGCAATATTAGTCTTATCACTTATCAATGTTTCTAATTACTTATTAATGCAATATTAGTCTATGACTTATCAATGTTTCTAATTACTTATTAATGCAATATTAGTCTATTACTTATCAACGTTTCTAATTACTTATTAATGTGATATTAGTCTATGACTTGTCAATGTTTGTAATTACTTATCAAAGTTTTCTTCTCTAATTTCATCAATGTTTCTAACTACTTATAGTTGCAATATTAGTCTATTACTTATAAATGTTTCTAATTGCTTATCATTGTCATTATTACATGGTCAATATATAATTTACATATCTTTATGGTTAATATTAAAAAAATAAATCAAAACTGATTAAAACCGAATATTCTCCCGCTTATACTCCTGCATACCGTATATACTCTATTCGGTACCCTCTCCGCCCGTACACCGATTACCGCTTTTCAGAACAATGCTTGTTACCACTCTAATAGGTAACATAATGCCATCAAGTCATTGACAGTGTAAACATGATAATTGCAATGCAGGTATTTCACATGGCTCTTACAGCCTATCAATCTCTTTTGTTACCTTTCACTAGGTAACATAGCACATCATTGCTTACAAAGCTCATAAAGTACTTTCAATAACCAAAGCATCATAGCTCATACCTGGATATGTTCAATATCTCATAAGACCTACATGATTAGTACAGATGATAACAGATACATCAATTTCCTATTAGCACAATGTAAAACAATGATAACATTACTATTCAAGGGTTTCACCACTATGCCCTTACCAGGGTTAGGGTTCCCTTTTCAATTCAATTAGGGTTAATCATCCCCTTTAGCTCAAATAGGGTTAAGGACTCATCATGTCATTGTCCAACCTTAGAGCTTCTTAGTATAAAGTATAACCCAGAATTAGGGTTTCACATATTCATTCACCTTATTTGGAATTTAGGGTTTACTATTTACATCACATCACCCTTGATTAGGGTTTACTATTCACCCCAAGTAGGAGTGATCGTCAAAGTGCCTTGAGTTAAGGTTTATCAAGTCATCATTATGAATTAAGATTACATCATCATCATGCATTAAGGATACTTCCATTATTACCCTCCATTTAGGGTTAAGATTCATTAACCATCATAATTAGGGTTTTCATGATCTCACTATGAAGGATCATACCCTAATTAGATATTCATTCATATTGGAAGTCCATTACTTGATTAACATTCATAAAAGGAGTCTTCTCTCTCTCATCCTCTATAGGATGATGTTTACTTCAGCCTTTATTAGGTTAAGTAACTCAATCATGAAAGAGAATTGACATCATGAGTTAAATTATTATCATGGTGATCATTATGGCTTAATTACTTCATGGGTTTAAATCACACTATCCCATTAAGGTACAAGTACCATGATCACCTTTTGATTACATCATGTATTAATTAACTAATCACTTTTTCCTTTATCCACTTTAAGTACCCATGTGGTTTAGGTTAATCAACCACCAAACGATCTTGGCCATTAAAGCCCCAAACGATCTTGTCTTACTTAGACCTCAAACGGTCTTGCATACTTAACCTCCAAACGGTCTAAGACCGTTTGGACCTCCATGCGGTCTTGGTCTACCCTTGAGACCGTTTGGTAAATTTGCACACTCAAGACCATTTGCTAAAGTACAACCTTGAAGCTATTTAGTAAAGTAGGCGGTGAATACCGTTTGCCCAAAGTTTACTTTTGAAACCGCATGAACTCAATCGGTTTGGAAACCGCATGAACCTAAACGGTCTGGCATCATTTGGTCCCAAATGGTCTTGAGACCGTTTGGTCCCAAATGATCTTAAGACCGTTTGGACTCAAATGGTCTTGAGACTGTTTGGTCCAAACCTCCTCAAAACCGCAAGGACCAAAAAGGGTCTCAACCACTCCAATTAAATTAGGGTTTCCAATATTGGTTCCTTCAACCAATGAATCTATGGAACTACTCATCAATTGGGCCTATCACCATACTTCAATTGAGTTAATTAGGTCATCCTTCAACGGATTTGACCCTCAATTAACCCTAAATTGATCACCAATTAGGGTTTGAATCAATTGGATTAGGGTTTGGAATCAATGATCCTTCAACATTATACAATGTGAAACTAGTTACTTTCAAACTATTGGACCATCATCCAAAATGGACATGACCTGACCCCAAACGGTCTTGAGGTCATTTGTATGACCTCCAAATGGTCTTGAGACCGTTTTCCCATGTCCAAATCAAAATCCAAGTCAACCAATTAGGGTTTGGTTCATTGGATTGCTCACCAAATCAGCAATTGATTACTCTTCAACTCAATACCTTTAGATCTCCAAACACCTCACCATAGTCAACCCTAGACCTCCAAACGGTCTTGGGTGACCCCCAAATGGTCTTGGGATCGTTTGCATGACCTCCAAATGATCTTGAGACCGTTTTCCCATCATATCATCATCAATCATATCATTCAATTAGGGTTTGGATCCTAGGATTGGTCACCAAATCAGCAATTGATTGTACATCAACTTAATATCTTTGGACCTTGAATTGCTCAACCATGCTTAACCCTAGACCTCCAAATGGTCTTGTGTGATATCCAAACGGTCTTGAGACCGTTTGGGTGATCCCTAAATGGTTTTGAAACCGTTAGGGTCAATCAACCCAAAACATCAACTCATTCCAATGCAAAATCAACACTTAGCCGATTAGGGTTAACACCATATCATTGGATCTTCAAACAGTTAACCATATCCAACCCTAGACCTCCAAACGGTCTTGGTGACCCCCAAACTGTCTTGAGACCGTTTGGGTGATCCCCAAATGGTTTTGAAACCGTTTGGGTCAATCAACCTAAATTTCAAACTCAAACACTTATGAAATCAACACTCAACCTGATTAGGGTTTTGGTGATTGTTGGACCTTCAACTCATGAACCACTTAGAGTTAATCAATTATATTTTTTGGATCAATAACAAACATTATTAGAAACAAATTCCCAAATGGTCAACCCTGGTCAACACCTCCAAACGGTCTGATACTATTTGCTCTCGTGCGGTTTAGTGAAACTGTTTCATCTCAAACGGTTTGAAACCGTTTGCTCCCAAACGGTTTTGGAAACCGTTTGAGCAACTTAGGAGACCGTTTGACCTGGGATTTTTCTTGGATGAACATCTAAGATGATTTCATCATCGTCCTCCTTAGAACAACCAGGAACAACAACCGTTTTTCATGGAAATTGCAGCAATGCATCAAAAGAGTTCGAAATAGAAGAGAATAACCAACAAATCATAGATAACTTGATGCAATATCAATTTTTAAGGGTGGATGGAGTTCCAGAAACTGCCCAAGGTCTGTTCTTGAGCTATTGGATGAAAAAGATGGCTAGAATTGGAAATCGGGTGAAGAAAACTAAGAATCAAGCATTGCTTTAGGGTTTCCACCATGAATCCGAGGTAGAAGATAATCAAAACCTTACCAACAGGTTGTGTTCGTCCTTATCCTGCTCTTGAGCTCTTCCTTGATTGGCCAAAGAAAAGATGGGAAGAGGAAACTAAGGAAAAGTCCTTAAGTGTATTGGAAAAAGATATACATAAAGGGATTTTCAGGGAAAGAGAAAAAGAATTAATTTCCTTAAATTCCAAATTAATTTCCACCAAACTCCCCTCCATTTATTGGCCACGAAGCCACCTCCATGTTCTTGCAAAACCTATCCATTATCCAAAGATTAATGGAAAAGAAATTAAGCACCTTAAAGGATTTTATATTAATGTCCATCCTTTTAGTGGATATTACTTTTTATTATAATAATGTGAGTGGCTTCCACTCAACCAAGATCTTTTTGTGCGATAGCAAGGCACAAGCTCGTCCAACTCTATTGCAAACACATCCTTCAACTTTTGGTTGAAGGGCCCCTCAATTAATTTATTTCTTTTTGTATAAATATGCTTAAATCTTGATTATTTTAATGTCAAGATTCTCTCTCCTCCAAGATAACTCAAATGAGGCGCCCCTCTCATTTTCTTTAATCTACTTGATGCCAAAAAACATGAGAGATCCTCTAGAGTGTATATTTTACATATTGAACCCTAGATTTTGGGTAAATTGCACATTACACCAAAACTAGGTTTTAATGCACAAAGTTTGCTCTACAAGCTTTATCTTGATTCCCAAGCTTGTGGAAACCATACCACTACATAATATTCATTCTCATGATGTCTCAACGTCATAGGAACATCTTATCATGTGGAATTTGCAAGTTAACCCCTCAACTTGGGTAATTTGCACTTTAGTCCAAAATTAACAAAACAATGTTTCAACATTATTCAAAAAGGACTGAAATTGAAATATAAGTTCCTCAAAACATTAATTACTTTTTAAAAGATAAGAGCAATCATCTAATAAACTTAATTAAGCAAAACACCTAGGGTTAAAACATAACCCAGGCCAGGGATGTTACACTAGGTTTCAATCCTTTAGACATATTGGGACATTCCCAAATCATATCATATATGATGTGTAATAAACTATTCAGATGGTGCATTATTTAGTGATAGGTATATATTTATGAGGATAAGAAGATTATATTAATTGATAATCATATCATAACTCATCATGGTGTAATTCCTTCATTCTGACACATCATCATGTTCAGATGGATTTGACTTGTGATACATTATCACACTTCTTTCCTGAAGGTACTCATGGTATCGATGTAAAGTATTTCAACATTTGATATCATCAAAATCTCTTAATACTGTCATCAAAGTTATACTTCATTTATAATCTCCTTGAACATTTCATGAGGCTTCCATTTTACTAAGTGCATATCATCATATTACCATTAAATGAATATGAGGAATAAGTGATTATCTATAGCATTTGTTCCATAAGATCTCCATGCATCACACGTATCAGGCCTAATGGAAGGATTATCCTCCCACTACATCTAGTGAAGGATGTTATGTCACATTGAGCATAAATAAGGCTTTGCATGTTTCCTTAGGTTCGATAACCAAAGGAATCTAGATTTACATCAATATGTATTCTAGATATGCATTTGTTATACATACATCCAAGGTGACTATTGCTAATGATAATCTTGAGTTATCGATTATAATCCTGTGGTATTAACATTATAAGCATTCATCTTAAAATATTTCATATAAAGACCATTTAGACGTTTGGGCATTACCATGCAAGATCATAACTTGTGAAAAAGAACCATTAATATCTCACTTCAGTGATGCATCATCCTTGTCATATAAGATTCTTTAAAGTAAATCTTTCTATTTTCTGGAATAATGAAATAGGAGTTATACTAACTCTATTACATGCACATTGGGCAAAGACAAATTTAAATGTAGAGTAAAGCTTCCACAACACTTGCTCTACCTTGTCCATCTTTGTCCTTCCATGAAGGATTTTACTTTTTGTCAGATCCTTCACATCAAGTATGTTAGATCACTATTTGGTATCACATACAAAATGAAGAAGTAATCAAATTTATTGTATAACAATTATACCTAAAGTGGAGGTCTCAGTGCCTTCCTTCTTCTTCTTCTTCTTTAATTCCTCTAACCAGAGTGGGAAATTTCTTTTCCAATGTCTAGGATGGTGACAATAGTAACAATCCCCTCTTATTTTCATCACAACTCCCTTTTCCTTGAGATCTAAAGACTTGGGCTTTTGACTAGCTTTAGAACACTTCTTGGCTTATCCTTTGCTTTTAGACTTCCCATTTGTATTTCAAATTATTATCACAGACTTGGGTTTGTGTTTCTTCATTTGTGTCTAAGTTGTTCTCAACATGCCCAACAATTCTGTCAACAATTTCACAAATTCATTCGTGTTTTAGTTAATGACAAACTGACTAAATGACTCTGGTAGAGACTGTAGAATCACATCATTAGCCAACTCTTGACTCAAGGGGAATCCCAATTTAGCTAGTTCTCCACATACTCGATGAGCTTGAGCACATGAGGACCTACTGGGTCTCCTTCTGCCATATTACATTTGAATAATGCCTTGGAAACATTTTATCTCTCTTGTCTTGTCTGATCTTGGAACATGTTCTTGAGATGTGTGACCATATCAATCACATCCATGTTCTCATGCTACATCTACAACTCATAATTCATGAAGCATAGCATCACACACTTGACATTCACGACATCTTCAGTATGCTTCTTATAAGAATCCTTGTCAGCCCTTGGTGCATTTTGAGGTGGTTCCTCTGGTGCTGGCATTTCTAGGACATAGAGCTTGCGCTCCTATGTGAGAATGATTCTCAACATCCTGAACTAGTCATGAAAGTTGTTCCCGATTAGTTGTCTTTCTCAAGGACTAATCATAGAGAAAAGTGATTGTTGTTTGTTTCCATTTTTTTTAAGCTAAACGGACAAATTTCATTATGGAGGAGCCATACGACATCTACATGAGGAGAAAAACAAACTAAAAGACCACACAAGGATCAAGAACAGATACAAACCACCACAAAAACTCATATCATAATATGATAAGGACATTGATGTATAGACCCCTCTTCTCCTTTGCTGGCTAAGGCAGCTTTCTATGAGGAATACCTTCAACCTGAGTATGTATATGTGGTAGAGTACCTGCACCAAATCAGTGTTCCAAAAGGATAATTTCCCCGCACTTGTTGCCATACAAACTCCACAATAAAATTGACTGAGAAAGAAAAATCTACGACGAGAAGAGAAAGCAGCGCTGATTAACAGCGAGATAGACAAAACAAGAGAACAATATAAATAGAAATCCAGTAAAATAGAAAGGGGATAGGAAACTCATCACAGCCGAGCTCAACGACAGGGAGGAAGAATACCGCTGCCTCCAAGGACACCACGCCCACACACCTCCCGAAGAAGAGACTCTACTGACGATGGGCAAGAAGAGGCCGAGGGGGAGCGGGGCACCACTTTGTGGCGGCCAAACCCCCTCCCCCCAGCCAGCCGCCTATGGAAGAAAAAACCCTAGCGGCGCTAGGGTGAGAGAGAAGTGCTCTGCCTTTGCTAACTTCATTTTGTTTGTTTCCATTTGATTCTACAAAAGAATTTGGTATTTTATCAAAAAAACTCATATTTGATTTGATTTAAAGTATGGGAGATAATGATTAGGTCTTTAATTAATTATTTTTGTCATTATTTTGTTCAAATTGAAATCCCTCAAGTATCAATTCAAAAAATTGCAATGAATCAATTTTCTAATGAGCAAGATCCAAGATAATTCAACTATGGCCCGACCAACACCGCAAAATACAGTCAATCACCAAGGTAGGCAACTTCTTCCAATTGCATCGTATGCAATTCTTGATAGATAATGTGCACAAATCCTTTCCACAATTATCTATATCCTTCTGGGCCCAGACGCTCTGAGAATCACTAGATAAGCCTGAACCAATAGCCAATACGATAATAATGCACCCCATGAAGGCGGAACCTACATTACTGCTATCACACTTCTACAAGGTAGATGACACACCACACTTTGGCATAACCTACACTTAGTCAAATAAGGTTTTTATATATATTTCTATTGTAAAGCATCTTAGACTTAATATATTTTATTGATGGGTTATATTTATATATAATGTATCCAATCACCACATATATAGTATGTATCATATACATGCTATATCCCACAACGTGAACATGCAATATACTTGTAATTCCTTAGAGCCACAAGGAATTTCTACTACCTAGGTCAATCATCACATCACATGCAAGAACCTATTGTTGGTGTAGATCTTTGCTTGCAAATCTAGGTAGATCGATTCAACCCTTAAACCAGTCATCTCACCTCTTGGCCGGTTTGTTGATCATCATGTATGGTCATGTGGCCTCCTGTCCAACCGATGTTTGGACTACTTCCAAATGGCCAATTGGACCCACCAGGCAGTCGCCTGGCTCCATTGTTCTATCCTCCATGGTCCTCTAGATGATCATGTCGACTCACAAACTGGTTATCTCATCTGGAAATGATCATCTTCCTCATTGTTGCAAGAAAAGAAACTATCCTATTGCTACTAAACTATTACATTGTAAAGAGAAACCTCAAGTTACATTCAAGGGGAGCAAAGGTAGGAAAGAATTAACTTTACATTGGGAAGAGAGAGATAGATGTTTAATACGTAGACTGAGATAAATAGGGAAAGCAAACCATCCAACCACACACATATATTGGGTATTGGCCATAACCACACAACACATCCACCATAAAAACCACTTTTAGGGTGACATGTGTAAATTGCATATATATCACACACACACAAATACATATATATATATATATATATATATATATATATATATATATATATATATATAGATACACACACACACACACACACACACACACACATATATATATATATATATATATATATATATATTTGTTTGGGATTATGTGGTCTTTGATTGGATATGCATATGAGACAGTTTAAATATTCACATCGTATGCAATTAATAAATGATTAAACCAAAATCTGATCATATCAATTATCTCAAATCATAATAGATTGACGTGGTTCTAATACCACTATTAGGAAATACGAGTACAAAGTATAGCAGTAGAAAAAAAATTATCTATATGTATTCCCATAGCAGCAAGATCGAGTCAACTGCTATGAAATAGGAAGGATGGTTTAACAAGTTATACCTGGTCCTGGAGCAAGTCAAATGACAACAACTCACTTCAATGCAACTATCAACTAGTTGCTCTGGGACGGTGGTTGTGTAGCTCCTGGTCTTCACCTCGAACAATGAACACAAACAACTTATACAACAACTCTTGTGGTCTATCCATGGATTGTAGGCTGACTTTACTCTTGTAGAAGCAGCAAAAGGACTCCTACCTATAGAGTAGTCCACACAGACCAACTAGAAATCTTGTTATTCAACTAGAATAGATAGGAAGTAATTGTCCCTCCCATTGGTGTACTAGTCACCAACTTTCTCTCCCACAACAAAAATTCTCAGTTATTCTCTCCCATTGCTATCCCTCCCTTGTCATATATGACTTTCTTGGTTTCTCTCAGTTACCACATCCAGAGAGGACAACAATTTTTAGAGGAACTAATTCTTAGTTGTATGTGTTGTGTTTTGGGAAGCCTCCAATACCCCTCTATTTATAGGTGGGGTTAGGGCCAGGGTTCTCATTCTGTACAAGATTTGTGCATGAGTGGAAAGGATCTGAAGATCTTGAACTTTCACAACTTGCGACCACCAAAGTGGTTGTCTGGAGACCCAAATGGTAATCTAGTCAGCATAGATGGTCATCTTAGACTGCAAGATGGTCGTCTGGAAGTTTTTCAATTGCACACGAATTAGGAAATTTCATTCCAATTAATATTACATATTAATTCCTTACACCACAAGTAATGTGCAATCGAATAGCGAGAAACATCCATAACCTTTATTCGTCCCAAACTAATCCATCTCTCACATGCGAGACACCCATCTCTCTCACCCAAATGGATGTCTGGTGAGCTGAGTCGAGCTAATCGGTTCATCAGAATGAACCGATTGGTTCACACCTCAATGTAGATAGAACATATACAATTTGATCTCTGATTGGCCTGAAAATCCAAACGGCCATCTCAACACTTGAGATGCTCATGTGGCTGCCCAAACGGTAGTCTCACCCAGTGAGATGGTTGTTTGGCAGTGTATTCAGCCAATCTGTTGATCTATTGCATGAATTGAATACCTAAATGCTTTAGTATTGAATCCAATCATCATTCAAGATTAAACTCCTATTCTAGATGAGTTCCTATGTGTGTGACCCAATAGGTCCCATATCACATTGACAATGAATGTCCATAACAAGCTTATGACATCACAAGCAAGGAGCAGTGCCTAGTTGCACATCAGTGCTACCCAAGTGAATGGAAAGTTGGAGAACAACTTCAACCTACAATCTTTGTAAGGTGTTCCAGTGATTGTATAATTCATTTATCACTGATATCCAGGACGAACTCAAGGCATGGAATCTTCATCCTCTCAACTTTCTATCCATGTTTCTTGTACCAAGAGTAGACTATATGAGATAATGTGACCTGAACATCATATATTGATTCACATGTGCATGCACATGCATTTCTCAGTCTCACTTATCAAGTGTCTAGGATATCATACTCCAATAGGAGGGGCAAATCCCATAATTGTTACTCACAATCAATCCCAATGTGTCAAAGTCACCCAATCATCACCTTTATGACAACCCATGTTTCATGTATGCATTTGATGATGACAAAGTGTACCCAACGACATGTGATGAGTGCATTGATTTCAGGTCTAAGAATCACAATCACCACCTTCACTATGAGAGATGACTATGACCACCAATAATGGTTTGCATGTGTCACTCTCAAAGTGGGTTTGTCCGATACACTATTCTCTAACATGTATTTGTGTTCTTGGTTTCATATTGCCATATCACGAGTAATGAGATTCTATCATCAACCAACCCACATTGTAGTCTTTAGTGTTACCGGTGTCTATCTACCTTCCACGATAACAACTGACTAGAGACATAATAAGAATGTACATACTCTTAGCATTCATATGATCTCATTCTCCAAGTTCTATACTTGAAGACATACATCATTGAGTATTGTGATTCTTTAGATTTACACATTTATAATGTTTCCTCATTATCTCATATATGAATTAAATAGAATGAATTGAAGCTTGCCTTTATGAGTATTAATCACAACCCTTATGGTTTATTCCATGCCAATCATCACATGATTGGCTCTATAGACATACTTTACCAACATTTCAGTTACATTGTACAAAGTTTCCTTGTCCGAGCCAATGACTATTGTAGATTTATTAAATATTTCTCTACGATATCAAATCCTATATCAAAATTGTTGATCAAGGACACACCTTTGGTCTTGGATGGATATTGCCTCAAGTCTTTTAACACTAAAAAAAAATCTTTCAATGGGACTTCCCTATCCAACTACGTCTGATGCTAGAGATTTTCCCAATTTGGGGTAGTCATGGGATAGAAGAAGGATAAGAAGCACCACATAATTTATTATGCAATTAAGTCCTTTGATGAGGCCCAAATAAACTATAACACCATTGAGAAGACGAAAATTTTGTTGAGAATAGCCTTCTTTTTATATTAAAAAAGAGTACAACCCTCTCTTATAAATAGGAGGGGAAACAATGAGGAAGCACATAGCAAACCCTACTGGGCCTATTATACTGAGGCCCACATTACATAAGACTTAAGTAAAAAAAAGAATTAAAAGGGAATAAGGCAACTACATTTAAATATATATCTCAATACTCCCCCTCAACCTGGAGCACATATATCAATCATGCCCAGCTTGCAAGATAGCTCTTCAGCTCTCTTTCTAGAGAGAGGCTTTGTAAAAATATTAGTTGTTTTCTTGTTTATAGGTAGGAAGGGGATAGTGATGTTCATAGAAGTCACAACATCACCGAGAAAATGGTGGTCCACCTCAATATGCTTGGTCCTTTCATGAAACACATAATTACTAGAAATGAAGGTAGCAACACGATTATCACAGTACATTAGAATATCAAGAGTGATGGGAAATTCAAAGTAAAACAAATTACATTTCATCCATAATAGCTCACAAGTATTATGTGACATTGCAAGATACTCAACTTATGTAGTGGATCAGGCAACAACATTTTGTTTCTTACTTTTGTAGGTAACCAAGTTACCCCCCCCCATATAAAGTTATAGTATCTAGAGGTGGATCTCCTGTCAAATTTACATCCTGCATAATCAACATCAGAATATCCACTTGCATCTAGATGCCCATTTCTTTTATAAAATAGTCCTTGTCCAAGTGCATTCTTGAAATATCCCAAGACTCGGTATGTAGTGTCCCAATGACACTTCCTAGGACAATCCATGAATTGGATAGGAACACTAACAAAAAATCATATGTCTAACCTTGTAATAGTAATATATAGAAGTTTTCCAACGAAGCATT
Organism: Alisma plantago-aquatica; assembly: GCA_963693085.1. Lineage (NCBI taxonomy): Eukaryota > Viridiplantae > Streptophyta > Magnoliopsida > Alismatales > Alismataceae > Alisma > Alisma plantago-aquatica. Next base: position 112,336,989 of record OY856413.1, read on the forward strand.
TATAGCTAAATTTATCTTCCAAGGATTGAGTATATTTTGCCCAAAGATCATCATTTGGATCCATAGGAGAGACTGCAGGCCTGCATCTAAGTATTCTTGTTTCACTAAGTAAATCTAGAGTATAATTTGTTCTGTGATAAAGATACTCAATCCTTTCTATGTGCTACCTCAATGCCAAGAAAATACCATAGACTATAAGGTCTTTGGTAACAAATTGCTTCATAAGATATTGATTTGTAGTAGCAATTCCAACAATATCACTTCCAGACATGATGATATCATCTACATAAACAATAAGAACAATAATTCCCAAAATAGTGGTTTTGATAAACACAGATTGGTCACATTGAGATCGTATGATGCCAAATTTGTGCAAAACAATGGATAAATTATCAAACCAAGCTCCAGGACTTTGTTTGAGGCCATAAATGGCTTTCTTTAGAAGCCATACTTTCCTAGTGTGCTACCCCTTAGGAACATAACATGGAGGTTGTGAAATATAGATAGTCTCATGTAAATCACCATATAAAAATGTGTTCACTACATATAGTTGATGTAAGTGCCAACCTTTGTTAAGAACAACAGAAATCAAAATGCAGACAGAATTATGATGAGCAACTGGGAAAAAGTTTCAAAGTAATCAATCACAACTTTTTGTGTGTATCCTTAGCAATAACTATGGCCTTTAGACGTTCAACTGTCCCTTCAGGTAAATATTTCACAGTAAAAACCCATCTTCAACCAATGAGTTTACTACACGTAGGGAGATCAATAAGGTCCCATGTCCAATGAGAGAGAAGGCCATCCATCTCCTCATCCATGGTTTGTTTCCATCCAGAGTATAATAGTGCCTCTTTAACATTTTTAGGAATAGAAATTGTAGACAAAGCAGTAGTAAATTGAGCCACGGAAGAATTTAAATGATTTTTGGACACATGTTGAGAAATACAATATCTAGCACTAGATTGTCCCCCTTTCCATAATGCAATGGTCATGTCAAAATCAGACGTTGTAACAGATTTAATAAGACTACTATTGTCTTGCATTGGATCATAAATCTCAGAAGATGTCAAAGTAGGGAATACTTCAGGTAAAGTTTCAGACACATTTGGTTCGGGAATGAGCATAGTTGGAAGTGGCACCTGTTTACTTGGTTCTGATAAGAAAGATGTAGCTTCAAAAAAAGGGATGTCTACACTAACATAAAAACAACATGCAACATTATAAAAACATGTAATACCCTTTTTGTGTATGAGAGTAACCAAGAAAATAACAACAGAAAGCATGAGGTGATAGTTTATCATTCCCAAGTTGGTAATTGTGAATGAAACATAGGCATCTAAAAACTTTTAGTGGTAAAATAAAGATAGGTTCTTGGGGATAAGGAATATTATAAGGAATCTTATCTTGAAGTACAAAATTAGGCATCTGATTGATGAGATAATTAGCTAAAAGACTTGTGTAATCCCAATAAAATTTAGGTACTGACATTTCAATTAGGAGAGTGCGAGCTACATCAAGGAGATTCTTGTTCTTCCTTTCATAAACTTCATTTTGTTTTGGATAGTTGGGACATGAAGTTTGGTGAATGATTCATTTGGTAATACAAATCTTTTGAAAACCATGTTGCACATATTCGGAAGCATTATCAGTGCGGAAAAATTTGGGAGTAGTAGAAAATTGAATTTTATCTCATTGAGAAATTTTGAGAAAACATCTCAGAATGATCTTTTAACAAGTATATCCGAGTAGCACAATACTAGACAATGATAAAAGTAACAAAATACCTTACACTAGTATGATTAGCGACACGAAATGGTTCGCAAACATCAGAATGAACTACGAACAAAAAATTTGGACTTCTATTGTCATGACGCGTAGAAAACACTTTTTGATAATGTTTTCCAATTTGACAAGATTGACATCAAAATTTCTCAATAGAAAAAGTTGTAAATAAAGACTTCGATTGGAAACGGAAGGGTAATTAAGTCGCAGGTGCCATTGATGAAGAGAACTAGACTATGCCAAAAGAGTAGTAGTATTTGGGTTTGACAAGGTATGCAAGTAATACAGAGCATCTCCACCTTCATATCCCCCACCAATCATCTTCTTCATCGTAAGATCTTGCATAAAGTTAGTGTAAGGAAAGAAAGTTACACTACAAGTTAAAGTTTTGGTAATTTTACTGACAAACTTTAAGTATAACGGGAATTTAGGCACAAGCATGATAGATTTAAGGAGGTGATTGTACACATCCCTCTCCTAATAACTGGAGAGGTGGTCCCACCTTCTAGACACATAGGAGGATGATAAGTAAATTTCTTTAGATAAGTAAACAATTTCTTGTTACCATTCATATGAGTTGTAGCACCCAGATCAATAACCCAATTAGCTTTTGATGAAGAGGAATAAGCTTGAAGACAAGAAGGGTCACCTGAATGTTAGGCAATGTTTGCTTGAGGTGTAATAGTATAAAAAGAAGTGGCCTTGATCAATTTATCAAGGCCAGAAGAACTCTGTATCACCATCGGAGGACTAGTAACATGAGGAATAGAGGTAGAATCTCCATCAACATCATGAGTTGATACTTTATTTTCCCATTCCGAATTCCCAAGCCTTTTCTAGTATTTGACTTCCACGTGATTCATGTGCTTGCAGAAGTTACAATATCTAGGTTGGTACGAGGAAGAAGAGGATCATATCCCACTATTATTGAGACTTTTTTCCTAGGACACATCCAATATTACCTCGTCTGAAAACAACAATGGGTGCATGTGCCTCAACAGCATGAGTAGAAGATATAAAGTAAGACAGTTGTAAATAAACATCATCTAATGTAGGCAAGGGTTCATAGGTAAGAACTTTCTAACAAACAACTTCATAACTAGGAGGAAGGACGATAAAATTAGCAAAATTTTATTTCCTCTTGTTGCATATGCATTTTGACGATGTTAGATAATAAGGGGTGATGAAGCATTAGGTCACCACAAATCCCTTTGAAGGTACTAAAGTGTGATGTGAAGCTAGAGTTATCTTCAAGTTTTAGAGAATGCAAATGCTTGTATTGATAAAATGCTTGAGATGCATTTCCATAATATACTTGGTCAAGGTGATTCCATGCCTCCTTGGCAGTGTTGGTGAAGAGAAGATTAGCAGAGATATGCGATTCACAATTATTCAAGATCTAGGAGAGAAATAGTGAATCATGTTTTAACCCTCCTTTTAAAATATAACTTCAATTTCTCTAACACTTCCTTAGTAGTTTTCTTCTTATCAGATGTATATTCCTTTGGTGGAGGTAGATTTGTCAGATGTTTTAGTTTTTTATAGGAGTGTGCACATATCTAAAACAAGCATGCCAATAGAACATAGTTGGAGATTTTACAGAAGTAACACACTTGAGGTGTATTTTAGACATCCCAACCATAGAAGAGGATGACCCCATAATATACCAATGCATGGTATAATGGAACATCAAAGGAAAAATAGAAATAGGGGTAAGAAATGACTGACGCACTGTGTCAAAAAGAGGATATGTTGTGTCACTTGGAGTTGACTAGAACAGAAGGTCTTTGACATGTCGTGTAGACACGACATGTAGCTGGCGTAGATTCCAATCAGCAACAGATTCACTGTAGAAGTTGGCGGCGACACGCAACATAGGTAAGGCACACGCCGTGTAGAACGGAAAAACAACAGATCTTGCCCAGAAAAAAGTCCAGAATAGACGGTTAACCTTATGGATCACCAAGATAAATAGAGATATGTTTGAAAGATCCAATCATATCAAATAATATGTTAACAAATCCCTATAGAAGGTGTTCATCGATGTCCACAAACAATATGTCCTACATCTTTCCAAACACCGACCTTTAGGGCATAAGACCGGCAGAAAGACCATAGGTAGTCTTCTTGGATCTTCTTGTTCAAAGAGGATAGAGATAGAAAGGAGACAAGATCTCCCTTGGTGTGATCAGCAGTGGTGTAGAAGGGAGAATATGATGGGTGGGGATGGAGTAAGAGATGACGTCAATGCTGTCTTAGAAAGGAGAGGTCTTGTGGTGGCTATCCGACCAATTCTGATACCATGTTGAGAACATCCCTCTTTCTATATTAAAAAAGAGTACAATCCTCTCCTATAAATAGGAGGGGAAACAATAAGGAAGCATATAAAAAAACCTAATGGGACTATTATAATTAGGCCTACATTGCATCAGACTTAAGTAGAAAAAGAATTCAAAGGGAACAAAACAACTATAAAATAAATACATATCTCAATAGCTTTCAATCATTTATACTTTCAAAATATTTTGATCCTATCTTCTATGAGAAAAGGTCACAAGTTTTATAGATCATGGCGCAATGAAATATATCATGAACAAGAAAGACATGAAGCTTTTATGTTATATAAGCATTCTTTCTTCAAGAGTGTGATCATGAAATCATGGAAAAGAAAGGCACAAAAAAATGACATGGAAAACTTCCTCTCTAGAACCCGTCAAGGTTATGACAACTCCATGCCTTTGAATGCTTCCTACAAAGATGAATCCTTAATACTTGCACGCACTATAGTCCATGTTATACCTTGGTTTTCTAATTCCTACAGTTACCTAGAATGTCAACATCTTCCTCCATATACTACATACAATCAAAATAAGTGGTTCTTCACAAAAGTGAAAAATTACTAATGGGATGACCATCTACTTTTCTAGAAATGTGTAGATAATTTGTAATGATGTTGTATCCCTAAATAAGAAATCCCATAAATATAGGGAAATTGTCTCTCATATCCTTATGGGATACATCTAGGTACATAAAAGAAGGCTATGAAAGTTCTAAACTCTAGGTTCTAGTGGCCATCAATCTTTAAGGATTCTGAAGCTTACGTCAAGGCATGTGACACATGTCAACATGTAGGAGATATATCCAAGTGCAATCAAAGGCCTCTTGTTGACTAGATACATGTGCAAATCTTAAACGTTTGGGGAATTGATTGTATGAGACCAATTCCCTCTTCCTTTGGGAATAAATACAGCCTATCACTATAGACTACAAACCCAAGTGGTTTGAAGCATTGGCCTCACCCACCTACAATTTGAAGACCATAATGAGGAGGTCCAACAAGATCAATTTTCTAATATTTTGCATATCAAGGACTGTAACAAGTAATGGTGGTTCTCATTTTGCTACCAAATAGTTTGAAGCATTGTTGAAAATGTATGGGTGTGACAAAAGTTTCTACATGCTATCACCCATAAACATCCAAACAAGTCAAACGATCGTTGTTTCACTCTGTATTTAGAAAAGTATGCAAAAAACACATATTTCACCCTTATGAACAATGAAATGCAACTATACTAAATTTGGTATGCAAATTAACCTAAATTAATGAGATACTCACGTGCTTATACTTCCAATTTTTGATGCAAAGTTAAATCACATTCTCCCTATCATGATGATGTTTAATCAAATAGAAAAGTGACTTGAATCATGGATGAAGTCTATGGTGGTGGTGGATTGGAGTGAGGGCGGATGGGATCATGTGACTAAGATACACACTCTTCCTAACTATGACACATCTCTCTTATATTAACTTAATATGTTAGGGCGATCCAAAATCTTATTTTGGAAATAACATGAAAGGTCACACTAATGCTTGGTTAGATTGAACTCAAATACCATCTTCATTCAAAAATCAAGGGAAGAATTAGGGGCTAAGTTCACGACATATGTATCTAGATTGATAAATCCTCTCAATTTCTCATGTTCTTAAACAAGAAAAATCAAATTTAAAAGATAAGAATACACCGAGACCCGTAGTTCAATTGATATTATGTGAAAAATTTCATAAATTCCACTTTTACATTATATAGATCTAGATGTAAATCTTAAAAAAACCTTCGATACCATGCCATAAAAGTATGACTACACCTAACTAGATTTATGCATAATGACTACAAATACACTAGATAGAAGTGGACCTTAAGAAAAAAACTAACATTCATGAAAACACAAAATATTTAAACAAAAATATTTTGTTTACCAATAATGTAAATATGTAGGGTATAAATGCATAGATTGATTAAAGATAGATTCACATTTCCGTTCGTTCTTCCTCCCTATAAGATTCAAAATGAAATTTCCTCATTGTCAAACACAAAGACAAAGAAAGAATGGAACAATTGTACATTTGAAGGGGAGAGTAACAAAAGTGGGAATGCTTTCTCCTCTATTTTGTTACGAAAGTAGACTCAATGAGAAATGTATTTCAAAGAATATAATCATCACCCATTAGTTTAATTATGTTTTGAGGACAGTAATTAAATAAATATGTTTCTTTAATCTATTCCTTCAAATAAATTGTTAAATACAAACATCATCCCTTGTCGGAGCCACTGACTTTGAAGTTGATGGTACCGACTTCTTCAATCATTTTTGTAACAAACTTGGAGCCCTTGACAAGAATGTCGGTGTTACTGAGATATTTTTTGAATCTTAACACCAAACAAACATGTCACAATACCTTATTAACCTACATAAATTGTATATAAAACAAAAATGTGTGGATTTCCTCCCACAAAACATCCCTTTCCAAAGTTATATGCTTGACTAAGTCACTAAAAATAAAGCAATATAGAATCTTAAGCTCCTCATAGTCACAAACTATTTCTCCCTCATAATAATGTTTCAATTTATGGCCAATGGTTTTTAAAATATTGGAACCATTGCTAAATACTACTTCCCCCCTGAGGATATGCCTTGACTACAATATAGCGACTAGATCTCAATTTCCCATGGTGCAACTTCAACCTTGAATTGATTAATAAAAACCTTTTCCTTTGCTCAAATCTCCTATGTAACTAATGCTTATTGTGAATTGTCTTTGTAATTTCTTTAGAAAGATTCACATTTTCATAACGATCCCATCTAATCTCATTAAGCTCGTTCAACTCAAACTTTCACCTGTAAGATGTAGTATAAAGATCTAGGTTTAACTTCTTATGTGGCCAGAGGGCCTTACGCTCAAGTTCAACTAGCAAACGACATGCCCTTCCATATACCAATATATATGTTTTTGTTCCTATGGGGGTCTTATAGGCATTCTATGTATTCAGAGAGAGTCGTCGAGTTGCATGATCCAATTTGTTCTGGTGATAGAAACATTTTTTTCTAAGATTATCTTTATGTCCCTATTGGAAACGTCAACTTGGGCTTGTGGGTGGTAAGGTGTGCCAACTCAGTGTGGAACATTGTATTTCTTTAACAATGCACTAAAGTGGAAATTAAAAAAGTGTGAACCCCTATCATTAAGGTGATGATCCTAGGCACCCAAAATCTCCAAACATATTTTTGTTTATAAACTCGCAAATTACATGTGCACCATTGGTCTGGTGGGTATGGTATCTACCCAATTGGACACATAATCATTGGAAAAAAATATAATGTTTTCAATTGGATACAAATGGTCCTATGAAATAAAAACCACATAAATTAAAAGGTTCCAATACCAGAAATGCAATAAGGGGCATTTCATGTCTCTTGGATATGTTACCAATGCACTAACATGCATCACATCTTCACAAATTTATATATGTCTTTACACATGGTTGGACAGTAAAAAAATGACATGATAGGACTGTAGTCATTGTCTTAGACCTTACATGATGTCCACATATTGGGCAGTGAATGACAATGAGAAAGAATCCTCCCCATCTCCCATTCAGGATCAATTTGTCGAAATATGTTGTCTCTAATTTGTTTAAGCAAGATATGACCATACTAAATAAATTTTTGTAGGAAAAGAAATTAACTCTTCTAATTTTATGGAATCCAATCATCAAGTATTATATTACTAGCTAAATAGTTCACAAAATCATAATACTATGGATCTCTATACGTGACAACCAACAATTTCTTGTTAGGAAAAGTTTCTTGAATGAGTATCTATAATCTATTCTCATTTATTCTCTCTTGGTGAGAAATATGGTCTACCACCACATTATCAGTGCCAACTTTGTTCCTAATCTATATGTTGGATTCTTGTAAAAGTAAGATCCAATGTATCAATTGGGGGTTTAGCTTCTTTTTTTGTGGTTGAAGTTTATGGTGGAACGTTTATTCCACGCTGTCTTGTTTGCCCCAATAGTGTATTGTCTAAATTTATCAAAGATGCAAACTATTGCTCTGTGGTGGTGTAATTCAATTGAGCATCATTAAGAGTTAGTGAAGCATAATAGATTAATAGATCACCAATAAGGAACACTCCTTTCTTTGTCTCTAAATTGCCTTGAGTGCATAGTTGGAAGCATCACACATTAACTCAAATGGTAGAATCCAATGCAGGGATACCACCACAGGTGTATAAATCAATGTTTCCTTTAAAATGTTGAAGGTGTTTGAACATAAATAGTTAAAATAGGAAATCAATGTCCTTGTCTAAAAGTTATAAATGGGATTTTATAATTTTAGAAAATATTTGATAAATCATCCATAAAAACATGCATGTCCTAAGAAACTCCTCACTTTCTTCACATATGAATGTGGAGGAAGTTTATAGATTATCTCAATATTCATGGGTTCAACCTCCATTCCTCTGTTGGAAACCTTGTGTCCCAATAATATTTCCTCATTAACCATAGTGTGAAATTTTTCTCAACTTAAAAGGAGGTTGAAGTCCTCACATTTTTTGCAAAATATACTCTAAATTTTCTAGACAATCCTCAGGATTTTTCCCATACACAGAAAAATCATCCACGCATACATCAAGGTTCACTCTAAGATATCAAAACAAAATGGGAGCATACGTCTCTAGAAATTAACATGCACATTCCAAATTGTGAAAGGAATGCAACAATAAGAAAATGTGTCGTAAGGGTAAGTGAAGGTGCATGTCTCTTGGTCCTCAAGATTTATGAAGATTGATCCCAAATAGTCTCCAAAACTAAAAATGTTAGAAGCCAACAAACCGTTCCAAGATTTGATTGATGAAAGGTAAATAAAAGTGTTCTTTAAGCATAGTTGTATTGAGGTTATGATAGTCTACACAAACGTGACATGACGTCACTAGTCTAGTGGCCACTAAATCTGTGATAACCTAGATTTCCTCTTTTATCTAATTAATGTACATATTGACTCATTTGATTCTCTATTGTACTCAATAACCACCCTCACCTCCACTTTGATGAATTTGAGTCACTTTATGCTCAATTGACAAGTTATCTCAATTAAATATCACTTTGTAATTATACACACTCTTATTTGAGTTTTGAACTAAGTGACATGCTTCTTAGTTATCATCATCTTGCAACGAAGTTTGATCCTATTAAATTAATTCGTATTTCTATAAAATATATTTCATGATGTAAATGATTCAATTACAAATCCATAGGATCAAAAAACGCCTCAATTGGAGCTATAAATCACAAGATATGGTCATTTGAACTTTTCTATTTTAATCTTTGTATTAACCTCTATTTAGCTTGTTTAGAGCCTAATTGTGCCCAATGTAGGTGCAGCCCAACCAAAGTGGGTGCCCCCCCACTCACTTGTACACCTCAATGATCCACCACTTGTAATATTTCAACGAATCTCAGCCTTTGGATCGTGACCCATGGATTTTCCCCCTAATACGACAACGACTGGTGATCCTCTAGATCCGTCCTTATAACTGTAGTAGTAGCTTTAGGAGCAACCAATAATACCTCTTCTCTATGCTTTAGAACAAAATTGGCTTGCCAAAAATCTATATAGTCTATTTTCAGCTATTTCCCCTTGGTTTCCCTCTTTTTCGTGCCCTAGACCCCTCTCTTCCATCTTCTTCTTTCCCCCTTTCCATGGTGGTTTCCTCCAACAACCCTTTTTGGGCTTCCAATGCACAATGCACCTACAACCCCTTTTTGACCGCCTTTGGGTCTGTACACTTTGGGAGTAGATGGAGAGTTTTTAGTGGTGATGCTCCACTTTTCCCCGTTCTCCTTCATCTCTGGCAAGCTGCTCTGCCGTGGGACCTACTCCAATGCTCACTACATCAACATCTTGTTCACAGACAACCACTTGGGAAGGAGATGCGACTTGGGCCACAGATCCTTACATGGATGGCCTAGGTTCATTTCCCTAGTACTTGCCTCTTTCACCCATTGACAAGGGTCAATGGGCGTGACGTAGGCCCAGTGGTTGAGCGACACAAAGCAGATCCCTTCCCCATCCCAGCTTGGGTACATCATGGTTGCACAATGGAGATCCAAGTGCCAGGAGTGGCCTAGATGCAACAATATAGGGTATCTTTCTTCTTTCTTTTCCTATATCCATGCCTGGATTTGAAAAGGGCATATCTCCTTATTCCTTGGTCCATTTTTATCATAAAATATACGAATTTTCATCTTTAAAACAAGATCATTTTAATGGTACTAGTTTCGTGACCTGATTATGCTTTTGATTCCACTAACATGCTAAATAGGATACCTTTTGATCTCCTTCAATATGTTCCATCTAATGCTCAAGATTAATCTTTTATGCTCCAAATCTTAATGATAGCCTAAGATCAGATACTTGAACATATTGATACATAAATATTAAAACTGTATACATCCATGTATCCTAAAATGGTCCAATGTTGCTTGAATGACCTAGAATGGGATTTGATGCTAAATGCTACTTCTTTAATTCTTAACTTTGATTGAATGCGCCCTAAACCTTATGCTTGATCCAAATCAGTAAATTTTGATATGTGTTGAACTAAAATTCAGATTTTCTCATACTTGTACCCATTTTTTACCTAATGATGTGGGATGAAATACTAAAGGTGTTTCATGTAGAGTTTGAAATTTTATCTTGCACCTTGTTCAAAAATCTATTTAATTCTAATTGAATCCATTATGTGATTTCTAATCTATAATCCTACTTTCCTTGTACCCCTAAATTGTATGAGGATCATTCTTGGACACTTATGTGACTAAATGCCCTAATCTTGCTTTTATATGTGACCTAGTATGCATGTAGATAACTAGTCTCTAAATGTTATAACCTCGATTTTTATGTGTATGGGTTGAAATGCAATTTTCCCAATTAAATGTATGAATATGAAAAATTGTATGATTTATGTGCAATAAATGGATTTCTTTGGTAATATTTCCAATGAATGTGTGTTTTCATAGATCTTACTATTTTAGTGAGTCCAATGTGATAAAAGGAAATAAAAAGATAAAACAAATCTAATAATAGATAAAAGGAAAAAGGAATAAAGATAATGGTGAGAATAATGTAGAATTCTCTAGAAAGTTCTATGAATGACCTTAATTGATTTGGTTTTGAATCCACTTGGTAAACAATGGTAAAAGGAATCCAAATAAAGGAAATAGAAGGGAAAGAGAGAGAAAATATGAATTAAATATGCCTTTTGAATAGATAACTTGCATATGAAGAAAAGCCTCTCTTAATTTTCGAGTTTTGACTCCAAACTTGGCACACAAGTAAATAAGGTTATTAAAAAAGTTCCCTTATAATTTGGGACTAAAAAGATATATGGTTTAAGAGTTATGAATTTTGAAAGATTTCCTAAAGTGAGAGGGATATACATAAATGTCACGTTTTAATTGGATTAGAATTGAATTTAATTGGAAAATATGAATTAAATATGCCTTTTGAATAGATAACTTTCATATGAAGAAAATCCTCTCTTATTTTTGAGTTTTGACTCCAAACTTGGCACGCAAGCAAATAAGGTTATCAAAAAGGTTCCCTTAAAGTTTGGGATTAAAAAGATATATGGTTTATGAGTTATGAATTTTGGAAAATTTCCTAAAGTGAGAGGGATATACATAAATGTCACGTTTTAATTGGATTAGAATTAAATTTAATTGGAAAAGTAATATAGTGTGTGATGTGAGCCCTTAGATCTGAGCATCTGACGGATCCAGATCGTCGTCCAACACCAAGTCACGCAGCTATAGAGAACAGTCGGGAGGTTGCTTCCCTTAGTGGATGAGAAAATGTGGGGACTTTCCCATTGGATTCGGAAGTCCAAGCTGAGTAATTACATCCCCAGTTTCATTAGGATTGGGAGTCTATGGGAAATTTGCCTAAATCGCTTCCTCCATGGATGCAACCCTCAGGTATAAAAGGGGGAGTAGACCCCCTCTATGAAGCCACAACTCACACCCAAAGACCCATACAGAGCATGTGAACTCCCCAAGGTGATCAATTGAGAGTATGGTCTTGATCTTTGTCCTTGACCAGACCTGTGAGTCACCACAGTAGTTGGACCTCGACTCATCATTCCTGAGAGGTGGGCGAGCAGTTGGAGGCGTCGTTCAATTTGCCAGGGTTCGTCAGAGGCGATGACACCTTCGCCTGCACTTGAGGAGGCCTAGAATCTCGAGTCAACTAAGAAGTTGACCAAGCTTGGTCTAAAGCTCGTGCGCGAGAGGTAGAAGATAAGGGCGGGAGAAAGTACAACTCTTCCCTCAACCTCTCTTCACACAAGTAAGGCCTTTTTGGTCTTGTCGTTCTATTTTAAGCACCATCCCACAGTCCCAGCAACACAGACAGATGAGCCGCGTTGGCTCAAGTATATGGCAGAGCGGGTCCGGGTTGTCGAAGGCCCAGGTGGCGGCCCCTGATTGGTCAGGAGGCAATTAATTTATGGAAAATTGTAATTCATTATGGGTTTACCTAATGGAAAAGTGTTATATATGAAACTTTCTTAGAAAAATCCATGGAATCTATTAAAATATAATTGAAGCTTGATTCTACTTACAATTTGAAAAGTGTATAAAGTTGTCACCTTTAATGGTTTTATTAATAAAAACCCTAATATTTGATGGTAATTAGATCTAGTAATGTTCTTGTAACGCCTGGGCCCACTGCCCAAGGCTCTAGTAGAGTTTTAGGAATGACGACTATCCCCACAGACCACCACTAGCCTTAACTGTGTGCTTTGTCCTCACTCACATGCATGCCAAGATCAACTTTCTGATAGGTCACCCATCCCAGTACTACTCCAAGTGGAGCACGCTTAACTATGGAGTTCTTAGTGATGGGCTCCCGGAAAAGGAGGTGCACCTTGGTGATATGGGTAGTCCAATCATTCCTTTTAAGATCATCTTATCTGATGCCTCAAATCCTGGGACGTTACAATCTCCCCCACTTAGACTCTTGACGTCCTCGTCAAGGCTCAACTATATGGACTCATAATCTGACCCCATTTCAGTGCAGACCCACAATGGCCCATGGACACCCAGCTCCCGATCACAGAATACCAGCGCAAGGGTGGCTATGTCAACCATGGACATCCCTTTCCTACATGCCTGGACTGCACGACTCAAGACTGGCATGCAATGCCCATGTGGGCCCCACCTACTAGAGGGGAATCGGCTCTGATACCATTTATAATGCATGGGCCCACTGCCCAAGGCTCTAGTAGAGTTTTAGGAATGACGATTGTCCCCACAGACCACCACTAGCCTTAACTGTACGCTTTGTCCTCACTCACGCGCATGCCAGGATCAACTTCCTGACAGGTCACCCATCCCAGTACTACTCCAAGCGGAGCACACTTAACTATGGAGTTCTTAGTGATGGGCTCCCAGAAAAGGAGGTGCACTTTGGTGATATGGGTAGTCCAATCATTCCTTTTAATATCATCTTATCCTAGGCCTCAAATCCTGGGACGTTACCAATTGTAACGACCCCGCCTCCCGGTAACCCCCAATTAAGGGAGACCGAAGGGTCAAAGCCGTTATCCAATAACCTGGATCAAAGGTTCGACAAATAATCAATAACAATTATGAAATTCTACTACTAAACTGAAAATTGGTATAAAATAAAAAATTTACTTACCTTTTAAAAGTTGGGATTTCTAAACTTCTATCCATGAAGATACAAATCTAACTAATCCTCCTATGTAAGTTATTTCTCACTTAGTTCCACATATGCACTTTACTATTTGTTCTTTTCATTTGTACCTAAAATGCCGACAAACAAAACGTCGGTCAGCAAGAAGTTGGTATGTGGGGGAAACAATAATTGTGAAACTATGTTAACAATGTAGTCAACCAAATATCATTTAACATCCAAGATTACATTTTAAGCAATACTACTCAATCCTTGCCTATCCCCTATCTCTGTACCGTCCCTGCAGTGGACATGGATACTACCTCTCTCATATGGTAGATCCTTACCCCCATGGTCCTACCACACAGGTAGCCAATTCCTAGGGTTATGGAGTCGCATGTCCCTACCCAAAGGTAGCCCAATCCCTGACTCATGATGACTTGATGGACCTACCCCATTGGTAGCCATTTACTAAGTCATTTAATGACCTGATTGACCTACCCCATTGGTAGCCATTTACTAGGTCAATCTATAAAGCTACAGAGGGGACTAGGATCTGAGCTAGTAGGCACTTATCTTAGGTGATAGTCATATCCACATTATGATTTGCAAGAATTAAATGCAACCAACAGTTTAATTCAAGTCATCGATAAAACCTCGAAAATCCTCGAGAAACTAATTCAGGATATTCATAGGCGTAACCACATACCTATCAAGTTGATGTAAGACAGAAATAATCCAATCAACCAATAGTCAAGCAAGCATTCAATCAAGAGACATCATTATTTGTTCATTTATATTTATTATGAGAAATCATATTTCTCACCACATGAACCCAAAACTCGGGGTTGTAACATCCTTCCCCTCTTATAGGAATTTTGCCCTCAAAATTCCATCAAGCAAGCAAACAGACAGGATAAGCCATTCATATGTCCATCATGGCTCCCATGTGGCTTCACCCTTTCCATGGTGCTTCCCAAGAACCTTCATCATCTCATATTCTTCCATCTGAGTTCTTTCTTACCTTGGTATATCGTACCCTCATAGGTGACTCAGGACATTTCATCCTCTCAAGAGCTAAATAGGTTCAAGGCTCAGCACATGGCTTGGGTACCTCACATAGTGCTCTAGATCGGACTCATGGAACACATTTATTCATCATGTTATCCTAAGGGCAAGGCTAAACACAACCATCTCCACCAATCCATCTCAAATGGACCCATATATCGGGGACTCGGCTTTCTCAGCTGAAGCTTAGAGGGGTCGGATTTTCACATTATATTCTCCCATAGTGAATTGCATGTCAGTCTGCTTTGTACCAGCTCGTGACTCATGTCACCACTGGGCTCTCTCTCTCAGCCATTGCAAGATTAAAGCGACTTCATCTGCACACACTGTGGTTCTTCTCTGACCTTCGTGAGGCCTCCTTCACCATCATCATCTTAATGAAGTGGTGACCCACACAACCTCTCTATAAGACTTCTTGCATCCCGATAAAGGCTATGGTGGTTAACATCACATCTTTAAGAACTGTCTCTATGTATCACCCTGAATGAGCACACATGCTCTCATCAGACCCTCTAGTCTAGATCATACTGTCCATTAGTATGGGGTGATAAACTGTACTATCATCGAGTTCTTCATGTATCCACTTCCACCTCATGGAAGTGAACCTTGGTCATACCCAAGAACTTTTGAACTCACATCATGGTGTAGTTGAACCATATTTCTCTCTTAAGTAATTCAACCGAATATGTCCCGTGACAGTATTCTTCCTTTCTCATGTCATCTAGGTAAGGTGATCTACCATAACCCATATTGCACCTCGACCCTCCTTGGTCTAGGGGAGACTCACAACATCCATAGTGATGAACTCCCATTCCCTCTCGAGAACTCTTTATACTTTATATACATGCACTGGGTTAATGGTGTTCGTCCTTCACCCCTTATTTGCATGGTCATATACCACATGCAGCTTCACCTAAAAAAATCAAAGCACTACTTCCATTTACTATCTTTGTAGAACCATGGTTTATGGTGATCATCATCTCCTGTATGTCATAATTCCTCAAGATCGATACTTTGGAAACCCTAAACCACTCTCATCAGGGTTTCATCACTTTCCTTTCCAAAGAAGTACATCTGAGGTTCTACAACCATCCTTTCATAATATCACAGACTAGGCTAGCTAACCAAACAATCATTTACTTGATTAACCTCTATTGATACATCTGGGTGTTAGCCCAACTTATCTCTTTACCTCATCTTAAGGTTAGCCTAACAACCTCAACTTCTTCTAGCTTCCAGCTAAACTAGGCAGCTACATCTCAACTAGAGCATTCATTACCACTTCACCTCCTTAGGTGTTAGGTGATCTTGAGGACACACACCTCCATGTATTCTACTTATTATCTCATCTCATCTCTAAGCCTATCTTCATCGAGAAACTCTGAGCTCATCCGCTTAGTTTTTTAATTCAACCTTGTATGACTCATAGCTCATGATAAAAGCATCCTTATAAGAAGACTACATTATTCCTTTTATTGTTTGCAAACCATCCATGTATCATTCACTCCACCAAGGTATGTTATCATCTCTGTCCTCATACCTTGTAGCAACGTTCCAACTCACATCATCTTTTATCCTTGGTGTATGGCATGCGTACTGTCCTATCTCTCACTCCCATAACAAGAAGAAATAAGCATTTGGCAGTTGTCCAAATACAGAGTTCTTCCCATTCCAAGAGTAGAGATGGTACATCCCACCTTGCCAGTACACCTTCAAATCTAAGTTGAAACGTGCAACTCATGTCTCCACATCACAAACATCATGTTATCAAAATTACCTTCATGGTAAACTGGTCTCGAACCTACTGGGGTTTACACACAATCCTTGGTCATCACCTCTGGGTCTATAGGGTGCCGGTACTTTTGGGGTCATCCCTTTTCCCTTATGCATTCAGAGAGTGCCCTACTCATTTGCCCTTTGGGTCCCATGAGTTCATGGAGGTGATCAATCTCCTAACCCATAGCCCTCAAACAATGATAGTTCTTACCTCCCGACCCTATGGTCATGTGAAACTAGGGAATTAGGCAACCCCTGCTTCCATCGGTCTTATCCCCACCTGACCCTAGGATAGACTGAGGATTCCATTATAGTACATGTCTAGCTTAGAACCTTACCCAAGCATTCATCATCTCTCTTCCTACATTCATGGGCTGACTTTCATCCTTTCATAGGGATCATGGAAACATGCCTACCTTGGGCAAGCCCCATACCGGTTACCTTCATGGTAACAGATCCACATGAACATAGAGATGGTTATCTATGGGTCTATAGGTTCATTCACATACCACATACTTCTCACTTAGCTTCTAAGATCCTACGCAACCTCTTTAGGTTACGTCAAAACCCACAAAATTGGTATACACCCTACAAAAGGGTCCCTCTCCAAGGATGGGAGGAAACTACAACTCTTGACAACAAGGTCACAATCGTCCCTATGTTTATGGTCTACGTCCATATGAGCATGCTTGAACCTAGCAAGCTATTAAGGCACAAGCGGACCACCTGCTAAACCATGCTAGGTCACACTTATTCTCGTCCTTAACATTAGATCAACTTAGTTGTGAGGGGGTTCATCAAACATACCCTTAACTTAAGGGGTTTCTTTTACCTTTACACATGAGGAGTACCATGCTCGAAACTACAGAGACTCAAATCTCATCATGAGCATTGGGGTACACTGCTTCTCCTCTTAGGCCTAGGAGCCCTAGGTTCACCTTTGGTTATCCAGCTTCATCCTCAAAAGTTCTTGGGTATGACCAAGGTTCACTTCAATGAGGTGGAAGTGGATACATGAATAACTCGATGATAGTACAGTTTATCACCCCATACTAATGGGCAGTATGATCCAGACTAGAGGGTCTGATGAGAGCATGTGTGCTCATTCAGGGTGATACATAGAGACAGTTCTTAAAGATGTGATGTTAACCACCATAGCCTTTATCGGGATGCAAGAAGTCTTATAGAGGGGTTGTGTTGGTCACCACTTCATTAAGATGATGATGGTGAAGGAGGCCTCGCGAAGGTCAGAGAAGAACCACAGTGTGTGCAGATGAAGTCGCTTTAATCATGCAATGGATGAGAGAGAGAGAGCCCAGTGGTGACATGAGTCACGAGCTGGTACAAAGCAAACTGACATGCAGTTCACTGTGGGAGAAAATAATGTGAAAATCTGACCCCTCTAAGCTTCAGCTGAGAAAGCTGAGTCCCCGATATATGGGTCCATTTGAGATGGATTGGTGGAGATGGTTGTGTTTAGCCTTGCCCTCAGGATAACGTGATCAATAAATGTGTTCCATGAGTCAGATCTAGAGCACTATGTGAGGTACCCAAGCCATGTGTTGAGCCTTGAACCTATTCATCTCTTGAGAGGCTAAAATGTCCTGAGTCACCTATGAGGGTACGATATACCAAGGTAAGAAAGAACTCAGATGGAAGAGTATGAGATGATGAAGGTTCTTGGGAAGCACCATGGAAAGGGTGAAGCCACATGGGAGCCATGATGGACATATGAAAGGCTTATCCTGTCTATTTGCTTGCTTGATGGAATTTTGAGGGCAAAATTCCTATAAGAGGGGAAGGATGTTACAACCCCGAGTTTTGGGTTCATGTGGTGAGAAATATGATTTCTCATAATAAAGATAAATGAACAAATAATGATGTCTCTTGATTGAATGCTTGCTTGCCTATTGGTTGATTGGATTATTTCTGTCTCACATCAACTTGACAGGTATGTGGTTACGCCTATGAATATCCCGAATTAGTTTCTTGAGGATTTTTGAGGTTTTATCGATGACTTGAATTAAACTGTTGGTTGCATTTTATTCTTGCAAATCATAATGTGGATATGACTATCACCTAAGATAAGTTCCTACTAGCTCAGATCCTAGTCCCCTCTGTAGCTTTATAGATTGACCTAGTAAATGGCTACCAATGGGGTAGGTCCATCAGGTCATTAAATGACTTAGTAAATGGCTACCAATGGGGTAGGTCCATCAAGTCATCATGAGTCAGGGATTGGGCTACCTTTGGGTAGGGCCATGTGACTCCATAACCCTAGGAATTGGCTACCTGTGTGGTAGGACCATGGGGGTAAGGATCTACCATATGAGAGAGGTAGTATCCATGTCCACTGCAGGGACGGTACAGAGATAGGGGATAGGCAAGGATTGAGTAGTATTGCTTAAAATTTAATCTTGGATGTTAAATGATATTTGGTTGACTACATTGTTAACATAGTTGCACAATTATTGTTCCCCCACATACCGGCTTCTTGCTGATCGACGTTTTGTTTGTCGGCGTTTTAGGTACAAAAGAAAAGAACAAACAGTAAAGTGGCATATGTGGAACTAAGTGAGAAATAACTTACACAGGAGGATTAGTTAGATTAGTATCTTCATGGATAGAAGTTTAGAAATCCCAACTTTTAAAAGGTAAGTAAAGTTTTTATTTTATACCAGTTTTCATTTTAGTAGTAGAATTTCATAATTATTATTGATTATTTGTCGAACCTTTGATCTAGATTATTAGATAACGACTCTGATCTCTTGGTCTCCCTTAAGTGGGGCTTACCGGGAGATGGGTTCGTTACAGTTCCTTAGATATTTTGAGCAAATATTAACCTATTATTAATAAAAGGAAGATTTAGATTCAAAAAGATGATCATTGTGCATAATTGTCTTCATTTAGGGTTCCATGTATATAAAAGTGCATTAATGGGCCCAGAAACCCTAATTTTGGCAATTATGAGTTTTAATGGTTTTTATTTTGAAAATCCATGAATATGATAGAGATATGATGAACCTATGACAAATTGAGAATAAAAGACCCTTAATGTGGATAATTTGAGTAATTAGGGTTTTTATGAGTAGAAAAGTTGTTTTAGGGCTTGTTGACCTAAAAAGGATAAAGATTGAGAAATAGATCTAAGAAACCCTAATGAATCTTAATGAGACTTAGAAACCTTAGAAAGGCGTCCCAAGTCAATGAGGAGTGGTTTGGGATATGATGGTAACGATTAGGTATTATATATGTTTTTATGATCAAGGGTTGCTTGATTGATTTCTTGGCTTGCTTGATTGGACATCTAGTTGGATTTGGATATATTTCTTCTTTGACTCCTAATCAGGTATGTGGTTATATTTATGGCTAATCACTTAAGTTTCATGATGATTCTCAAAGTTTTATCGATTGCCCAATATTACATGCTTGGATTAACTTTAATTCCTGCAATCCATAAAGTGACTATGATTATCATTATTATTAAGTTTATAACTTTCTCAAACTTACATGACATCTTTGTGATTTATGAATAAGATTATGAATGAAGTATGTTGATGACTAAGGGACAAAACCCAAGCTAGGAAGGTCATGATAGGTCAAACCCCGGATGGGCAGACCAATGGCACCTAACTCCATATTGAGGGGTGACCAATGAGGTACCTAGCTCCAGATTAAGAGATAGCCTAGTGTCCACTGTAGGGAAAAACCCTAAGAGGGGGTATACCATAGGATGGGAAACACAAATGAGAGGTTATGAATAAAAATGTAATTCTTGTTTGGTAACAAGTAATTGATATGATTATGTTGTTACAATCTATGTGCAAATTTTTGTTTCCCCCACATACCAGTATAACTTGTTATACTGACCGGAATTTTTTTATTGGTGTTTTAGGGTTACTTTTAGATATATTCTTGATAGAAAATGGATTGATATTTAAAGTTACATTGAAATAATAAAGTTACATAAAGATTGGAGCATCATAAATAGATAGATTCTTATCTTAGGTAAAGTTTCCAATGTCCCATATTTGCAGGGTATGTGAAAAGAAATTTTTTATCCTGCATTAAGCTTAGTTTGTGGTAGTATTTATTAATTATTTTCTATTATTTGCAAAACCATATGATCTTGTTTTGGGATAACAACAACAGCTTATTGGTCTTCCTTAATTGGGGGTTACTGAGGGATTAGGTAGTTACACTAGACTTATTCAAATCCTTCCCTAATGATGGCCCATCTTATATTAAGATCTCAAATTGGTAGCTTGATGATGTTTATGACAACTAACTCAATTAGACCTCATCTAGACTTTAACGATGACAATATTTCATGATTTTAACTCAACATGACTAGTTATGCAAATTCCAATGCTTATGTTCAGTAAGCTTGCTCAAATCTTATGATTGCTCTATTCAAGAATATGTAACCCTAATCTTATGAACCCAAATCTTAGTTTGATGTGCCACCCTAGGTACTAGATGAATCCATGATACTTGATGTAACATGATAATGATAATGCATGACCTAGTTGAAGATATTGAAATTAATGATATGATACCTTGATCTAGGTGACACATCCAACAACCACGATAATGATTAATGGACCTAATCATGCTGATGTTAATTCAATTGTACTTATTTGAAATGTCAGGATCTCTTTGGACTCAATTGCTAAGATCTAGTTAAGTCGCTAGTTATGGTTTTCTAAATCAAGTTGTTAATCTTGTGCTCTTCTCAAGGTACTCTTTATTCTCCTATTGGTCAGACTAGTGGTATTGAACTTGCTTGTATGTATGTATGCTTAAACTTCTTGGAATTATATACTTATTTGAGCTACTTGTTTTCTATGATCAGTATGTTTATTTTGCTTGAAATATCTTGACAAACTTTAACTTCTTGAAACTGTCCATTATACAAATGTGTGTAGCTGTCTGTATTCTTGGGGTACAGGCACAAGGCATTTTGAAATAGGGTTAGCTCATTGACTTAGGTCTTGGGGTCCCTCACGTATGAAAAAGGGTTAGCTAACCTTGAGCACCCTTGCAGACCCTTTGAGGAATTTAGTCAATGGTCATATATATAGTTGTTTAAGTATAATGGAAATGTGACTAAAACACGACTTCATGTTAATAAGTTTAATGTTAATATATCTTTATTTGTAGCATATTAAGTTTTACTAAGTATATATGTTTCCTAAACATGTGAGTTTATATGTTTTGCAACGTACTCACATAGTTGTATTGATGTGTACCTTTTTTATGATTTTAGGTGCACTAAGACTCTTGATATGATCATTGCTTCTGCTCTATGGTTATAATATATGGATTGGTGATCTCTAATGACATGCAAGTGATTCTCATATGAGTTTTTATATGGTTTTATGATCTTGATGACAAGTACTAATTTAGCTTCTTTGACACGTGTTCTTTATGTTCTTATTTGTGGTTTTATACATGCATATGCTATGTGATCCATTCTAGGGACGGATTCCCAAGTACACTTGCCTTTGGCAGTGTATCCATTAGGAATGTGGAGATACATTAATAAATAGTTCTGTGACAAACTCATTTTCAACATTAGTGGTAAATGCAATACTACCTTTCTTTGTCGACCTATGTTAGACTGTCCCATTTGGAGTCAGAAATTGGATAAACTATACCTACTTATAGGAGTTTGGCTACCTCCTTGTTCACTACCTCTGTCATGATTGGACTTAGTCTTCCTTGAGGATGAACTGCTAGGTTGGCTCCATCTAGGTGAATTTAATGTTGGCATTAGGTTGGCAAAATCATCTTAATGTCTTCTATGGACCACTCAAATGTTGCAAGGTGGTTCTTGAGGACAATGATTATCCACTCCTCTTTTGAGATGCTTAAGGTTGAAGAAATATTTACATGAAGCTTGTCTTCTTCGGCTAAGAAGGTATACCTCAGAAGTGGTGGCAATGGCTTCAGTTCTAGATCTGGTGAATTTAATGTTGAGATCTGGCTACCTCCTTGTTCACTACCTCTGTCATGATTGGACTTAGTCTTCTTTGAGGATGAACTGCTAGCTTGGCTCCTTCATCTAGGTGAATTTAATGTTGGCATTAGGTTGGCAAAATCATCTTAATGTCTTCTATGGACCACTCAAATGTTGCAAGGTGGTTCTTGAGGACAATGATTATCCACTCCTCTTTTGAGATGCTTAAGGTTGAAGAAATAATTATATGAAGCTTATCTTCTTCGGCTAAGAAGGTATACCTCAGAAGTGGTGGCAATGGCTTCAGTTCCAGATATTGTGAATACTCTAGTGATGTCACCAGGCAAGGTGGACCCAATTATTTGAAAAGCCGTGTCTAGTGTACTGGTAAAACATTTAGAAACAACACACATTCTTATATGATATCTTAATAAATGGTTACCTTTGTCAGGTTGGTTAGATATACATTCAGTGTGAATGTTGGGTATGAATGTTACAAGGCCAACTACACTCCTTTGAGCAGATATGAAGAGCTCATCAGGCTATTCTTGATACTTGACAACTTTAGCAAGTGATATTGCATAAACTTACTCCATTGATTCTACTCAGAGGCATCCATTATCCATTTATTGCATTATGTGAGCCCTTTCCAGAAAAGGCTTCTCAAGATATAAGGGAGAATCTAAATATTTATGTTTAACTATAAGGCATGTGTACACTTTAGTTGGTTTATTAGATTGTTCATAAACCTTGACCTCATCCTATCATCTTCGATGTAGATTGTCATTCTTACTCTCCTCATTTCTAAGTTAAATTTTGTTTTGTCTTAGAATGGTCTACCAAGGTGTAATCCTGACCCATGTCCTTCTCGCATTTCTGTTACTACAAAATCTGTAAAAAAATATAAATATGTCTGCCTCAATCAGGACATCTTCACAAACATAGTAAGGCCATATAGAAGAATATTTTTCCATTTATATGGTCATATTAGTTTTTTACTATGGAGAAAACCCATATTTTTGAAAGTCTTCAATGACATCAAATTCATACTTTCTCTTGAATCACACAAGACATCTCAAAAGTTATATTGGCCAATGGAAACATGAATGTTGAAGCAACACAAGTCTTTGCTCTTTCTAGGTATTTTTGTTTGAATTAATATGATAACTTCCTCATTTAATACCATCACAACATAATATGCAATCCTTTTCTTTTTGGTCATGATATCATTTAATAATATCCCATAAGAGGGAATTTTCTCAAGAGCCTCCACCAAAGGGATGTTTAAGGCAGAGTTTGTGAAATACATCCAATTTTTTTTAATTTGTGGTCTTCCTTAGTCTTCTTAAGACTATTTGGAAAAGGAAGGGGAACAAAAATCCTCCTATGGTGTGATGTAAGGTATCTCTTGTTAGATTTATTTTGCCCTTTATGTTGGACTCTGAGGAACTTTTTCTTACCACTTATTCTGGGATCTGATTTGCACTCATCTTCTTTCCTTCAATTTGTACAAGAGGGGTACTTGTATCTTTCTTTTCTAGTACCTTCCCACTATGTAATGTCACCACTTGTGCTTGTTCATATCTATATGGGATATATGGGAACCAATGTTGAGGTTTAGTCTTTAATCATGCTAAGTCAACTTCCATTTGTGATACATAAGAATTCCAAATTCTTTATTATGGACTCCCATGTCTTGATTTTCTTTGGATGGTTCTTCAAAATATATGTATGTTTTATTAATGAATTTTCTTAGATTTTTTTTGAGATCCTCATTTTGCCTGGGGCCTTGCTCCTTTTAAAATTGTTTGGACACATCATATTAATGCACATGGTGTTGCTATGCCCGATATGGATACTATTCGAAGTTATTAGGATCTTTCCAAGATAATTTAGGATTTCTCCTTCAAGAATTCTTATTCCTTCTATTGGGATATTACACATACATGCAAGATGCTTCCTCACCAAATGATAGTGCATTTTACTTCTGAAGCTTTCTTGTCAACTTGGCCACTTGTGTTTTGAGTTCCATAACTTCATGACTCATTTTCACTTTTTGATGAGGAATAACGTTTATGATCCTCACCCCAAGATGGATTTCACACATATTTTTTATATCTCATGGCACTTGGTTGTTTT
Source organism: Alisma plantago-aquatica (assembly GCA_963693085.1). Classification (NCBI taxonomy): domain Eukaryota; kingdom Viridiplantae; phylum Streptophyta; class Magnoliopsida; order Alismatales; family Alismataceae; genus Alisma; species Alisma plantago-aquatica. The sequence goes on from OY856413.1 coordinate 112,361,764, forward strand.
ATTGTTCAGAAATAATCCCACACAAAAACATTCAAATATTGTCCTCTCTCATATGTAGGCCATAATAGAAGGTCTTGTGTTATCCATACAAGTCAATTTCATAGTGCAATACCTTACTTAACATGTTATGGTACCACTCCCAATCCGTAGAATAGAATGCATTTGAGTGTTGCATAAACCTACAAATTTTAGTTATTAGATTATTGGATTCATGAGAGGGGGAATATCTCTCACAAATGCAGCTATCATTGATTCCAATGATCATATTGATTTAGAGGGTAAACATAAGAACCATGGTTTATCCATGTCAAACAAAGAATAAGGAAATAGTTTAAGATATATGATAGTGGTAGGGATGTGTACTATTTTAATAATATCACAACTTTCCTCAAAAAAGCTTATGTTGCACAGGTTCCTCATTACTACGCTTGTGGAAGGCATGGGACTTTATAAGTACAACAAGTCCTGGATCGATTATGTAGCTTACCATGTGAACATCTTGTCTCTTTATGGGACCCAACTGCGCCATAACAAATAAATCCTTGGCCTATTCCCAGATAGTCTTCTCATCATATGAAATGACCATGTCTTTATTATTATCCTCATTGTCATACATATCTTCTTGTTCTATCATGGGTTCTTTGGGATTAATTTCCTGCTCTTTCTCTTATAGATTCCTAAAGCTTGTATATGGAGAACTAACAAGTACATGAAAAGTAAACAAAATGGGAGAATCTCAAGAAAATAACCATAAGTATGAAAAAGATTCTACAAAAAAAATAAAAAAAATTAACAAATGAAGAAAAATAGAATAGAGTGGCCAGTTTCATCACTCATAGAGCTAGCCTTGCCAATTCCGTGACAATGGCACCAAAAATTGACATGTGTTTAATGTGTGTACTAAATGTAAATGTATGTGTCAGAGCTGTAAAGGGGCCCATAGAAGCCTGAATATCAAACTCAAGAAATTGGGATTTCTAGATACTACTATTAACTGAAACAGAGCATCAAGACCTAAGAAAAAAGTTGATTGATTGTTTAAGGTAAGAACAAGAATTAAAATTGTAGAAAGTAAAAGGAATGAATAATAAAAGGATGGATTCTTTGGGATACCAGTTTCACCATTGTGTCAACCTATGAATGCATTCTAGTTAATTAATATAACATGTCTTGCTTCTTCTATGAAGCATCTATTGCTTACACTACCCTCTTTTTCATCATAGCACACTATTTATCCTAGTTACTAATCCTTTTTTGTAGAACAATATAAAACTTGAAATAGTAAAATTTATCTCTAAACAAATGCTTCACAGTGCTTAGCACTTTTGCAACATGTTATTGACTATGATGATAATGCCTATGTGATTTGTTAACCTCACTTATGAAAAATCTAACAACCTAACATACTTGTGGTGATCAAGTATGAATAAGGAAATAAGGATTTTCCGTTATCAGAATCCAAAGAAAAAAATAAAATCAAAACTTAACATGTAAAGGTCAGCACCGAACTACTCCCATGTACTAAAGAATGGGGGTTTAGTCACTCATGCTCAACATAAAATTAGAGGAAAGGAAGGAAGATGAGAAAGCCATGAAAAATTCATACAACACAATGCAAGTTAGAATGATTTAGCATGACAGTATTGTGGTCATCGACAACTCCTTGGGATGTGTCTTGATCCATGTCTCTTTGTCTCCTTCTCCTGAGGCTCTGGACGGCTGATGGGATGGCCTCCAGATGAAATCTAACCCACATGAGATGTCTTTGGTTGATTCCCCTCTTGGGTTTATATAGGAAGAACTGGCATGCCACTTTTCCATGAACACTCATTTGTGCTTCTTTTAATCTTGGTTTCCAAACAAATGTTGGCACCACTGACATGGATATGGTGTGATGTCCAAATTGGAACCCTCACCTTAGTAAGAATCCCATTTTAAAACTCCATACATAACGCCAACAAGAAGAAAATGAAGGGAGTCTTTAAGGAAACAAAGTAGCACAAGATTTGAACAAATCCAAACCATAATTACAAGCTCACCATTCAATAAATTATTACAAAAGGAATTGTTACAACTTTTGAGATTACATATTTAACAATAAACTCTTACATATGCTCATACTACATTTATGAAGAATCTTTTAGACAAAAGGTCTACCTGTACATCTACTCATCACAAAACTCTTAAGTATTATGATTCAGGACCGTCTATCCAAATCACCTAAAAAAGATATTACAAGTGGTACACATCAGCACAATATAATATAATATTCTACTAAGTAAACTACAAGATTCATTTACCTCTTTAGAATTATGACCTGAAAATAAGGTAAATCTAAGACTTGGAATAATAAACAAATGTAAACGAAGGAATACTTGAACAAAGGTTTTATAAGGAAAAGTGAACACATATTTTAAACACATTTCCATCATATTATCCATGCATTTACCTATGAAGGATGAATGCATTAAGTCCTTATAATCGAGTACCATTGGATCAATATACAACGTGATCAACTACCAAATAGTTGGATCACTATCAAACACTTTGCTACAAAAGAGTTGAAGTAATATATTTTCCAACACTCTAGTACTATTGAGTTGAAGTTCTTTACTATAATTGAATAAATACATGATGTTTCTTGTGTTTTTCAACTATATATACAAGAAATCATGCAAGGAAAGATACAAGAACAATTATTTTACCTAATGTCATGTGCCAAGTCTTGTATACACATATAATACAATGATACTATATAGTAGGCCAAGTAAGAGGTAAATTGTACCTTGAATCAAGATATGATAATCATCACATATTCTCACATCAAATCTAACATGATCACTGCTAGTTAAGACAAAGCTACATGTATGCATTAGATTCTCATCATCCACACTAGTTATGCCCATTGGGGTTCTACTTATCTCATTAGGATATGTTCACTATTACTTTTCGTATTGAAATGTAATTATTTTACTGATCTTAGATTTCATACTAGGTTACATCGATTACAAATAAGATTACATGTCGGTATATGCACATACTAATCTAGGGTTACATACATTACTCCATTTAGGGTTGCAAACCATGTAATATGGTTCATCATCATATTATATGAATTCCACCTGTCAAGTCAATCTCTTGGTTACATATTAAGTTTCATTCATGGTTATGAGGATAATATGTGTATTTCATTACTTTTTGACAATAAATATAATTACTGCATTTTATATAGCATACTTATCTATTATTAGTTACTTGAAACATTTTACTTGGGACAATGTCTGAACATACACATCAATGACAGCATATGCATTGTAAACAATATTTCAAAGTTACTAATAGGTTTTCATAAGTTTGGGTCATTGTTTAGTACATATTGTATGTGACATGAGCATTTTACAACTTACCTGGTATCATATAAATTTTGCATTAGGACTCCGGTATTAGGGTCCATATTATTCTACTATTTTTTTTAAGACTCTGATATTTTGTTAATAACTTTTTGAAAACTGATATAATTATTGTGATTTTCTGAGATCAGAGTATTATTGATGCAAATACTTATTTTAGGATAAGAAAGGCCCATAGTTTACTGGTATGAACCCGGTTCAGTTTGGTTCACACATTGAACCAACCTTTCTTCTTCACGGGTTGGGTTGACACCCCCATTTTTCACACACGATAGAATATATGATTAATGGAAATTCTCTAGATAATGATGCAGTCCATTTCACACCACCTATTTTCCACATTTGAAATCATTATATTCATATTTATATACCCATTCATGGTTTATTTGCAATTTATCTCATTTTCTACTAATTTCTATGGACGATAACACACTATATAGAAATTGTGTACCAATGCATAATCCCCTGTCAATCACATATGTTAAATCATATTATAAGGTTGCAAACTTCATGAGGTTTATATAGGTTTTTGATATAGAACTTTTTTACTTATACATTCAAATATATAAATATTACAAATTTAACTATTTAATTTAATTGTAGATATTCATGTTTGATCTTATGGACTAGATCATTGTACTCATCCCTTCCTTTATTTCCTCCCTTTGTGACTCTCACATATCTTTCCAGGGATTCAAATATCTAATATGTGAACCCCATTATAGAATTGCACCCTCATATCTGTGTTCCTTTCCTATTATCTATATTTTACACCATGAATTCTTTTTCACACTGCTACCACATGTGCAACCAAACAAAGCAATCTCTAGTGAGGCCTAGTTGCTTTATTAGGCCTTGCCTATGGAATGCTAAATGATCCTTGGTCTTTGCAAGCACTTGAAAGGCCTAGAATACTCCCTTTTCTCAATGACAGTAATTGGACTCTGATCTCCATATTACCACCAACATCCTTTTCACCACCATTTGGAAACACCTTGGCTTGTCCTTTCCCTTCTTTGTACCTCTTTGATCCATACTCTAGTTACAACCCTCTCTCCATGGCCTATCTTTTTAATCCCCCTCTAATCATCCTTGTTTTGACTAGACATGGAACTCTATTTTCTAACATGCTACAACTACATGTATAAACATAAGTGTATGGATGTCAAATAATAAATGTAAATTGAGTCATGAGTTATCTGAACCATAGGAAAGTTGCTAGAAAATGTTAGTAATTAATCCCAATCAAAAAGGCTGAATTTGGATTGTAGTTATGGCCATTAGACTAACAAATAATTTAATAAACTATAAAAAATAGGGTGACATATCCATAGTATATCGGATACACCACGACAAACTACTACTAATTGATTATATACTTTTAGTACGAATTTTAGTTGGCATTGAATAGAAGTGTGAAGACTTTTCATACCATAACATTGTGTCTAGTAGTGTTGAATCCTACTTACATTATATTGAAACATGCCTATATCTATTGTAATTTAGGTCTACAATGATGAATGCCTCACACACACAATGCTAGTTTTGTGCTCTTATGTACTTGTGTTCATGAGTAAATATAACAAAACTAGCATCTTACAACAACCAATCATGTCTAAAATTTTGAATAAGGAAACTGCATATCTAACAAGAATAAACCTACATTCACAACACTAAAAGAAACAACAATGTATAGTAAATTCATATTTAATTATAGTAGTTTTATGTTTGGCTACTCTCTATCCTAGTGAAAGGAAACTACTACATCAATAGTATAGGTTGTTACATACAAAAAAAAGAGTCATCAAGGAGACTTCCTCTCCCTAACCCCTCATTGACCTATGGAGGCCCAACACAAGAGGAGTATGGTAAACCAAGTGTGCAACCCATTAGTTCCGATGCAAACCATGTCAAACATAAATTCCAGTTTATCCATCCCCGTGAGGATTTGAACCTGATACATCTATCTACGTTCATGGCTCGATCACTAGTTTGCCACACCCTTGCGGGCTAGGTTGTTACATACAACATATATAAAAGAGACCAAATTCAGTGGTGAAATAACTAAAAGTAAAACAAATCATGGTGTACAAAATGAAGCAGTAGGTCCTAGGCATCTTTGAGTGACTTGTGTTGGTCAATTTTGTATCTAGTTGTAACTTGGGTGCTAATGGGTATTTATCCTTCTCTGTCACTACTCTTAGATTGCTAAAACACATATAGAATGAGATATTTTAGTCTTCCCATGAGTTTAGATCTTAATTGATGTATTTTGTGATCACAGATAGTGACTATTAGATCCTTTTTGGTAAAAATATCATTGATGCATTGATGCATCAATGACCCTGGTTGACGCATCAATGGGGTGAGTATCATGTATGACTTAGGTCAATGCATTGACCAGAATTTTGGACACTTCAAATTGAATGATGCTAGTTACTACTGTATTACACATCTAGGTCAATTATATCAACACTATGGTTGATTCATTGACTTTATACCTATAAGTTTAGTTATTCCAGCAATCATAAGTACATCCATTAGTACCATATATGTGTATAATAATATTATTGTATAAATGTCTCTAAAATAATGTGATTGAGGTATAAGTAATTAATTCGATGTTAAATATCAACTGAGTTAATTAATACATAACTATGATCATTTAGTTAGTGGAATTGCACCAAAAGCATACAAAAACTAGAATAATTATGTGTGTATCAATGCCCTGAATCTTAAACTATTTCTCATCATCAAGAAATGATTCTCTTAGATTTCACGAAAATTGTCAGTTAGAAGATGCATCCCTACAAAAATGATACAATTGATTCTCCACCAATCATACCCAAATCAATCCACCCAACCACTAACATGTATCTTCTAAAGAGAGTCAATAAAAAAATCACGGATACATCGACACAATAATCATTAAATCACCCAAGCTTCTTAGAATTGATAAAAAAGCATGGCCAAGATGAATTATGCCGACTGCATCGTAGTAGCAACCTATACTACATTACCCTTAACTTAATAAACCTATACATAAGAATTAGTTCCATTATGAAAATGAACAAAGGGTGATCATGATGGTAGTCCCTCTAAAGTACAATGTGTGGGTCGAATCAGTGGCTAAAATTAGATCTTAAGATCTTTCATGAAATGGAAAATAATGCTCCTAGGATATATGCAATGCATCCTACTGAGTGTAATACAATTTCAATAGTCAACGATGTATACAGTGGGTGCCTCATCCTAATAAAAAGAGTGTGGGTGGAATATTTTTACAACTAACTACACTCACTTATGTGACTTAAGGGGACAATATAAGATTTATCATTCAAACACTCCTCCTTTCCTCAATTTCTTATCTTGCACATTTTTTACTTTTTTATATTCATAACAAGCCCATCTTTGCTGAACATTTTCTTCATTATAGGGCCTTTATTAAACCAGGAGATGGAGAAATAATTTCATTCCATTTTGATTAAGTGTGAAAGAAACTAGCCAACACATGATTTCATGTATGAAAGAATGGAATCTACATGTGATTACTGCAATTCTACATGAAAAATGTAAAGACTACTTTTCTCTCTCTCTCTCTTTGTCATTTTAGTAGTAATACAAGAATAAATACTTTCTAATCTACAATTATATGGGCAAAAGTCTTATTTAATCACAAATTCAATGTTGGTGAAAAAGATGAATAATAGTACATGGAGATGACATTGACTGGAAAAATCATCCTACCCATTCATGACTGAACTCTATTATGGTTGATTAATATATCATGATGAAATTAAAACATATATCCTAGAAATACATTAATGTTCAACACTAATGGTTGATAAGATGGGATTAAACCTACTTTCATTCCATAGTCGATTAGAATTCAATTAGAGTTATGAATTCATAGAATAAGTTTAAAGGCGACGAACCCAAGTTAGTTATACACAAATCATGCTTTCATCGGCTAGCATTACATAAAAATGTTCAAACAGAAAATGATTTATGCACAATATGATCTTGATGACTAGGTTCTTTGAAAAAATCATGCTATAAAATGATTACAGGAAAATAATCAACTAAGATAAAAATGGATAGAAAACATAAGATAGATAGAAGTTCCATCCTCTCCTAAGCTTGTCGCTAACACTACGCTCAGTGTTAAGAATATTGTGGATAGGACTTGATCACACATGTACCTATAACCATATATTAAACATGGAATGTCACAATCTAGGTTTGATTGCTTTAATGTGGATGTATATATCTATTGACAATCTAGAACATTCAAAGATAGGCCCACCTTACAAATTATTGTATCATAACACACTCTAGAAGAACATTCTTCAAAATTCCAAACATAAAAAAAAACTAAAACTAAATATAAACAAGAGTAAACTGAATAATAGTGGATTTCCACCCACACCATCCTAGGACCAACACAATGAATCATAAGTCAGGTCACTATCCAATGTTGATGGTCTACCCTGTGATGGCTTGGCTTGTTCTTGCAATTTGAATTCAAGACTATAATCAACTATGTATATTTTTGGATGCCCACTCCCTATCTCAAAATGATGTTAATTGTTTCCTAGAAATGTTTGTATAGCAATAAGTGTCCATTGTGATCTTCCAACATCCTCATTAATAGAAGTGTACATGAAATAAGAATTTATTGATATTCACTATGATGTTTTCACAGATATCTTATGGACATACTATATACTTTTAAGCATATGGATCACCATATTAACCTTCATTTTCTCCTTTAGAGCCAATATCTTGAATGTGAAGAGGAGTATAATGTTTATACTTGCATGCAATATGTCTAACACCTCCATAAATGATAAATGAATAACAAAGCAAGGTATAGTAAAGCATCTCATGCCATGTCTCTCCTAGGGTAGCTCACTCTAAAATTAACCTAGTTAACTCCACATATGACATAATAACATCATCTATAGGAATCCTTCTCTTGTTAATGATTATATTCTTTAAAAACATCCCATACACATGTATTTTCTTTGGTACCTCCACACAAGGAGGTGATATGTAGCTTGTAGAAGACGAATGCAAACTCTTGAATTACTTGTTAACTTTCCCTTTCATTAGGAGATTAGGAAAAGAAAGAGGTACTACAACCTTGCACTAGTGTAGGTAAATGCATGTTCCCTACATGGTATTTTCCTTTCCCAAACTTATTTAAGAGTGTGTGTAACATATTCTTGAACTAGATGTCTTTACACATGAACTAGAAGACTAAAAGTGAAATGGTAGACACCTAGGAATTGACCTGATGTGGTGCATGTGCATCCATTATTGTCCTTCCACTCCCTTGACATGCTAGTAATTCATGGATCCTACTTTGTTGTCTCCTTCAAGTAGCAACGTGAAATGCCAACTTTGCAATTTGAGACTTCATGTTGTAGACCTATTTCACGTCTCAAAAAAATAAAAATGAAAATATCATTCATTCTTCGACTTGTATCTACTATATATACCCTCCAACTTGTCAAGATGGTTGGGTCCACTACCTTGAACATTAAGTTGGTTGTTTATTTTATAATATTGATCCATGTATGTTTCCTATTCTCCCTTTTATTATGTGTGGTTGGACTATTAAGGATCCAATTTTTTGAGTTGGGAGTTTAATTATGTAACACACATGAATATAGGTATATATATATATATATATATATATATATCTTCATATATATATATATATATATATATATATATATCTTCTAAGCCCCTATTTGATTATGTTGTTATCCAATGCCTTCTTTCCCAACCTAAAATACATTAGGAGTAGTTGTAGTTGAATGGTGTCATGTATTTATAAATACCCATATAAATGATACTTGAAAGATAAATTTACCACAATACATTCAGCTATAAGACTTGAGGTGTAGACATACCTAATAATGGGATTGCGTTCAATTAAACACTTTATAATACATGTATCATTATAAGATAAAAGAAATATAGTTAATTTATGGTATAGTGACACAATTAAGTAATTGAGGTGGGTAAATACATTAAATGTAGGTTTAACACACTAGTAATTAAATCTAATATGTAAATTATTCAAAAGTTAATATTGATGCCAAATTTTGACTCCTCGCATTTCAAACAACCTACCCAAGAAATTTTGCATTGTTTAGAGAACATTACTCATCCAATTGATTAATAAAAGATGTAATGTCTAAGGAACTTAATCAACATGGCACTTTGCTTTTTCCTAAAGTTTATGTGATTTGTCATGTGGTTTTAGTGATGGTGTTATTTCTCGACATTCAATGGTCCAAATCCACTTTGACTGAATCTCATGGAGAGAGAGTTGTCATATTCATCTACACTCCTGACTCCCAATTACCACCCATGCACAAGAACACTAGCCTAGGTACTTTTTCTTTAGCCATTTTCTTTTATCTCTCATTTTCACATCTAACAAATTCCTCTAAACATCTCCACTCACAATTTTTCTATCCGAGTAAGAAGAATTCTCCCTCTAACTCTCTCGCTACCTCTCTATAGTGCCTTGCCAGGGTAAGGATGTCCTCTCATTCCCTCTCCTCATGACAAAAGCCCTAAATACTAGCTCAACTTTGCTTCATCCATAGTGTCTCCTACCCAACATTGGCATCTTCCCTTCTTTGTTTTTGACCATAACATGATATGCTCACAAACTTGGACCTTTTCTCCTACATGATTCCATTCCATAATGTGCACTTATAGCCCTAGATTAGGATTTTTGTAAATGTGATCACACACAAAAAGAGATAAGGCAAGGAAAACTATTGGAGAAAGTGAAGAGGTGTCAAATTCTTGCTATTTTTTGACATGATGCCTATTTAGATACAAAAAAAATACTAAAGATATGTAAAACTATACTATAACTAAACTCAGACTCAACACATTACCTTACACATCTTTCCTATATTATGTATAATGAACCCATACTCATGACACCACACAGATACATTCTTGCATTATTCCTACAAGCATGTCAATTATGATTCCCAACATTCTTCCCCTTAAATTAGAATTGGTTATGTGAAATTCTTAACTCCAAATAGCTCTTCAATTGCAACAAATTTCAATCTTACCAATGGCTTAGTGAGAATATTTGCATGTTGTTTAGTATTGCGCACATATTCCACTATGGTTTGTCCTTTCTCCTCAGACTCACGAATGAAATGGAATTATCAATGTGTTTAGTCTGTCCATGAAATATAGGATTCTTTTTCAACATGACCGCATATTTGTTGTCAACATGAAGATGAACAAGTTCAATTGGTTGACCAATGATCTCACTTAGTAGAGTCTCATCCATATCCCCTAGCATGTTGTTGTTGTTTCTGTCATAAATTCTTCCTCGCATGAGGACAAAGCAACACACTTATGTATTTGAGATGCCCATGAGATTAGTTTCCATTTATATAGAAAACCATGACACTTTATCTATTCCTATCATCTACATCTCCTACCAGACCATTATCAAAATATCCAATCATCTTAATATCTTTTCCTCTGTGTTTGTACACTAGGACATAATTCATGATACCTCTCACATACCTAAAGATGTTATTTAAGGCTTGTTGGTGTATAGGTCTAGGATTCTCCATGTATCGACTTACTATCCCAACTGAGAGGACAAGTCTTGTTACAACCCCAATTTTTGGGTTCATTTGGTGAGAAATGTAATTTCTCATAATAAAGATAAATGAACAAATAATGATGTATTTTGATTGAATGCATGTATTTCATTTAAAATAGCCTTGTTGATTTATGTGTGGGCTTTGTTGGCTATTGGGCCCAATAACAAGGAAAATTCAATTAATAAATGAATAATCGAGTTTTGAGAAAAGAAAGATGTGGAAATTTCTAGAAGGCAAAAGAATGTAATATAAAGATGTATTTCGTGCCTCTTGGGTTCCTTGGGTCCCAAGGAGTCCAAAGTTGCAAAGAAAATGCAATAAGAAAAGAAAAGATTAATTATATATTTCTTTATTAAGAAAGAAATTGATTAATAAAAGGGAAATATGAGAAATTGACTTTCAAAAGAAGATAAAGGCAAATAGATTTTCTCCAATATGGGAATCCATGCCTTTAGTTTTCTTGAGGTCCAAGGGACCCAAAATAACAAGATAATCATAAAGGAAAAAGGAATAGCAATTAATTTTATATTAATTAATGAGATAACTTGGGAGAGAAGGAAGACTTCTCATCCATTTCTTTTTGTTTCCCAAATTTCTTACAAAGCTAGATAATACCAAGACAAACGTTTCCTTAAAATTTGAGACAAATAGGTGTTATGCTTTGGGAGATATCAATTTTCCAAGTTATCTCCAATTTGGGAATTATTTTGAATTAAAAGATATACTTCTTTCCTTTATAGTTGATCGCAAGCAATGAGGTCTGTTGGATCTTAATCCAACAAAGGACACTCATCACCTTTATCCCGATCAGACTAGAACTCTATAAGTCCAGGGAAACTTTCCCACCTTGATTTCTCACAATCTAGTGGACATGCCAGCCTGTGGACAGTACCATTGGACTCAGGAGAGGAAAACGCAGAGTTTTATCCCTGGTTTGCACATGTTTGGTCGTGGTTTTGGGAAACATCCAAACCTCATGAACCTTACCCCGACCCTATATATAGGGGAGGGTGATCGAAGGCACCAGCACCCCCTTTCACTAGTCTGATCTCTGTGGAACGAAGCCATGAGCTTTTTAACACGATCAATTGGACGTTTCGTCCTAATCTACACCCTCGTGTACGCGATGGACCTCGCCAAAGTCCGGTGAGAAAAGGAGCATCGTGGCGCACCTTTGGCGATCAATTGCACCCACGATCAAACTCAGTGGAGGCAGACGAAGCTCCCTGTCTGATTAGTTCATTCGCAGAAGGTCTAAGTCTGAGAGTCAACCTTTGGGTTGACCGTCGTCGGAGCTGCGAGTTGTGAGGTTGAAGAAGAAGGCCATCCGCAAAAGTACCAAACTGCCCCTCCCTATCTTCTTTACAGGTAAGGGTAACAATGTCTTTTGGTTCTTTTTTAGTTGTAAGTAACGTGTGTGATCGTGGTCGCTGGATCCTTGGTGGACCAGCGGACCACGGATCAAACGATCCATGAATTTCTTGAAATAGCCATAAATTAATAAAAAGGAGTTTTCTTATAAAAATCATATATGTTGATAGGAAACTCGGATGGAGAAAATTAATACATGAAAAATGATCATAAAAACATTAAAAATAGTTTGGAAACCTAAATCAGTTTCTTTTGCAAAAGTATCTAATATGGATATAAAAGGGTATTAAATTGTGAGTATTAACCCTAATTGATGATTGATATTAGGTTTAATCTTGCAAAGGAGTTAATTCGAGCATTATTAACTTGATTAATGAATAAGATGGTTTTTAACCTATTTTGATAATAAAAGTACAAGATTTAGGGTTTTAAACCTAATATGTTGATTAGTATGCTTAGAAACCCTAAATTAGAGAAAAAGAAAAGAAAAACACTTCTAATATGAAATTAGGGTTTCCTGTTGCTAAAAGATGAACTTAGAATCTTTTGTGAGGGAAAGATGAAATAGTTAGGGTTGGTAAGTACTTTTGTAAAATTAGGGTTTAAAGTAATATAATACTGTGGAACCCTAATTATACTCAAAACCCTAAAAAGGGCTAGTAAACCTAGGGCACGGTTAGGTCTATTAGATTTGTATACCATATCTATGATAGAGAATATTGGATGTCTTTTCAGGACCAACCTGTGCATACTTTCTTGAATTCTTGATTGGTTATTTCTGCATTCAATCTGCTTAACAGGTATGTGGTTACGCCTATGAATATCCCGAATTAGTTTCTCGAGGATTTTCGAGGTTTTATCGATGACTTGAATTAAACGGTTGGTTGCATTTAATTCATGCAAATTATAATGTGAATATGACAACCACATAAGAGATGTGTCTACTAGCTCAGATCCTAGTCCCCTCTGTAGCCTAATGGATTGACCTAGTACATGGCTACCAATGGGGTAGGCCCATCAGGTCATTGAATGACTTAGTACATGGCTACCAATGGGGTAGGACCATCAAGTCATCATGAGTTAGGGATTGGGCTACCTTTGGGTAGGGCCATGTGACTCCATAATCCTAGGGATTGGATGCATGTGTGGTAGGACCATGGGGGTAAGGATCTACCATATGAGAGAGGTAGTATCCATGTCCACTGTAGGGACGGTACAGAGATAGGGGATAGGCAAGGATTGAGTAGTATTGCTTAAAATGTAATCTTGGATGTTAAATGATATTTGGTTGACTACATTATTAACATAGTTGCATAATTATTATTTCCCCCACATACCAGCTTCTTGCTGACCGACGTTTTGTTTGTCGGTGTTTTAGGAACAAATGAAAAGAACAAACAGTAAAGTGGCATATGTGGAACTAAATGAGAAATAATGTACATAGGAGGATGAGTTAGATTAGTATCTTCATGGATAGAAGTTTAGAAATCCCAGCTTTTAAAAGGTAAGTAAAGTTTTTATTTCATACCACTTTTTAGTTTAGTAGTAGAATTTCATAATTATTATTGATTTTTTGTCGAACCTTTGATCATGTTAATTGAATAACATCTCTGACCTTTGGGTCTCCCTTAATTGGGGATTACCGGAAGGCGGGGTTGTTACAATTGGTATCAGAGAGAAGGTTCCTCACTTAATCTTTAATAATTATTAAATTTTACAAATTCTATAGAACCCAAGGGAGTTATTAGAGGATTATCTGAAAGATAGAGGTGTCTAGAAAAGGATCACGACTAAGGGCTGGCAATATTTTCCTCCACACCGCTAGTCAGAATACGAGGACTCCCAGATATGTGTGACTTCCTGGCCAAAGTCTTATGATATGATTCGAAATAAGATACCTTTAGGACTCTCTCATCTTGTTCATCCCTTCTCAACTCAAATTATGTTAAGTACCTTAAGGATTAGGGTTTCCTCTCTTCTCCTCACCCTCTTGAGGTATTGGTAAGGTTGATAAGGATTAAGGAATCCTCCACCAAATTAATAAAAAGCATGTAAGTAAGATGTCATGGACTTAAGCTTAATAGAGTAAGCATAAAGGAATAGATACATGCTTAGGTCGTATGACATGAGTTGTCATTGCCCTCAGGAGAGACCCGAGGATAGACCTCCTTGGTAGGAGGACGAGTAGAGAGAGTTAGTCTTGGAGGTAGAGACCTCCATTAAAAGTAGAGACCTAGCACATCCTCTAAGGATGATGTTAACCCTAACCCTAAGTGAAGGTTAGAGAGAGATGACATGATGAGTTAGATGTCATGGTAGACCAGGTGTTGGGATAGACATGTCTTGGATGCCATATGAGCCATGAGAAGTTGATAATCGAGTACCTTTGGCAACCCCAACCCTGGAAAGGGTTGTGCATGTTTGAGATAAGGATAGCACCTTCATGGAGGATGTTAGAGAAGAACCTATAGAAACCTTATGGGATGTTGCAAGAAGGATATAGCTTGCACCCAGAGTGCATCTGTAGTATGACCAGTAGGTGGAAACCCTGGTCAAGGGAGTATGTTAGATAGCTTATGTGATAAGCATAAAGAGCTAAGGATAATCTTGAGAAAAACATGAGTTGAGTATAGGCTTCACACAGGAAGGGATATTCTTGTGAGCTTGTTCCAACTTCATGGAGAGAGGACCTCTAGTAGTAAGGATGGATGTGGAGTTAGATCTAGAGAGAGAAAGAAGGAACCAAGCAAGAAGGTTGGAAACCTAAAACCCCAAAGATGTGAGGAACAGTGGGGATTCGAGAATGATGCGACCTAGGTGGATGATAGTGGGTGCCTCATGCATGATCCCTGGAGGCTGATGATATCTTGGTTGCCTTTAAAGGAACTGAACTCTAGAGAGAGGATGTTGCTTCTTCCTGTGGTATATGTGTTTACCTTCTGAGATAGGAAGCAGAGTTCCTTAGACCTGAGAGGTTTAGAAACAGGTTGTGAAGCCTTGTACCTTGTTGGTTGTCCTTGAGGAGGACTCAACTATGAGGTACTGCTTATATAAAAGGATCATGGAAGTACATGACATACATTGGTTATGCTTGATTCATGGTTAAGAGATTGAGCATGCAGCTGGATATCCAAAGGTGAACCTAGGGCTCCTAGGCCTAAGAGGGGAAGCAGTGTACCCAATGCTCATGATGAGATTTGAGTCTCTATAGTTTCGAGCATGGTACTCCTCATGTGTAAAGGTAAAAGAAACCCCTTAAGTTAAGGGTATGTTTGATGAACCCCCTCACAACTAAGTTGATCCAATGTTGAGGATGAGAATAAGTGTGACCTAGCATGGTTTAGCAGGTGGTCCGCTTGTGCCTTAATAGCTTTCTAGGGTCAAGCATGCTCATATGGACGTAAACCCTAGACATAGGGATGTTTGTGACCTTGTTGTCAAGAGTTGTAGTTTCCTCCCATCCTGGGAGAGGGACCCTTTTGTAGGGTGTATACCAGTTCTTTTGGTTTAAGGTAACCTAAAGAGGTTTCATAGGATCTTGAGAAGCTAAGTGAAAAGTACGTGGTATGAGAATGAACCTGTAGACCCATAGATAGCCATCTCTATGTGCATGTGGATGTGTTACCATGGAGGTAACCAGTATGGGGCCTGACCAAGGTAGGCAGGTTGTCATGACCCCTATGAAGGGATGAAAGTCAGTCATGAATGCAGGGAGAGATGATGAAGGCTTGGGTAAGATTCTAAGCTGGACATGTACTATGTTGGAATCCTAAGTCTATCCTAGGGTCAGGTGGGGATAATACCGATGGAAGTAGGAGTTGCCTAATTCCCTAGTTGCACATGACCATAGGGTCGGGAGGTAACAACTATCATTGTCTAAGGGCCATGGGTTAGGAGATTGATCACCTTCATGAACTCATGGGACCCAAAGGGCAGATGAGTAGGGCACTCTCTAGATGCATAAGGGAAGAGGGATGACCCCAAAAGTGTCGGCACCTTATAGACCTAGAGGAGACGACCAAGGATTGTGCTTAGACCAAGTAGGTTCGAGACCAGTTTTTCCATGGAAGTAAGTGATATCATGATGTTTGTAGAGACATATGTGGCATGTTTCAACTTAGATGTAAAGGTGTACTGGCAAGGTGGGATGTACCATCTCTATTCTTGGAACAGGAAGAACTCTGTATTTGGACTGCAGCCAAATGCTTATTTCCTCTTATTATGAGAGGGAGAGATGGGACAGTACGCATGCCATACACCAAGGATAAAGATGATGTGAGTTGGAACGTTGCTACAAGGTATGAGGACAGAGATGATAACATACCTTGGTGGAGTGAATGATACATGGATGGTTTACAAACACTAAGAGGAATAGTGTAGTCATCTCATGAGGATGTTTTATCAAGAGCTATGTGGAATTTGCAAGTTAACCAAGGTTGAGTTTGATCACCATGAGGATGAGCTCAGAGTTTCTTGATGAAGACAAACTTAGAGTTTGAGATGAGATGATAAGTATAATACATGGAGGTGTATGTCCTCAACAATACCTAACACCTAAGGATAAGAAGTGGTAATGAATGCTCTGGTTGAGATATAGCTGCCTAGTTTAGCTGGAAGCTAGAAGAAGTTGAGGTTGCTAGGCTAACCTTAAGTCAAGAAAAAGAGATAAGTTTTGCTAACACCCAGATGTATCAATAGCGGTTAATCAAGTAAATGATTTTTTGGCTAGCCAGCCTAGTCCGTGATGTAATGAAAGGATGGTTGTAGAACCTCAGATGCTCTTCTTTGGAAAGGAAGGTGATGAAACCCCGACGAAAGTGGTTTAGGGTTTCTGAGGAATCGATCTTGAGGAATCATGACATACATGAGATCATGATTCTAAGATCACTATATACCATACTAAGAAGGTAGTAAGTGACGGTAGTAATATGGATGCTTAAGACGATGTTGCATGTGGCATGTGGCCATGCAAGCCAGGGGATGAAGGACGAGCACCAGTAACCCAGTGCATGGATATAAAGTATAAAGAGTTCCCGAGAGGGAATGGGAGTTCATCACTATAGATGTTGTAATAAGTCTTCCTTTGACCAAGAAGGTCAAGATGCAACATGGGTTATGGTAGATCGCCTTACCTAGATAACATGAGAAAGAAGGGAGTACTGTCAAGAGACATATTCGGTTGAACTATTTAAGACAGAAGATGGTTCAACCACACCATGGTGCGAGTTCAAAAATTCTTGAGTATGACCAAGGTTCACTACCATGAGGTGGAAGTGGATACATGAAGCACTCGATGATAGTATAGTTTATCACCCCATACTAATGGACAGTATGATCCAGACTAGAGGATCTGATGAGAGCAAGTATGATTGTTCAGGGTGATACATAGAGGCAGTTCTTGTCCTTTGAAAGATGTGATGATAACCACCATGGCCTTTATCGGGATGAAAGCAACTCTAGAAGGAGGTTGTATCAGTCACCACTTCATTAAGATGATGTTGGTGAAGGAGGCTTTGCGAAGGTCATAATAGAACCACAGTGTGTGCAGATGAAGTCGCTTTGATCGTGCAGTGGCTGAGAGAGAGCCCAATGGTGACATGAGTCACAAGCTGATGCAAAGTAGACTGACATGCAGTTCACTGTGGGAGAATATGTGATGTGAAAATCCGACCCCTCTAAGCTACAGCTGAGAAAGCTGAGTCCCCGATATATGGGTCCATTTGAGATGGATTGGTGGAGATGGTTGTGTTTAGCCTTGCCCCCCAGGATAACATGATGTGTAATGCGTTCCATGAGTCTGATCTAGAGCACTATGTGAGGTACCCAAGCCATGTGCTGAACCCTGAACCTATTCAGCTTTTGAAAAGTTGAAATGTCCTGAGTCACCTATGAGGGTACGATATACCAAGGTAAGAAAGAACTCAGATGGAAGAATATGAAATGATGAAGGTTCTTGGGAAGCACCATGGGAAGGGTGAAGCCACATGGGAGCCCTGATGGACATAAGAAAGGCTTATCCTGAATTGTTTGTTTGCTTGATGGAATTTTGAGGACAAAATTCTTATAAGAGGGGAAGGATGTTACAACCCCAATTTTTGGGTTCATTTGGTGAGAAATGTAATTTCTCATAATAAAGATAAATAAACAAATAATGATATCTTTTGATTGAATGCATGTATTTCATTTAAAATAGCCTTGTTGATTTATTTGTGGGCTTTATTGGCTATTGGGCCCAATAACAAGGAAAATTCAATTAATAAATGAATAATTGAATTTTGAGAAAAGAAAGATGTAGAAATTTCTAGAAGGCAAAAGAATGTAATCTAAAGATGGATTTCGTGCCTCTTGGGTTCCTTGGGTCCCAAGGAGTCCAAAGTTGCAAAGAAAATGCAATAAGAAAAGAAAAGAAAAGATTAATTAGATATTTCTTTATTAAGAAAGAAATTGATTAATAAAAGGGAAATATGAGAAATTGACTTTCAAAAGAAGATAAAGGCAAATAGATTTTCCCCAATATGGGAATCTGTGCCTTTAGTTTTCTTGAGGTCCAAGGAACCCAAAATAACAAGATAATCATAAAGGAAAAAGGAATACCAATTAATTTTATATTAATTAATGAGATAACTTGGGAGAGAAGGAAGACTTCTCATCTATTGCTTTTTGTTTCCCAAATTTCGTACAAAGCTAGATAATACCAAGACAAACGTTTCCTTAAAATTTGAGACAAATAGGTGTTATGGTTTGGGAGATATCAATTTTCCAAGTTATCTCCAATTTGGGAATTATTTTGAATTAAAAAGATACTTCTTTCCTTTATAGTTGATCGCAAGCAATGAGGTCCGTTGTATCTTAATCCAACAAAGGACTCTCATCGCCTTTATCCCGATCGGACTAGAACTCTGCAAGTCCAGGGAAACTTTCCCACCTTGATTTCTCACAATCTAGTGGACATGCCAGCCTGTGGAGAGTCCCATTGGACTCAGGAGAGGAAAATGCGGAGTTTATCCCTGGTTTGCACATGTTTGGTCGTGGTTTTGGGAAACGCCCAAACCTCACAAACCTTACCACAACCCTATATATAGGGGAGGGTGATCGAAGGCACCAACACCCCTTTTCGCTAGTTTGATCTCTGCGGAATGAAGCCATGAGCTTTTTAACACGATCAATTGGACGTTTCGTCCTAATCTACACCCTCGTGTACGCGGTGGACCTCGCCGGAGTCCGGCGAGAAAGGGAGCATTGCAGTGCACCTTTGGTGATCAATTGCACCCACGATCAAACTCAGTGGAGGGAGACGAAGCTCCCTATCTGATTAGTTCATTCGCAGAAGGTCTAAGTCCGAGAGTCAACCTTCGGGTTGACCGTCGTTGGAGTTGTGAGTTACGAGGTTGAAGAAGAAGGCCATCCATGAAAGTACCAAACTGCCCCTCCCCATCTTCTTTACAGGTAAGGGTAACAGTGTCTTTTGGTTCTTTTTTAGTTGCAAGTACCGCGCGTGATCTTGGTCGCTGGATCCTTGGTGGACCAGCGGACCACGGATCCAACGATCCACACATTTCTTGAAATAGCCATAAATTAATAAAAAGGAGTTTTCTTATAAAAATCATATTTGTTGATAGGAAACTCGGATGGAGAAAATTAATACATGAAAAATTATCAGAAAAATACGAGGAACACATTAAAAATAGTTTGGAAACATAAATCAGTTTCTTTTGCAAAAGTATCTAATATGGATAGAAAAGGGTATTAAATTGTGAGTATTAACCCTAATTGATGATTGATATTAGGTTTAATCTTGAAAAGGAGTTAATTCAAGCATTATTAACTTGATTAATGAATGAGATGGTTTTTAACCTGTTTTGATAATAAAAGTACAAGATTTAGGGTTTTAAACCTAATATGTTGATTAGTATGCTTAGAACCCCTAAATTAGAGAAAAAGAAAAGAAAAACACTTCTAATATGAAATTAGGGTTTCCTGTTGCTAAAAGATGAACATAGAATCTTTTGTGAGGGAAAGATGAAATAGTTAGGGTTGGTAAGTAATTTTGTAAAATTAGGGTTTAAAGTAATAAAATGGAGTGGAACCCTAATTATACTCAAAACCCTAAGAAGGGATAGTAAACCTAGGGCACGATTAGGTCTATTAGATTTGTATACCATATCCATGGTAGAGAATATTGGATGTCTTTTCAGGACCAACCTGTGCATACTTTCTTGAATTCTTGATTGGTTATTTCTACATTCAATTTGCTTAATAGGTATGTGGTTACGCCTATGAATATCCCAAATTAGTTTCTCGAGGATTTTCGAGGTTTTATCGATGACTTTAATTAAACTGTTGGTTGCATTTAATTCATGCAAATTTCAATGTGAATATGACTATCACATAAGAGATGTGTCTACTAGCTCAGATCCTAGTCCCCTCTGTAGCCTAATGGATTGACCTAGTGCATGGCTACCGATGGGGTAGGCCCATCAAGTCATTGAATGACTTAGTACATGGCTACCAATGGGGTAGGACCATCAAGTCATCATGAGTCAGGGATTGGGCTACCTTTGGGTAGGGCCATGCGACTCCATAACCCTAGGAATTGGCTACCTGTGTGGTAGGACCATGGGGGTAAGGATCTACCATATGAGAGAGGTAGTATCCATGTCCACTGCAGGGATGGTACAGAGATAGGGGATAGGCAAGGATTGATTAGTATTGCTTAAAATGTAATCTTGGATGTTAAATGATATTTGGTTGACTACATTGTTAACATAGTTGCATAATTATTGTTTCCCCCACATACCAGCTTCTTGCTGATCGACATTTTGTTTGTCGGTGTTTTAGGGACAAATGAAAAGAACAAACAGTAAAGTGGCATATGTGGAACTAAATGAGAAATAATGTACACAGGAGGATGAGTTACATTAGTATCTTCATGGATAGAAGTTTAGAAATCCCAGCTTTTAAAAGGTAAGTAAAGTTTTTATTTCATACCAGTTTTCAGTTTAGTAGTAGAATTTCATAATTATTATTGATTATTTGTCGAACCTTTGATCCTGTTAATTGAATAACGTCTCTGACCTTTGGGTCTCCCTTAGTTGGGGGTTACCGGGAGGCGGGGTTGTTACAAGTCTAGTTGGGTGTGAGTCAAATAACTTAAGCTTCCAACCATGCTCTTGTATTTAGAAGGATCCAAAAAATCTTCATATGTGTCTTTTCCAAGTTTTAATTTTTGTTACATAAGGAACTTACTTAGATTGCATTTACTCATCTCGGCATGTTCCAATATCTTTCTTGCATAATTTAATTACTTTAAAGTGATACAGTCTCCTTTTTGTTCCACCTCTGTGTTGATATAATGAGATAGATGACCTAGATTGCTCATTTCAAATTATCTCATAATTTGCTTCTTGAATCACTTGATTTCATCCACACTTGGTCTAGTCATGATTAGATCATCGACATATACCATGAGTAGTTTCTTTTTAAAATCCCTTGTGTACATAGTTGGCTCCTATGTACATCTATAGAAATTGAGCTCCATCAAGATTCTATCGAGCTTGATGTTCCATGCTCTAGATGCTTTTTATAGTCCATACAATGCATTCAACAACTTGTATACCTATTGTTCTTTCCCCTTCACCATGAACCCTTCTATTTGATAAACATACACTTCTTCTTGAAGGTAACCATTCAAGAAGGTTTTCTTCACATCAAGATGATGAACTCACCATTTGTGATGAGTTGTGAGGTCTAGTAGTAACATCACAATCATCATTCTCTCTATTAGAGTAAACACTTCCTCAAAATCAATCCCTTTTTGTTGCATGTATCCTTTCTATACTAACCTTTCCCTATACTCTACGATATTCCCCTTTGAGTACTTCTTAACATTATATACTCATTTCAACATTATGGTCTCGTGTCCATGTGGCATTTTTGATATACCCAAGTGTTATTCTTCTCAACTGCCTCCAGTTCTTGAACCATAACCTCTTTCTAAGGTGTTTCTTTAATTTCTTTTGAACAGATAGTGGGCTTCTTGATATCTACCATAGTAGCTCGTCTTACTCAACAGTGCCTTCAGTTTCTTGGTAGATCTCCTCGATATATGGGAATTTTATTGGGATCAATTTAATTGATGAGGATCTAGAGCTGCATGGTGATCCTTGCATACTTGGGGGATACCAATGATGGAGTAACTAGTGTTTTTGGCAATGAAGATGATGTTGACCCTTGCACTTGTGTCAGTGAGACAATGTTGGGTGATTTCTCCCCACCTTCAATTTGTTGACCTACTTATTGTTCACTACACATGGATTCATCCACGATGAATGTGACCCTAGTTTGTGGGTCATCTACTTCAGCTTCATTCCAAATCCATTTCCTTTGTTCATCAATGATAATATTCTTGTTGACAACTATCCTCATTTGTTGAGGATCATATGGACTATGCACTTTTCTCCATGGTTCAACACCAAGGTAAGTCATGGGCATGCTTCCATCATCCAGGTTCTTTGTTTGCACACTTGTAATATTCATTTGTGTTGTACATCCAAACTCCTTTAGATGCTCTACATGTGGCTTCTTACCTAACCATGCCTCATACGGTGTGACACTTATGAGTGATTTAATTGGAAATTGATTCAACAGATAAATCGCATGTTGTACTTCCTCCCCACATAGTTGTAAGTATGGCCATGCTTTTGAGAAGCCTTCTAGAAGTAGCATTATAGTCTAATTTCTCTATTCCACCACCCCATTCTATAGAGGTATGTACAAAAGTTGTGAGGTGTCTCTGGATCCCTTCGTTCTAACAAAAATCAAGTGAACCTATTTGACAAGAACTCACCTTAAAAGTCTATCATCAAGACCTTCAATGCATGCTTTGTCTCCTTCTCAACTAGGGCCTTAAACATTTGAAATGCTTCAAATCCCTCAATATTTGTCTTGATCATATACACCTACATCATCCTATTGTAATGATCGACCAATAAGAGGAAATATTTGTTTCTAGCAGGTTTTTGTGGGGATATAGGACCACATAGGTCAGCATGAACTAATTCAAGTGGTTTGGTTTCTTAAAAAATTATTTCACCATGGAATGGGAGTCTCATCTGATTTGCAAATATATTACCTTTACAAATCTAAATAGGATGATAAATCCTTGATATTCGTAGCACCATCTCTCACACAAACATTTTCTTGAAAAAATTGAAAATTAACATGTCCTTGTCAGCCATGTTGGATCTACCATGCTTACCACTAAACATACTAGCTCACAAGAATTATCAACACCTTTAAAAAAATTGGTGGAATACTTCACCTTCATCAACAACTTATCATTCTTGACCACATAAATGATCTATGAAACATGAGTTTGTTTCCTTCCTTCATCAATTTTCTAATACTAATGATGTTTATATTGAGGTTGATTATGAAACTCAATTAGGAGCCTTTTCTCCCCATTTTTGAACCAGAGCAACATAGTTCCTTTTCCTTTTATCTTCACAATTGATCCATCTTCAAATCTCACTTGTTAGTGGACCTTCTAATCCAGCTCCTTGAGATTTCTCCTTTTCTCAGTTATGTGGTTGCTCACCCCATTGTCGAGACACCATAAATGTAACTGAGCGTGCTCATTCACATCAGTGTAATCTTGGTACCACCTTCTCCTCATTCAATATAACCATGTTGAGAGGTTAGTGTATGCACTCAAAAAAGAACAGTGTTGACTCATCATCTTATGATTGAGTGAGGCTTGCTGCCTCGCTCCAATGCTTCATGCAATAGTCACACACATAATGGACAAAGTTATCATAGTGGAAATACTTTACCTTACTCTTATCAAGACCACCATCACAGTTTCCATCCATTCCTTGGCGAGTGTCAGTCCAGTCATTATGGCCTCCTCTCACACTACCTCATCCATGTGCTTAGCCATGCCAGATTCCACGACCTATCCCATGACTATTGTTAGAAGTAGGTCCTCTCTCTATGGTGGCTTTATATGGGATTTTATGTCCCATTTCATTAGCAACACTTGCTCATATCATCCATCATAGTCGTGATACCACTCCTTGTGCACCTTGAGGACACTGATCACCTCATCTACTTGCATTGCCTTTAGATCACCACACTACTACATCAATTTTTTGATTTGTAAGAACTCTAATGGCATGCTACAAAGAATATTTTTCACCACATAACTTTCTTTTATCTTATCCCCGAGAGAGAAAATCTAGTTGATAAGCCTGGTGAGTTTCTCAGAAATTTCATCCACCTAGTGCAAGTTTCCCATGCATAGATTTTCAAAATGCCACTGAAGTGCTTGGATCTTGACTTCCTTTACCCATTCCATGCCAACGTTCATGGTTCTGTGTGCCTTCTAGGCCTCACGGGCAGTCTCCTTACCCATAAGTTGAAGCATCATTTCCTCTGAAACTGGTTGAGAGCGTCATTTGATCCTATTTGTCATCCACTAATTTGTCATCAACACCAACTTCAGTTTCTATCCAAACACCTTGGGCATGCATATTAGCCTTCATCTTCATTACCCATACCGTGTAATTTAACTTTGACAACATCAACTACTTGAGGGTCATTGAACCTTTCTTGATGTTGTCATGTCGGTGAGCTCCCTAATCCCAAATTTTTTTGGTGATGACATTTTATTTGTGTGGCTTTGATACCACATGTAGTCCTAGACTACGATCATAGAAAAACAGATCATACAAATAAAGAGATGAGGTAAGGAAAACCAGTGGAGAAAATGGAGAATTCTTGAACGCTTGCTTTATTTTTCAAATCGATGCATGTTTAAATACAAACAAAATTACTAAAGATATATCTAACTATACTTAGAACTAGGATTAGACTGAACATGTTACCTTACAGATTTTTCCTATTCTATATATAATGAACCAATACTCACATAGACTACACACATACATGCATGTATAATTCTTACAACCAAGTCTATGATTATTCAGACATCACCATCCTTGAGAAATCACCAGAGACTTCCAATGATCATATTAATATATTGTTGTTGGTTCTCGCCCACAAACCTCTTTGGGATAATAGTTTGAGGTAGAGCTTTGATGTTGGTTTCTGAGCCTCTTTACGACCCAATAATGTTTGCACTAGTTTCTTGGAGATTCTCCATAGGAAACCCAATGAGTAGATTTAGTATTGAAGGGTAATTCATCATAACCTATTGCCTCCCCTTTCCTCTTATGTACCTACAAACCAAGTGATTAACTTTATACATTCATCACTATGTTGTGATTTTCTTCTATACCTATAATCTAGAGTCTAACTGATCAGTTGGGGGATTTTGAACCTTGAGTCTCTTAAACTTACAGACTCCTTAGAAGGCCTTGGTGTAGGTTCCGGAATCAATAGTCAAACTATCTTTTCTGTTCTTTTATTCTATTCTTGTCCCAGGATAGACACTTGGGAGTCATGTTTGGAATTTTGGTGGGGGTCTTCAGTAGTTCCCAAGCCATTGTTTGTGCAAGAACATCTACAAACCTCAAGGGATCCTCCTCAATTACCATCATTTCATAGTGTGGGGTTACCCCCTTTAGGTTTTGTTGTTCTAATGGTTATGATATGAGTCAAATTGGGTTGTCTACATACTAATTCTAATCACCAATGCATGTTTTTCTTCCCCTTTTTGGTTCTAGTTGTATATCTTACTCCTCCTAATCGATAGTGAGGGTTGAATTCCCTTCTCACATGGTTCCTATCCTGGAGTCGTAGCTTGAATAGTTCACAATACAGATCGATGCACGTAGAGGATAATCCCCCTGGGTGTAAGGATGAGTGGGTTGTAGGTTTGACCTCTAGGTTTCTCTAGAGCCCTAGACATGGCAAGCGATTGAGTGGGGGAACTATGGCCCTATGATTTTTTGGACTTACCTCACGTGGCCTTGGGTTAGAGTTTTTTAGTAAGTGTGTTTATACATTTTCACTACTCATATCCTCTTTGAAGGTGGGGCAATAAAATGATTAAGATGACAATATTACCATGTCATGATTTATTAGTTAATAATAAAGAATACGGGTTTATACATCATTATGATGCCCCTTTCCTTTATAAATTAACAAATGATTTTAGTTAGAGAAAACCATAATTAGTTAATTGTGTATCATAAAAATATAAAACTATATGTATTTGAAATTAGAAAAATATGTGTGATGTATTGGTGTAGTTATCAGAATCCAAACTAGAGTTTTCCAAAATGGTTTTTCTAAGTCTTAATCTATTGTATGACTCATTATTGATCCTAAAAAAATACTTAATACATTGAAATTATCTATTGCAAGACCTGCATTTGTACAATAAGAGTCTTTCTGGATGATCAAGCCTCATTTGAAAGGTATTTGCAATCACTATATTATTTTGGGCATTATCATCGTTGTGACATGAATTCCAATATTGCAGCATTTACTTGATTACTTCCTTTTTTAGAAATCTGAAGATGAAAATTCATATTTATTTGAAATCTTATGAGCTCTTGTGGGTATCTAAATATTCTATACAAATGGTTCCTTTGACCCCTCTTTCTATGCTTTTAAAACATGATGTGAATTATGATTGGAATACTAGCCTTTCCACTCTATTTGAAAATGAAAAATGTTTGACTAAATATCTAAAATAGTGGTACTTATTTACAACCATACTTACAAAAGGGAGTGTGCATTCTTCCCCAGATGTGCATTTCACCCTTGATTTTTCATGCATGATCCTATGGTGTTACGTCCCTATTTTATATTTTTTAGTCTATATCATTTATGCATGCATAGATATTTTAGTTTGAAGGTTGTTGAATGTTTGAGATGGCAAGATGATCATCAAATAGTTATCTCCATAAATATTATCCCTCAATCTCTTGATGTGACTCTTATTGAACTTACCTACTTTTATATGGAACCAATTTCATGGGAATATCCTAAATACTTGTAACTGGGTACAATGCCCAAATGTTGTTTATATGAACATACTCAAAAGTTTTTTTATGCATACCTTTATTGTATTGTTCTAGGTAGTTTTCCCAAAATCACCCAAGTCTAGTTACTTTAGAGAGCATGATAGCTTGGAATGGTTGGGTTGCCCTCTGCAATTGTCCTTATATGTTATTAGGTATATACCTATTTATTTTGCATGCCACCTTTTATGGCGAGAAACAATTGTATATGAATTATCATGTAACTTAGTAATAGTTTTGTTTCTGCTACTTATAAACTTTTGTCCTTTGTGATATACCATTTTGGGAATAATGAAATGCCTCCTTTCTTACTAGATTAAAATTTGATGATTTAATTTCTCAACCTAGTAGAGTGGATTCCCTCTCATGCCCTAGTATTTACAATAAGGTATTAAATCCTAAGAAGTTGGTACCTTGATTAATTCAAGTTATCCAGGTTGACCCTTAATTACGTAGGTTACCCTTATAGGTTGTTGAGGTACCTATTTCCTTGTAGTAGAATGGAAAACTAGGGTTTCCAATCCCTATCTAAAGTGGTCACTTCCACTCCCCAACACACTACTATGGATGAGACTCACCTTTTTTTGGGTAACCCTACTTACCATACCCTCTTCATGGAGGTCGAAATTCACTATGTTGAAATTTGGAAGTTATTTCAACTACTCTAAAGCTACTAACTTGAAAATACATGTCTAATCTTAATACCAGATCCCACCTTGACCCCTTCCTTATGTTGTTTTTTGGCATGTATCGAACACATCCACTTGAGAACCGAGCATGAATGGAAAACAAGCATAAACCTTTGCTTGAGTTTATAAATATAATATATCTACTTGATGCTAAGTGCTAATATTAATTATATCCTTACATTTAGGGATGCCTTGACTTCAACGTGGAGTATTCGAGGATATCTATGTCCCAAGGCCATCTATCTAAGGGTTGGATACCATCCACATTGAGCTTATTTTTCCTTGTGCATGAGGGTTTGGGTGGAAGTTGTTAGTTCAATAGAATATTCTTAGGAACTCACATCTTTCATCCCCATACTATAATAAGTTTACTTAATGAAGGAGATGATGAGTAATTTTACCAAATGGTTCATCTTGTCTTATGGTGACATTGTGGTTGTAAACCATTAAGTAATGAAGAAACCCTAATTTCTTTTTATCAGGGTTTGATGATCATATATCTATCCAATATCCTGAGGCGACAAGGTGTAAGTTATGACTAGTAAGAAGTGAGGATAAATCATTTTCATGCCTCTTAGGACCTAGTAGAAGTTGATCATATGCACCAGAAAACTTTTCTCCTCTCTTATAACTATAAGTTAGAGATGTGTTAGTATAACCTTATAGATGTTTGAAAAACTAGACTCTTTTAGTGGAATGCTAACTATATCAATATAGGTGTTTGTCTAATTCAAAGTGGATGAATTGGTTCTCAGATTGATTTTGGTGCCTTCTATAGATCTCCATCATGAAGTTTTTATTATCAATCTTATGTTGACTATTAGATTATATGTACAAAATAAAAACTTTCATATTTAATCGATGGTTTTCTAACCAAGTCAACACAACAAGAAAGTTATAGTAGTAACATAATTTTTGGTGAAGGAACCTTTGACTAACATGTTTAACCTGAGATCTTAGTCAAACTTGTGGTGTAGAGACTACAAAAAATAAGTTTTAGATATATGTGACCTTGTGCATATACTCATTTTTCCTCTCGAGATGTTTACTTAAGTTATAGAGAAATCCTTTTAAGGGTTGGAGTGTTTTAGACTTAGAAGTGTCTCTTATCTTGATGAATAATTAAAATCAAAAGTAGTTCCAACAAGTGTTACTTGGTGTCCCTCATAATAATGTCAAACCAATATAACTACACCATAACTAGGATCAATGAGTATGCATTGTTTCTTGGCCACCTTAGATTGTACTTGGAATATTAAAATAATTTTCAATGTATATCTTCACATATCTCTCTGCCTCATGAAAAATGCCAAAAGGAACAAAATTAGTAAGTCTTAGCCACCATCTAAAAGTGTGTGATGGTCAAACTTCCTCCGCTACGCTTCTCTCATACCACCAATTATTCCTATCTATACTAAGGGTAATGAAAAATGAAAAAAGGAAAAATAAAATAAAATAAAAGATACTCCTATGTAGTGGCATCTAAGAAAGTGAAAGATGAGAGAACATAAATAATAGTTCTCAACCCCCTCCATAACCCTTTCCTCCTTTTGGACTCCTAAATGGGCAAGGAAAAATCCTCTAGCCCCTTTACCCCACCTTCACATAACCATGTGGTCACTTAGAATGGATTAATATATGGAATCATATGTGTGTTGGTGAAGCAAAACTCCTAATCACTTTAGTTTAACCATCATGAAATGGATTTCCCGGAGTTATATAAGGACTATATTAATTTATAGTGTATTTGATACCCTATATTAAAAGTTTGTAGGCTCAATGATATGTTTATAATGGACTTGTGAAGGAGGAGAGGATAGAAGTGGAATGCAAGTATCTAGTCATTTTCAATCCCAATTAACAAATACTCATTTACTTGAATGCATTTTTCATTTCTTACTTGTTGAAGATTGAAAAGAGATTGAGTTGGAGAATACTTCATGAAAAGTTGTTTAATCTTTGGGTGGTGATGTAGACCTTGATTTGGTCTTCATCTTGTGTCATGTTCCCATGATTAACATCTAGATGGTTCATAATGCAAGTATTACACAATATATGAAATGTAGTTATGGATTCTATTTTCATAACATTTAGATACTATGACCATAGCTTAATGAAAGTAGAGAAGAAGGTGGAATCTAAGGTTTCTTTAAGCATGGAGGAGTCTAAAATGAGACCAAGATCACTCCTGACCTATCTAAGTGATCAAAGAATGCATTGAAAAAAAAAGTCATGGATGACAAAGTTTAAGAATAAAAGTGCTACAAGAAAACTAAAATGGTTGTGGTACCCAACCATGACCATGCTAAAGAATCTAAAATCATAAATAAGAAATCAACGCTGAAGAAATTCGGGAAGTGCAACCATGAAAGTCCTTTTTAGCACCATGACCATGGTGCTCAGTGTCCTCAGTGTCCAAGATGACCGTGTTACCCAGTACAACCATGCCAACCAGACTCCAAGTTGGCTATTTTCCCAGGAATGACTCCTCAACTCCTCCACCACGGTCGTGGCACCGACATTGTTTTTCTACCTCAGATTAACCAGGAACATGATATTCCGCTTCCAAAATATAAATTGGATTTGATAATTTTGTCTCCACAACATGACCATTTTCTATTACTATGACCGTTCACATATTCATTCACCACGGTACTGGTGACTGCCACTATTGTGCTACCCACCTAATCCTAATGTTGTCATACTAGCATTTTACCGTTTCACCCCCACTTAACCATATTCTTACTAAGATAGTACATAACCCTTAATGCAAATTGGGTGTATAAGATTAGATCCCAACATCATTGAAGGAAACCCAATTCCACCTACCATTTAGTTTCTATTTTCCTTCTATTTTCCACTCCAAAAATTTACAATTTTTGCAATTTCATCTTGGAGAAAGGTGGAGGATGTCCTTGTTTCTACTATAGAAGAAGGAGTAAACCACTACTTTAGATCCATGGATTTCTTTATCTCTTTCTCCTCCAATTTTATATTTTCTTTTTTCATGAGTAGCTAAGATCCATTGATGGGCTGTTTTGGGGAATCAATTTGACATTAATTTTGTGTTGGGAAAATATTGTTGTAAACAAAATAATTTCATTTGGAAATGTTATCTTGTTGTTTTTGTCTCATTTCCCATCTCTTGACGTGACGATTGATGCCTATTACCACCGAAGTATATGGGAAAGTAATATAAGTAGCAATTTGGGGAAAAGCTCATAAGTCCAACTAGTGGATCCTTAGATAGCTAACCCTCTTCCTACATATCTGTCTACTCTTATATCCACTAGGTGTGAGATCTAAGTGTCTTTGGCGCCTTGCTTAGTTTTCTTAGAAAGGGAATGTCTAGAATTTGGATTGAGTGTAATAGGAGATGAAATACCCTCTTAAAACACTCTGTTTTATCCTTTTCCACTAAGTACATTAGGAGAATCACTCCTAGAGACCTAGACTAGTGTGTTTTTTATTTATTTATACTTATACCCCATTCAAATGAACCTCATAATATTGGATAAGGAGTATGACTAGTTCCTCTAGTACACCCTATGCCACCCATGGTCAGCTAGTAGTATAGGATAACTCACCATCATCCAACTATGTTGTTGGTTGAATAACATGGTTTGATTGAATGTGTTTCATGACATAACCCTATCTAGGTGGGTAGCTACATTAACCCCCAAACATCCCACTTCCCTAATTAATTTCTTGAAATCTTGATTGATCACTTCCTTAGAAAGTGTTTACTTAATTAGCTTCCTTGATTGTTTACTTAGTCAATTGCCTTACTAATGTCACTTAAGGTTTTCTAAAGGATTTGGTTCTTGATCTTAGTTTCTTTTGTAAGGTTTTGATAGTTAGTTTCTCCTATTAATCTTTGTTTGCCTTTGTAGCGTACTTGCTAGCCTAGTGTAACTAGTTGTTCTCTCTTGTCTTTTTATGCTAGAGTTATTTTATTTAGTTTATAATGTTATATGGACCTAAGCATGTTTGGTCTATTAGGGTTAAGATCTCTTCCTATTTACTTTCCTCCTCTACTATATATAGGAGAGGAGTGTGTCTTTTATCAATAAGAAACATCTTATTAGCCCCCTCTCTTATTTTTTACATGGTATAATAGCATAGATCCTAAAACCAACCCTAGATACAAAAAGCAGAGTGCATCTGCTTGTGTGTGGTCATTTTATCTTCATGGATTGGCTGGCCACCCTAAATAATACTGACCTTCATTGTCATATCCTCTCCTTTGATAAAAATCCAATCTTTTTATAGCTTTATGTCGACGCTCTGCATCCCAACAATTGTAACATCCATGACCTAGGTTATGGACTAACCCTAGAAGTTTTGCTTAAGTAAGTCATTTACAAACTTATTCTAATCTTTGGAAAAGTAATTAAGACTCTTTGTGAATTTATTTTCAAGTTTGAGCTTATTTGCAAACTATTTGATAGTATGAGTGTAAAGTGCAATTTAGCCAATATGAGGGGTTATATTGCAAAATATTACATGATGAATGTACCCTAAGTGTTCTAAAGAGAGAGAATGTTGCTAAGTGGTGGCATATGGAAAGACTAAATTCCAAGTGAGAACTTGTTTGAGTAATGCTAGTACTTTATGCACCAATTTTGGTACAAAATATAATTGATCCAAAATGTAGGGTTGATGTGTAAAATACCAATTCTAGAGTGTCTCTACTCCTTCTTAGTATTATATAGAGGAGAGAGAAAGAAGGAGACACCATGTTGGAATCATATTTGAGGGATGATATTCTTGGTGATGAAAAGATTAAGGAAGTGGTGTAGTTAAAGCCCTTGTATGAGTCATATCGAGTTGAGGACTTGATATAGGAGTCCCTATCAGCCAAGGATCCATAGAGGGAGTCTCCTATCAGTTTGTGGAATCTTGGAAAAAAACTATAATGGGATAAGAACCTCAATAAAGCAATAGATATTGGTTTGCAACTTTTCTTTGGAAAAGGTTGTTTTGAATTGTGAATATAATAATAAGGTGAGTGGAAGAAGCTTGCCCTAGAATATAACCAAAGGGACTCGACCTTTATTCCTTACATCATCCACACGTTTTTATTTTGCATGACAAGATAAAGATGGGATGCATGAAAATACATGTGTCAATCCATGCATGGCCATGTGGCACTTAGTGGCTTAAGAAGATGATACCTCTTACACACTTTTTCATAAACCACAAATATAAATACCATTTCCTTCACCTATTAGTAGAATATTTGGATATTGCAATCATCTTTCCCTTAGATATCGTGCACAACATCTTGGTATCATGCAAGTGAAAGAATGTTGAGCCTAGAGCCTTAGTATCGGCCATATAAGAAGGATATCGACCTAGCAAAGTGATATTGGCCATAGAGAGGGATATCGGCCACAAGTAGTGAAGATATCATGCAAGTGCTAAGGAGCTCAAGTCTTGGATCTTGGAGAAGCTTATCTTCAACCTTGGGAATGTGAGTTTGGAGCTTGAAGCTTGGAAGTTGTTTTTGAGGTAGGTAATATAACTTGAACCCAACTATGTTATTAATCACCTTCAATATTGTTGAACTTGTTGATCTACTTTCAATTTCGAATTCCTTTGATTAATTGATGTTCCTTTGAGTTCCAAAAGTATGTTAGGATTTTTTTCCATGAACTAGAATAGTAAGAACAATAGTCTAGAGGTAGATGATGATCACATCATCATGGTACAACCTTATATAGGGTTAAAGTACCTTAAACATGATATGGAACCCATGATGAAGGGTAACCCAATATAGAGATGGGTGATACCTCATGATCGATATGAGGCATACCTTATGAACAATATGGGAGGTACCTACTTACACCTTATACATGATAAAAGTTTAAGATCATACATCATGCACGATATAGTCTTAATTGAACACTCCAACCAATATATAGTAGAAACCCTAGATGATGAGTATGAAACCCAATATACCCTATTGTTTTGTGTAAAGGATTGTGGTGAGAGAGTTCAACCTGATATCTATTTTATTGTTCAAATACATGATGGGATTGATTCCTTGAAAGTATAAAAGGATATGAGCATAATGGTCTACCCAATATGCTAACCCGATATGTTACCCAACATGGTAACCCGATATGATAATCCAACATGGGAAACTGATATGGTATTTTGTATATACTACTAGAACGATACCATAATGAGGCATATACCCTATTCCCAATATGGTGCACACCTTGTTCATGATATGATGTCAAGTAGACCCCTTATACCTGATATGAGGTCAAACTTTCAGCTCATAAACGATATGAGGTCATGTAAATCCAACTTGAGATGATAGAACCTAAGTAATAGCCAATCCGATATGAGTACATGATATGGTAATAGGGGACACACTCTAATCATGGTATGGTGATGTGGTTACACCACATTCCTGATACAAATACACGATATGATGATAAGGTGCATTTTAAGCACGATATGATAGTATACATACACTTTGATACCCTATATGGTAGGTATACTTCAATCATATGTACTTGATTGAGTGACATATGTTGTGTGTTGTGTTAAATGCAACATTAAGATGCAACGAGTTTAAAGCAATTTGATAGTGGTGAGCTAATGTACCTTAAGAGGAGAATTGAGCCAAGTTACTAAAAGTATGGTGCAATCAACATCCTAGTGAGGATGAGAGAGAAACTAAGATTCGAATGTTAACCATGTAATAAGTATATGTTGGTACTCCTATTATGAATGGAGTATGAATTAGGGATTAATCTTTTATGATGTGATCTTGAAACCCTAATTGTTTAATAAGGGTAAATATTAACCCTAATAATGGGTGATGAGATGATTTGAAACCCTAATCGGTTGATGAAGGGAAACCCTAACCCTAAATAATGGGAGGGATATATCTCATTGCATTGCATGGTTATGACATGTATTTGATATTGTTGTTACCATGATATACTAACCATGCATGTATCATGAGGTGATGTACATAGCTAAGTAAGAGTTATGATATTTATATGATACAATTTTAATGGGCTTTGTGAACTAAGTGGATTAATACCTGGGTCTGAGGACCTAAAGGTAATGGTTCCCTGATAAGTGGTAACAGTACTTAGTGAAGAACTAAGGGTTTGAATACCCAATCATTATGATGATAAGATATTGAGATTCTAAGTGATATATGTGTTCTAAAGATCATGAAAGTACTTGATAAATATATTATACCTATCTTTGTAGCATCAGATATAATTCTTTCTTGAAACTTGATTGATGCTAAAAGATATTGTAATACACTTAATTAATCAAGTTAAATGTTATCATGTAGTTGCCCAGACCATAGATCCATTCAGTGTCAGGATTTGTTGAATGGTGAAACGATTTTAACTCGGTATACATATTTTTGAATATGTAATTATTATACTAGGGTGATCAGTAGACTCCCCAACTACACCAGGGGTACTCAGTGGACTCCCCAATTACACCAGGTTGCTCAGTGGAATTCCTGATGAAACTAAACCAGGATCGCTCAGTGGACTTCCTAGTGAAAAATAATCTAGGAAAGCTCAGTGGTCTTCTCCCGAAGAGAGTACATGTTGCGGCTGTAACTCCATTGCGAAGATATCGGTGTACCCTGGTAAGCTAATTGCAGTAGGCACAAGATGTCCTGCTAGTTATCTCATACTGACCAAGAAAGGTGAGGTCTTGACATCCGGCTCTACCACTGACCTTGTATGGTATCGATGCTTAATGTAGTCGTGGTCGGTTGGAGTATGAGCAGTTTACTTCATCTCCTCTGGGCATAAATGTGAATGTGAACATGTAATCAGTCGTGTTGTGTATTTGTTTAAGGATCGAATACGGAAAGCATTGGTTGATGCCTTATTACTTTTATACATCTTAGTTGATAGATGTTATACATGTTCTTCATATTCCTTATAAAGCAAATAGATGATTTATAACTCTGTTATGAGTAGATGAACTATTTTATTGATGTTATTGCTTTATACTGAAAATAAACCTACTTACTGGCAAAAGGCATCCTCTGCTCAGTTTTATACTATTTTGAATGATAATAATATTGTTCGTAGAGAGTTATATCTCTTGCTGGGACAATAGTCTCACCCCATGGGATCCACAATTTTTAGGTGGACACGGACAAGGAAGTAGAAACCAGACTGCAGAGAAAGGACCACATCAGTAGGGACAGCAGTAATAGCTCAGGTCGAGTGTACTGTCTATCATGTCTTGTAGATAGAAGTCATATGTGTTGTCTCTGTACTCTCAGGTCCTAGGGAGATAGTTCTTAGTGATTTTTATGAACGACTTGAGATTTTGGTTTGTTTACCTTGAGGTTTTATATTGTTGTTGTATATGTTGAGTAAAACAATTGTTACTTGTTATCCTCGAGATGAGATGGTATAATGCATTTACTATATGAACCATGATGTAGATAAGGTTTTGGTTCTTTTTGTAATAATTTCCTGGAAGAGGTTCTATGTGAAAAATGGTTTTAATTTTTAGTGATTTTTGTAATTCTACTGCTTATGGTTATTCCGCGATTATTACTGGTGATGGCTTGATTTGTAATTAGGTTGTCACAAAGTTTTGGTATTAGAGCCTAAGGTTCATTGAGTCTATAGAGACATAGGATTAAGTTTGTTGAGTCTATTCTAGTGTCCTCCAATTTATCTTATAGTGACTTCTCCTCATATAGGAGAAGAAGTAAAACTGAAAGATGGTTGGAGTGCACGAAGAACATACTACTGAGAGCAGTATTGCTACACCAGGAGGTGGTGCAAGGGATCAGGCTAGAGAAGAACCAATACCTAAGAATCCCCAACTTGACCAAGCTATGCTAGGAAACACAGCCTTGCATGCTCTCTTTGGGAAGTTCCTAACCACAATGATGCATATGGCTGATCGGATACCAGCACCAACACCTAGGGTACTAGTTTCCAATGAGGGACATGGATCTAGTAAGACCTTTGAGTCATTGCACCAGGTAGGATCCGCTGAATATTCTAGCACAGCTGACCCAACGGGCGCAGATTCATGGCTTACCATGATAGAGAAAGCCTTTAGTATCCTTGATATTCCAGAGGCTGATAAAGTTAAGCATGTTATATACCTTTTGAAAGGAAGTGCTGGCCATTGGTGGGTCATTGAAGAATAGAAAAGACCTGGTGTTGAGGTCGGATGGTAGGAATTCCAATGAGAGTTTGTCAGTAGATACTTTCCCAAGACTTGTCTAGATGAGAAGATCTTACAGTTTGAGTGGATTAGACAAGGACCGATGAAGGTTAGCGAGTATGAAGCTAAGTTTATGGAGATTCTATGGTTCTGTCCACATATGGCTACTACAGATGAGGAGAGAATTTGGCATTTTGAGAAAGGGATGAACGCTAAATTAACCACACTTGTATCTTCTCTAGAGAATAGAGAGAGGTTTGCCACCTTTATGGAGTCAGTTAGGCAGATAGAGAGCTCCGTGACTGAGAAACATGAGGTGAACAATAGGAAAGTACCTGCACAATTCTAGGGCCATAGATATGGAAGTTTTAAGAAACCAAGGTTTACTACACCAGTAGAACCATAGAGGTTCAGTGCTCAGATGCAATGGACATCTAGCAGAGGTAGAGGTCGTAGTTTTTCGCCATGTGGAGCCCATAGCTCAACATCGATGTCAGTGACAGGACCATATAGGTTGCAATGGAAGAATAGAGTCTGCTATAGGTGTAGGCAGATAGGACATATGATAAAGGATTGTCCAGTTAGAGACATAGAAGTAAACCAACCATTGAGGTAGAGTCAACAAGGCTCTCAGGTACAATAGTTTAGTAGTGGCACACGAGGACATGGACAAGCATCCCAAGTAGGATCATCTACACAAGTGAACAGAGCACGGGGTCAGCAATAGGCAACGTCGAGATTCTATGTTATGAATCAGTCGGAGGCAGTGGTTAATCCACGAGTTGTGATAGGTCATATGGAATTATTTCATTCTGATATGTCTTCATCCTATTTCGTATCTATTTTGATTGATCCGGGTGCTACACATTCCTTTATCACTCGAGAAGTGATTCATGACTGCAATATGACTGTCAATTGTAGAGTGGATAATCTGTTATTAGAAACTCCATTAGTCGGATCTGTAGTGTTGAGAGAAGTATGCTCTCCCTATGTTATTTCTTTCTCAGAACACAACATTCAGGTGGATCTTAAAGCACTTGAAATGCATGGGTTTGATGTAATTCTCGGGATGGATACCCTAGAGAAGTATAAAGTTATCTTGGATTGTGGTTCCAAGCAAGCTATGTTCACACGTGGTGATAAGACATGGGTTTTTCAGGGGGACATAAAGATTCTTCCAACCTATCTAGTGACTGCAATGGTAGCTGAGAAGTTGATGTGACAAGGATGCTTTGCATTCTTGGCACATGTGGTAGACACCAGAGCATAAAGTCCCAGTCTTTCTAAAGTTCTTGTTGTTAGGGAATTCGAGGATGTGTTTCCTGAAGAATTTCTAGATGTTCCTCCACCCTGAGAGATTGATTTTAAGATTAATCTAATTTTGGGTACGCAACCCATATCCCAAACACCTTATAGGATGGCGCCAGCTGAGATGGCAGAACTTAAGAAATAGTTGCAGGAGTTGCTTGAGAAAGGTTTCATACGACCGAGTACTTCGCCATGGGGTGCTCCACTTCTTTTTGTTAAAAATAAAGATGGGTCTATGAGACTATACATAGACTATAGACAGCTTAACAAGGTGACAATAAAGAACAAATATCCTTTGCCAAGGATAGATGATTTATTTTTCCAGTTGTGTGGTGCAACAGTGTTCTCTAAGATAGATCTAAGGTCAGGATGTCATCAGTTGTGTATAAAGGAGAGTGACATACCTAAGTCAGCCTTTAGGATGAGGTATGGTCATTATGAGTTTGTAGTTATGTCGTTTGGACTAACTAATGCACCAACTGCATTCATGGAGTTGATGAATGGAATCTTCCGGCCATTCCTTGATCAGTTCATAGTAGTCTTCATAGATGACATTCTGATTTATAGTAGAGATGGTCAACAACATGAACAACACGTTCGTTAAGCCTTGAATTTGTTGAGACAACACAAGTTGTATGCTAAGTTTAGCAAGTGTAAATTCTGGCTGTCAGAAGTATCTTTTCTTAGACATGTTATATCTACTTCAGGTATTCGTGTTGATCCCAAGAAAGTAGAGTCTATTATGGAGTGGGAACAACCCAAGACACCGAATGAGATTCACAGTTTCCTAGGTTTGGCAGGTTACTACAGAAGGTTTATTAAATACTTCATTTCTATAGCATTACCCCTTACTAGGTTGACCAGGAAGGAAGTTCCTTTTGTTTGGAATGACAAGTGTCAGCATTCTTTTCAATTGTTGAAAGAAAGATTGACTAGTGCACCTGTGTTGGTTCTACCTGAACAAGGGAAGGGATACATTGTTTTCTGTGATGCTTCTAAGAATGGTCTAGGTTGTGTACTGATGCAAAGTGATCATGTAGTTTCTTTTGCTTCTCGACAGCTTAAGAAACATGAGGAGAATTATTTGATGCATGATCTAGAACAAGCTGCAGTGGTTCATGCGTTGAAAATCTGAAGGCATTATCTCTATGGAAAAACATGTCAAATTTTCACAGATCATAAGGACCTAAAATACATTTTTTCACAGCTTGAGATGAATATGAGACAACGTCACTGGATGGAGTTAATCAAGGACTACAATTGTACAATTGATTATCATCCAGGGAAAGCCAATGTAGTAGTTGATGCACTCAGTAGGAAATCCTCGTCTCCACCCTCTGATAAAGCACAATTGAATTCTATAGTATGCTATAAATGGGACATGCTTGTCTCTTTGAGACAAATGAATGTGCAGTTAGAAGTATATTTGTTAGCTGGATTGTTAGCTGAGATGCATGTGAAGCCTACTCTGAAAGAACAAATCAAAGAGAAACAACAGGCTGATAATGTGATTTAGCAGATTAGGTCAGAGTTGGGCAGTGAGAAATGGGTTGGTTTCCATGAATCAGAGGACAGGATAGTCTGTTACCATGGTAGGATGGTAGTTCCTGATGCCAATGACTTAAGAAAGTTAGTTATGAAAGAAGCTCACTCATCCATGTATGCAATGCATCCAGGGAGAACTAAAATGTATCATAACTTAAAAGATATGTATTGGTGGTCTGGTTTAAAGAAAGATGTAGCAGAGTTTGTTATGTAGTGTCTGGTGTGTCAGCAAGTTAAAGCAGAACACCAGAAGCCTGTAGGGACATTACAACCCTTACCTATACCTCAGTGTAAATGGGATCACATGACGATGGACTTTGTGGTTGGTCTACCTAGAATGGCCAAAAGTCATGATTCCATTTGGGTAATACTTGATAGGTTGACTAAGACAACACATTTTCTTCCTGTCAAAACAACCTATACTACTGAAAAACTTGCACAGATCTACATAGATGAGATAGTGTGGTTGCACGGAGTTCTAGATATGATTGTTCCTGATAGAGGTCCCCAGTTTATGAGTCATTTTTTGGAACAAATACATAAAGCCCTAGGTACGCAATTGAAGTTTAGCACAACTTTTCACCCTCAGACAGATGGGCACACTAAAAGGACTATACAAACTTTGGAAGACTTTCTTAGAGCATGTGTTCTTCAGTTTTTAGGAAGTTGGGACTTACACTTGAGCTTAATAGAGTTTGCTTACAATAATAGTTATCAGGTTAGTGTTGATATGGCACCATATGAAGCATTATATGGTAGACATTGTAGATCTCCGTTATGCTAGTTTGAGATAGGAGGATACCAACTTCTGGGTCCTGAGTTAGTGAAATAGACAACTGAGAAGGTTAAAGTAATACAACAACAGTTGAAGGCTACAAAGGATAGACAGAAGTCTTATGCTGATAAACGACGTAGACCTTTAGAATTCCAAGTTGGAGATAGAGTATATCTCAAGGTCTCTCCTTGGAAAGTATTCTCATATTTGGGAAGAAGGGTAAGTTAGCTCCTAGATTTATGGGACCTTACCCAGTGATAGAACGGATTGGAAAGGTAGATTATAAGTTGGAGTTGCCACCTGAGCTACATAGACTACATCTAGTATTTCATGTGTCTATGCTGAGAAAGTGTCATCCTGATACAGAGATGGTGTTGCAACCTATAGAGGTTGAATTGAATGTGGATATCTCCTATATGGAAGGTCCTATGATGATTCTTGACAGAAGAGTCAAGAAGTTGAAGAAGAAAGACATAGTTCTTGAGAAAGTTCTCTGGAATCATTGCGGCGTTGAAGAAGCAACATGGGAGCTAGAGAAAGAGATGAGGAGGAAGTACCCTTCTCTTTTCTCTTGCGATTTCAGGGATGAAATCCCTTTTAGGGGTTGATAATTGTAACATCCCTAACCTGGGTTATGGCCTAACCCTAAAAGTTTTGCTTAAGTAAGTCATTTGCAAACTTATTCTAATCTTTTGAAAAGTAATTAAGACTCTTTGTGAAGTTTATTTTCAAGTTTGAGCTTATTTGCAAACTATTTGACTGTCTGAGTGTAAAGTGCAACTTAGCCAAGATGAGGGGTTATATTGCAAAATATTACATGATGAATGTATCCTAAGTGTTCTAAAGAGAGAGAATGATGCTAAGTGGTGGCATATGGAAAGCCTAAATTCCAAGTGAGAACTTGTTTGAGTAATGTTAGTGCTTTGTGCACCAATTTTGGTACAAAATGTAATTTATCCAAAATGTAGGGTTGATGTGTAAAATACCACTTCTAGAGTGTCTCTACTCTTTCTTAGCATTATCTAGAGGAGAGAGAAAGAAGGAGACACCATGTTGGAATCATCTTTGAGGGATGATATTCTTGGTGATGAAAATATTAAGGAAGTAGTGTAGTTAAAGCCCTTATATGAGTCATATCTTGAAACCCTAATTATTTAATAAGGGTAAACCTTAACCCTAATAAAGCGTGATGAGATGATTTGAAACCCTAATCGATTGATGAAGGGAAACCCTAACCCTAAATAATGAGAGGGATATATCTCGTTGCATTGCATGGTTATGACATGTATTTGATATTGTTGTTAGCATGATATACTAACCATGCAGGTATCATGAGGTGATGTACATAGCTAAGTAAGAGCTATGATATTTATATGATATAGTTTTAATGGGATTTGTGAAGTATGTGAATTAATACCTGGGTCTGAGGACCTAAAGGTAATGGTTACCTGATAAGTGGTAATAGTACTCAGTGAAGAACTAAGGGTTTGAATACCCAAGCATGATGATGATAAGAGATTGAGATTCTAAGTGATATATGTGTTCTAAAGATCATGAAAGTACTTGATAAATATATTATACCTATCTTTGTAGCATCTAATATAATTCTTTCTTGCAACTTGATTAATGCTAAAAGATATTGTAATACACTTAATTAATCAAGTTAAATGTTATCATGTAGTTTCCCAGACCATAGATCCATTCAGTGTCAGGATTTGCTGAATGGTGAAATGAGTTTAACTTAGTATACATATTTTTGAATATGTAATTATTATACCAGGGTGCTAAGTGGACTCCCCAACTACACCAGGGGTTCTCTGTGGACTCCCCAATTACACTAGGTTGCTCAATGGACTTCCTGATGAAACTAAACTAGGATCGCTCAGTGGACTTCCTGATGAAAAATAATCCGGGAAAGCTCAGTCGTCTTCTCCTGAAGAGAATATATGTTGCGGTTGTAACTCTATAGAGAAGATACTAGTATACCCTGGTAAGCTCATTGTAGTAGACACAAGATGTCCTGCTAGTTATCTCGTACTGACTGAGACAGGTGAGGTCTTAACAGCCGGCTCTGCCACTGACCTTGTATGGTATCGATGCTTAATATAGTCGTGGTCAGTTGGATTATGAGCGGTATACCTCATCTCATCTGGGCATAAATTTGAATGTGAACATGTAATCAACATGTAGCATATTTGTTTAAGGATCGAATATGAAAAATATTGGTTGATGCCTTATTACTTTTATACATCTTAGTTGATAGATGTCATACATGTTCTTCATATTCCTTATAAAGCAAATAGATGATTTATAACTCTGTTATGAGTAGTTGAACTATTTTATTAATGTTATTGCTTTATACTAAAAATAAACTTGCTTACTGGTAAAAGGTATCCTCTGCTCAGTTTTATACTATTTCATGTGATAATAATATTGTTGGCAGAGAGTTGTATCTCTTACTGGGAAAATAGTCTCACCCTGTGGGATCCACAATTTTTAGGTGGACACGGACAAGGAAGTAGAAATCAGACTGTAGAGAAAGGACCACATCAGCAGTGACAACAGTAACAACTCAGGTCGAGTGTACTATCTGTCATGTCTTGTAGATAGAAGTCCTATGTGTCGTAAATGTACTCTCAGGTCCTTGGGAGATAATTCTTAGTGGTTTTTATGAACGACTTGATATTTTGGTTTGTTTACCTCAAGGTTTTATGTTGTTGTTGTATATGTTGAGTAAAGAAACTATTACTTGTTATCCTCGAGATGAGACGGTATAATGTATGTATTATATGAACCATGATGTAGATAAGGTTTTGGTTCTTTTTGTAATAATTTCCTGGAAGAGGATCTATGTGAAAAATGGTTTTAATTTTTAGTGATTTTGTTAATTCTTTTGCTTATGGTTATTCCGCGATTATTACTGGTGATGGCTTGATTTGTAATATGGTTGTCACAACAATCACTAATGTTTTCTACCTACACCTAGTCCTATATATCTATTCATCTCTTTTATCTATCATCACCAAAAATCCCTTATCATTATTGGTCGCCAAGAAGAACTTATTTGCTAAACCAAATTGTACCACAAATAAGCCAGTAACAATAGACATCCTTGGTATCCTACCTTGTGACTTGTCATCCCGGTCTTTATTTTTTGACCTCTTCCTCTATGCAAATCCTAGACAGACACACCATAAGTGTCACATGTGCTAACACTCGACAAGGCCAATTAGTGGATGTAGTAGAATGATAAACAAATAACTAATCTAGCATATTTTGCTCTTGAATCCATCCCCACCTGTCAAACATGGAAT
This sequence comes from Alisma plantago-aquatica, assembly GCA_963693085.1. Classification (NCBI taxonomy): domain Eukaryota; kingdom Viridiplantae; phylum Streptophyta; class Magnoliopsida; order Alismatales; family Alismataceae; genus Alisma; species Alisma plantago-aquatica. The sequence continues at coordinate 112,406,025 of OY856413.1, forward strand.
ATAACATAAAAGGATTTGTTGTTGTTGGATCAAGTCCTCGACCTGATTCTTCCCGGACGACAACCCGCACCTAATTGTCTGTTGATGCTCTTTGGTTTGGGATAATAAAGAATCCCCACCCCCATCCTATGGAAGCCAAAATCCTATAGTGTTATTGATGTGTATGCGATAGTGAGCAACCACACTTTTATTCAAGAATAACAGGCACTACAATCAACATTGATGGGGTATATTGTGTAGCAAAGGAATGATACTAATAAAAGATCACACCTACAGAAAAGGCAAGAATTGACACTACTCATCACTGTCCAACCATCATTCACAGTAGCAATTCCTAATCAGATTCCTAATCGTATCTATTTTTTAACCTACTCCTTACTATGGGGATGATGCCCTCATACCCCCTATATTTTTTTACCTAAGGGACAAACAGTTATACCTTTATGGGTCATTTGAAGATCCTTTATTTTCTTCTAATCAGGTCATATAGTATATCAACTCTCTTATCAAATACAATTGAGTAATTGGTTCTAATAAAATAAAATAAAATAAAAGACCTTGTGCTAGTTTATAAATCACAAAAAGGGGCACCACATTAATTTTTTTCCCTCTCCATGTGGTTATCTAACCCACATGGATGAGTTACTTGTTTGAACTAGGTATAATATATGTTTTTGATATCACAATGCCTATATTCAATGGAATTTTTGACCTAGTTTTCTTATATACCTATAGTTCTTTGTTCTTCTTATTGTGCATTTATCATTCTAGTGTTTAGTTCTTCCTACTGTGCATTTATATAGGACGTTCTTCATTTTTGTGACATACTTTATATATTTTTCTTATACCATTGTTCATGAATTTCCACTCCAACCAATCTCATGATCCTTTTCATGGTTGACGTGAGGGGGAGAATAGAGTAATATGAGTAAAGGAAAGATATGATATGGATGTGAGAAGATAAAGTGAAGAAGTCATGCCATCCATCCATGTTGCCTAGTTTCTACATATTCATCAATGTTTTTGACACCTACATATTCCTATAGTAGCAAGCCATAGACACGTGCCCACTTGCTTTTCCAAAATATTCCTATAGTAGTGCTCTTATCCAAACCACCGTGCATTATTTTGGTGTTGGTGCTTCTTGTGCGGAACTATTCAACAACAATGGTGATGTGAACCACTTCTAAAAATACCTTCTACCAATTACTATGCTCTGAATGATTGTCTAAGTTTCAAAAATGTATTCATGATCACTCATATTGGTTTGTCGATTACTAATTTCAAGGGGATTTCCATTTATTGTTACATCTTCTATATTGGTGTTACCTTCAACAAGAGGGATAAGACCTCTTACATCCTACTACGTGCAATCTTCTTCAGGGGGAGTATCAGAGTGCTTCAATTTTTTTATGGAAAGATTCAACGGGAGATCATTTTTACCAGGGAGATAAATTTTATGGGCTATTTCATATTTCTTCACATTTATGGCAAACTGGGCATGTGTTTCACCCATGCTCCAGTTTGAGGGTGTGTTAGAGTTAGTTTATTATGATATATATGCCTAAGCATGTTTGTCCTACTAGGGTTAAGTTTGCTTCCTTGTACTTTCTTCCCCTCCTATGCATAGGAGAGGAGTGTGTCTTCTATCAATAAGAAACATCTTGTTAGCCTCCCATCTTATTTTCTATATTTTAGTTAGTTGTTACCTTACCTGCTATTTAGGATTTCTTTTGATTAGTCTAGTTTTTATTACTAGTGTAGTCTAGTGTAATTTCTCTTTCTACTCAATTATATAACTCTAATTGTGTGGAGATAATATAGATTTGATTCTTGTTCATTTCCATTTCTTTCTCACTTCATGTAATTCAAACTCTAAAGTAAAACCCTACACTCTGTAAAATGAGCATAGTAAAATGAAGATAGATCTAGTAACCCCATCTCTCCATATGGATCGACCCTTACCTTTCCTGCTCTATATTATATTTTTGAATGTGAACTTGATGATAGTTTTAAGAATTTGAGTGTGTTGATTAGGGTCTACAAATTATTTTATCCCAAGTTTGTTCATCTTGCGTATGCATCATTGCTCTAGAAACAATGAAGTAACTTTTGTCAGTAACTCCAAAAGGTTCATCCAAACTATATTAGGAGAACTATACCCACTCATTATAAATTATTTCCCTAAATTAGGAAACTTTGAAAACCATATTTAGTTCTTTCGTTATGCATGCCTTCGAGTTAAGGAGAATATGAAATTGTTTCTTTTCCCCGTCCAAGGAAATTCCTCTATTTTTAGTACAACCTAGAGTTTTGTCTTTTGAAGTGCCATGCCACCAATCTAACTAATGAAGAGAAAACGGAACCTTTTATTGGCAAGATCCATGTAGCTTTAAAAATCCTTGTTTCCTCTTATAGACCTTCCACTTTCCAAGATTCCTTAGATCATTCCCTAAAGATGAAGATAATCCTAGGAATGGGATAGGGAAAAGCCCTAATCTTGGATTTTAGGTTAATAAATGATGTGTTAAATAATGAGCAAGGAGAAAAGCCTTACAATGATAACTATGGTAACTAGAAAGGAAACAAACTAGGGTGAAAAGGAACCCCAACAAAGGACTAGCTCAAGGAAATGGTCATAATAAAATACTTTGATGCTACAACTATGGAGGTAACCATGGGGAAAGTTGTACGTTTGGAAATCCAATTTTCCACTACTGCAAGAAAGAAGGTCATTACATGAGCCATTGCCCCTACTACCTCCTATGTGGGCCACCAATGCCGGCCAAGATAATTTCTAAGAGAAGAATCAAGGAATTCAAAATTACAGTAAAAATGGGCTCTTTTTATTTATGAAACTATTTGTTTATGCAACAATTCTTTATAATCCTACAAATACCATATATTTGAGAGCATCATATCACTGCCTCATCTCCTTAATGAGTGGTAAGATTATATACAATGTCAACCATGTGTATCTTGATCTCACTCAGAAGATGCCCTACTAGACCAATGTTATTGTTGTTGACATAGAGCCATGGCAGGTTTTACATAGCAAATTTCACATTGGGAGTGTGAGCACCCTAAACATGATTACAGGGCACCGCCTATCGGTCTTCCATAGGGGGAAGGCAAGATTCATGTTCACAGAGTAATAGTAGCACATACCTACCCTCCACACAAGAAGAAGAGAAGAAACAAATGATGTGCACCAAACTCGAACAAATTCTTATGATTTTTCCACCAATCAGACATATTTGAAGGGGATTCACCGTACCCAATAGAACATGTTGCTTGCTCAATAACAGATTGATGCAAGTCATTTGCACAACAAATTCACTAGGAAGAAATCCTAGAGTTTAACCTTTAAACCAGAAATTAACTCACCCACAAGTCAATAAGCTAATTTTAGTATATAAAGGTATAAACCAAATGGAACAACATGTTTAAGAGTTTTATTTGAACCAATTTCTGAGAGTAATATTTAAAAACTAATTTTTAGAGATATTGATTAAAGATAAAGTAGGATATGGAAATTGTAAAAGTTAAACTAATTAAGTTGGGTTTTATTTCAAATGTTAGATAGCGGGGTCAGGGGCTTTTCCACCATTGATCACATATTTACTTTAAGTGATTCAATTACTTAATTTTAAATAATTACACTAGGACCATGTGCATTTGTGTCCTTGAAGAGAACAATTCTCACACGGGTTGGACTTTTCACAAACCCATGATCTCGACAATTGTGGATCATAGTTCAACTATCCAGTAAGTTCTATCAAGGACTTGTTAAGAGTTTATGAGTTTCAACTGAAGTTCCAAGTCATGTGTCCAAGATCTCATCATCATGAGTTATAACTAACAAAATAAAATGGGTAGATTAGTCATACCGCTCCATCAGTTGATCTCATTAGGAGTCTATGGGTTCAGACAATGTTGAGATCTGTGTCTCATCACTCAACAAGGATAAAATTAATATAAACAAAGAACGAGTACATAAAATTGAAAGAAAAACATGTAAGCAATAGAATCTTGGAGTTGAATACGAATAGAGTTATATAAGGGCTATGGGGCTACTCCCCATGCCCATCTACAGAAGGGACTCAGACATGTATGTATAAGCACAAAGGAACAAGTAAGAATAGAAAGAGACATGCATGTTGTGAGATCTAGAAACAATATAGGGTCTTCCATGAGGAAGATGACAACTCCTTCCTTTCCTTATTGGTCTTGTGTACCCATAGGAGAATATGAGGTGATAAATTATGAGATTCCTTTTGAGAATGGAGGTTGGCTTGCATTTATCGTAAAAGATGCCAACATTTGGTTTCGCCTTCAAGAATATGAAGAGTCATGATAAGTCAAGTCTTGTATTCTCAAATACCAAGCATAATCAATCGGGTCCTTTTCAAATATTTTATTCCTTGCTTTTATAGATTTCTAATTGATGCCTTGATAGCTTTTTGCTCGGTCAAATATCTTAATTTACATTCTTTCATCCATATAAAATAGCATAGTCATGGCTTGTTTCTTTTATTGCTAACTTGCCTTTTAATTGCTTCGTCAACTTTGTAAGCATAAAGAAAATCAATGGTTATTTGTCTTTGTACCTAGTCAAGGGAGTATTTTTTGAGAATTTTAATTTATTTCCCCAATAGGCAATGAAGAAAGTTATTGCATCATCTTCTTTTATTTATTTAGACCGCTCATTAACTTCTTTGACTCTCTTTCCAACATATTTTCTCAACATGACTTTTAAATAATTTTTTGTCCATTCACAATTCCAAAGATGTCCAAAAACATGTTTTTCCTATGAATAATAAAAATACCTTTCTAATGCATGTTTAAACAGTAAATTTTGAGTTTGTATGTGAAATATACAACCATTTTGGTGTCAGATCTATACACACTAGAACAAATACCACCTATAGTGTAAATAGACTTATAATGTTGGTTTTGTACTGACACCTAACTAATTGAAACTACATATATGGACCTTCTACATTGGTTACTAGAAAAAATAAAAATCTATGACATAATGTCAGTCTTAGTTGCTATGAAAATGGAAACTGACAACTTAGAGAGATATCGGTGTCGTGGTATCGCTCTATGTTGTCAGCCCCGTGAAAGGAACCAACATTATACATATGTTATGACATCAATTTATATTTGAGGAACCGGTAATGCAGAGTGATACCATGTCTTGGTAGCACCACCGTAATGGGCAGCCATGACCGTGTTGCAGGATGGGTAGCATGGCTATGCTGTATGGCACAACCATTTTACAATAAGTGTGTCATCATTTTTTATAGAAAACCGACTTTGTACTTCCTTATCAGGTAAAATTTTAACTGATAAGGGTAAATGTGTCATCGTTTTTCCTGATAAACTGAAGATGCAAATCTACAACGTCATTTTTTATAATAACTGATGTCACGTGTATTTTTTTATATAGCAGACCTACAAACTTATTGTCTGATTTTTTAGCAGGATGCAAAACCTACAGTTCATTAGAACTACATGTTCTATCCTGTGTACAACTTAACAACATGGTAGAACACCTGCAAAACCTACATTAACAAACACATACACACAATTCATCCACACACATACATTTCCATTCTTCAATTCTATTTTCTTCAACACTTAGTTCCATTCTCATGCACATACACACTTCATAAAATACACATACAATTGTATTTTCAAATTGCAATCTCATGACATATATAAATACAATTCTGATTATATTCATTCCTCTTCACATTTATTTACACATCATTCCCATATGCACCAATAATTCACTTACATCAAATTTAAAGTTGCAAAAGTCATAACCATCACAAGTTTATAGAAATAATGACATCAAGGTTTAGAAAACTCATATTTGATCCTAATCAAAATTAAATTTAACTTATTTAACAAAGGAGTGTTCCCACTCTTTGCATATCTTATCTAGATCTTCATTCATTTAAGACTTTGTCATGTCAAACAACTGCAAATAGAATGACATAATCCAAGATTTTGAGTTGGTTTTTTCATATTATCAAATGAGACTATTTACTTATGATGATCAAGACTATATAGATTACCTTTTGTACACAATGGATGTCTAGTGCCACCCGTCTGACAATCAGGTCTATGTACTGCATCATATAGTACAAACACACCCAATTATTATTTTGTGTAGGGAACCATAAATTTACAGTTATGTGAAATATTAATAAATATTAGCAAGCATAGTTGGCATATACATGCAATGGAGTCAAAAAACTACCTCAACATTCTTCCAACTTTATAATTTTTTATATACCTTTCCTCTTGTCTTTTTGAATTCTTTGATACCCCTATAAGTTAAAATGATACAATTAGCTGAATTAGAAAATAGACATGTAATGATGCAAACATTAACATGTGTTGACAAATATAAAAAGTTACGCAAATAATGCATTTTTCATTGCATGTCCCCCACTGTCTACTTTGTCACTCGAAGGATCTAGACAATGTGCAGTTAGCATCTTGGAGACAATTACAACAACTCCCAATGCTTATGACTTATGAAAATTACACAAATAAAAGAAAACTCAAATTTCATAATGAAATATAATTCAAAATTCAAAATTATAAGTACAGTGCCCGAAACTTAACCAAAATTGAAAGGAGATATAATCACACTCTTTCTCATATTACCAAAATTTTTAGAAGCGGTAGAATAGAAATCACTAACAAATTTTGGGTATTTATCTATACAACTAATCAATGATGGAATAGAAATGTCACATTGGTTAGTGTGAATTGTCCAAACACTCTATATGAGTAGCTGTAAAACATATATGTATGCATTACTATATAAGAAAATAGTTCAACATATAATTTCACATATATAGAATGGGGTACTTAGCTATAATATTGCACCATATCAAAAGTTGTATCACACTTGTATTCAACGTATCATAAGTAAACATCTCCAAAATATCTGGCAAGAATATACTAGTATCCTGAGCTTGACCTACTACGTCCTCCTTAATATGGACCATCATAGTCGACCATTATTCTAAGTTCCTTAGCCATAATGTCAACACCATGCACTTAGGACCTAGCAAGTCAAATAGGTCCTTTGCAATCTGAGTAGGTAATTGAATATCTGGACGAGGAAGTGGAGGAAGAATTGTAAGGGGGTTCCTTAGTTGTTTTGATCACCATATATTCTCCTATCAATTGCCAATTATAAACACAAGTAGAAAAGAATCACAAATATAAACTCAAAGCAAATTTAGCATACATCTTAATAGATAACTCTCGTTGTGGGCCACGCAATCACACCACCTTCTACATCACCTATCATCTCGTGCTCAGGATGTCCATGTGGCTGTGGTTTCTATTTCCAAGATTCATAGACAAGCCTGATAGATACATGTTCCAAATCGATGAGCATTGAGACACCATGAATTATGGCACTTGGAAGGGGTGCATAAGTGTCACCCAATGCAACAACATAGAAGACATGTTCTAGTAATGTAATATGGTAATAAATTTGTATATAGTGTTATATATATGTCACAAAACTATTTGTTACCATAAGTCCCCACTCCTAATGGCTACAAAGCCAAAGGCGTGTGGACTTGAGCGCCCGTCCATAGAATGGCAAAAATATTTCACACAGACAATTTATATGTAAAAGTGGTAACAACAAGAGATAATAATATACTAAACATGAAGATAAGAGATATGTACCCATTTCTAGATTCAAGTATACCCATTGGTAATTTGATTTAGAGCTTAGAGTCTTGAGTGAAGCGGATATTCATTTGGCAACTACAAATCTGATAAACAAAACATATTAATACCAAAGCAGTAAGTACGCTATGAAAAACATGTAACCATAGTTTAAGAGTATAAAAAAAGTTTCTTGGCTACAAACATCATATAATAAAGAACTAGAAACAAGGCAAGAACATTCAATGATTTTTTTTATACAAGGCATGTTTGAAGTGTATTTCCATTATACTCAACAACATGTTATTTCCATTGACCAGCTTCCCATTGGAAGGGTCTTTAAGGGTGTTTAAGATTAGCTAACCCTTTTATCAACATGGTCTTCCTTATCTTGACATCTCAAGTAAGGTTCCCAACCTTGTTCCCTTACCCCGAGAGTACAGGCAGGTACAATAGGTTTGTATAATGGACAAGTTCAATTATATTCAAGGTTCGTTCAACATATTTCGAGCAAAATGAATGCAATAATCATAGGGAACAAGTATCTCAATCGAGTAATTATCTAGACAATCCTTCATACGTCATACATACAAACAAGCCAATATCATAGTAGGGTCAAGAGATTACAAGATTAACCATTTTGATTTAGAATACCATGTATAGCAAGCTTAAATAGATCTTGGAAAAAGAGTCCATTAAGACCCCAACATTACAAATGAGTGTAACTAGATTAATATCAGAAAGATTAGGTCTAAAAAATCATTATCATCGTAGTTGTATGTGTTACTAGAGTCTAGATATCATATCTATCACATTCATTTCAAGGTCTAAATTAGTCAGGCATGTTCTCAAGGAAGCTACATCATATAGTATGGTTTCATTAAGATCTTAGGGTGGCACATAAATACCAATTCAGATATCTAATATTAGGGTTTCAAGATCTTAGATAGAGCAATTGTAAGATTTGAATGAGCTCAGTCAACACTAGCATCAAAATTTGCATACTAGTCATATTGAGTTATAATCATGCCATATTGTAACCATTAGAATATAGATGGGATATTCTTGAGTTAGATGTCATAACAATCACCGATATACTAGATTGAGATCATTATATAATAGGGATGATCATTAGGGAAAGATTTGCATAAGATTAAGTACTTAGATATCAACATGTACATATGGTCACAATTCAAGTCATGATTAGTGCATTTTGTCACATGAGGGAACAAGATTGATCCACATAATATAAGAGTGCATGAAGTATGATAAGTTACTAGTTTTTTTATCCCTAATAAGTTACTAGTTAGATGTATACAATATCATTTTGGGAATAAAAGGTCCACATGAAAGCAAGTGTGGTGATTCATCCTCAATGTACCCACATAAGGCAAGTTTTGAAGGTTCAAGGCACATAATCAAATCAAAATAGGATGCTAGCATGAACAAGTTCGAATATTTTTCCAAAAAAAAAGTATCAAATTTTACTAATTCCAATCAAAGCTAAGGATTTAGGGCTCATTCAATCAAGGTTAAGCATCAAACTGACCATATTTGACATAGGAGCCCACATTAAGACATTTAAGGAAGATTATGTCACTTTAAGTTTCAAAAGTAGAAAAGTTCCAAACTTGATGTATCAAGATACTGATATTAAGCTAACAGAAAGAATTGGGACATAAACAAGTAGGATTGTGCATAAAAATAGCATCAGTCACCTCCAAAAGGCATACAAAGCATGTATTTCTAGATATCAGTAGAACTATGAGCATTAACATGCTAATAAACCATTTTTATTAGATAGGAATCATTTTTATGATCAAAATGGTATATTAGAAGTCCATATTTGGGGCCGGCATCATAAAGATATGATTTTTTGAACATTTACCTATAAAGGATCCATTCTCAATCGTTGGGTCGAGATCTAATGAGAGAGGGAGAGGTGTTGGGAAGCCGCCAACCTAGTTGGGTCTGATCGCGACCTGACACCCACTTTGCTACTTGTAACATCCCTGACCTGGGTTATGAGTTAACCCTAGGTGTTTTGCCTAAATATGTAATTAAATCCCTGTGATTAACTTTGAGCATGTAATTAAGTTTCTCAGAAACATATATTACAGATTTTGCTCCTTTTTATATAAAGTTGTAGCATTGTTTTGTTATGCAGGGACCTATGTGCAATTTACCCAATAAGAAGGGTTAACTTGCAATTTGCACATGTAGAAATGTTCCTCTGATGTTGAGACATCATGAGAATCATTTTGGTAAAGTTGGAGGGATTTCCCAAGCTTGGGCACCAAGGTGCAGCTATGGAAGCAATCCCGCTGCTTGAAACCCTAATTTGGAGTAAAATGCAATTTACCCAAATTTAGGGATGCAATTTGTAAAATACATCATCTAATGTATCTTTTAAGACTCTTATCATCATTTAGAGAATAAATGATGAAAGGTCACTTCAATTGATTAATCAAGTTATGAAAAACACCTTTATGATTGAATAATCAGGGTGTATGTACTATGGCCCTTTTTATGTGTGTGCTTTAGTAATAGGTTGATCTTCTTTGCCCTCATTTATTGGCCCTATAAGAAAAGTTGTCCTTATAATTAAGAAGAGAGGACGAGCAAAGAAGGATGGAGGGACTTAGTTGAAATTATGGAAAACTCATGAGCTAATGTTGAAAATCCCACCCCAAGTATATATACCCTCAACTTCACTTAGCAAGGAACCTCTCCCTTCGTTCCTTTCACTGTTCTTTTCAACCAAACCGACTAAGGAGAGCTTGGAGATCAGGAGGACGACCAAAGGTGTGCAAGGTAGGTTTGGATCCCTCCTTTTGCCTAATTTCATGGTTAGAACTCAAATTCAAGGCCAAATTGATGACTAGCTCCCTTAATTCTACCTTTCTAGCCATCTTTTCTCAACTTTCCTTGGAAGGATCACCTTGGTCGACCTGTGGAAGCTAAAGGACGCCATTAAAGCTTGGATCTCGAAAGCTTGGAGCTCAAAGAGCAAGCTTTAGGCGGGTTTTATAACTCTAAACCCATGCTTTGTTATATACATCTTGTTCATGCTTTTAGATGATAGTTCTTCTTCTTCTCTACTTTCTTTTGCTACCTTGCAAGCAAATCCGTGAGAAATCCTTGCTGTTCTTGATCTAGGAGATGAAGACATTATTTCCAAAGTTAATCCACTACTTTTTACTTTACCAAACGGTCTCCACAAATTGCTCTCTCGGTCTCAAGACCGTGTGGTGAGCAAACGGTCTCAGGACCATGTAAGGGCAAACGGTCTTCAAGACCGTTTAGCCGCGTTGACCGAGCATAGACCGTATAAGATTTCTGTTCGTAATTATGTAGGCTAATCACCCACAAAATTTGAGATGATAACTCCAATGTAATCGTGAGATATGGCCTTTTTAATCAACAACTTTAATTGAATTTACTCCTGATTTCCAATCTGTTGAAATCGCCCTTTTTGGGCAAACGGTCTCAAGACCGTGTAAGAACGTTGACCAAGCATTGACCGTATGAGGTTACTGTTAAAAATAATGTTGATTAACAACTCACCAAATTTGATGGACTAATTCCAAACGAGCTAAGAGTTGAAGGGTGATTACTAGGGCAAACCCTAATTGAAATCAGTACTGAAATCTCAATGGATAACTTAGTGTTTTTGGGGTTGATTGACCTAAACGGTCTCAAGACCGTTTGGGGATCAACCAAACGGTCTCAAGACCGTGTGAGGTCTCTCAACCTCAAGACCGTGTGAGGTCTCTCGACCTCAAGACCGTGTGAGGCCTCTCGACCTCAAGACCGTGTGAGGTCTCTCGACCTCAAGACCGTGTGAGGTCTCTCGACCTCAAGACCCAATGAGGGTAAACGGTCTTGAATGTTATACGGTCTTGAAGTCAACCCAAGCTCAAACGGTCTACAAAGCTTAAACGGTTTGCAACCTTATACGATCTCAAGATCGTATAAAGGTTGAAGGTGTGAAACCTAATAAAGACTTTTGAGGATAAGTCTGCCTTATGCCTTGAAGGCTTAAGTAGTTTTATGATTGTTCAAACTAAACCCTAATGATACCAAGAGACATTAAGGGTCCAGTGATTAGTAAATTAACCCATGATGATGATCAATGTGTAATTTACCATAATACCTTGAAAGGTTCAAATTGAGTGAAACCTTGTTCTAATCAATCCCTAATCACTCAATAGTGGTGATTTGGTCTATGTTAATCAAAGTGGACTTCACCCAACCTGATCTAGAGTGGTGCTATCACCATCTAATAGTATGAGGAGAGAGAAAGTACCTTAGAGAGAGAAATTACCTTAAGAGAGAGAAAGTACCCTCATATGATGGAAAGTCAAGTAAAGAATCTTCAATACACATGAATGTGCATGATTAGGGTATGATCCACCTATGTGAGATCATGGAAACCCTAATTATGATATATGATGAATCTTAAGCCAATCTGAGAGCATCAATGATGATGTTCCTCATACATGATGATGTTATGAGTTCAATTCAAGGGTAATGACATATAATGTGAATAGTAAACCCTAATTCAAGGGTAATGACATATAATGTGAATAGTAAACCCTAATTCAAGGGTAATGACATATAATGTGAATAGTAAACCCTAATTCAAGGGGGATGACATGTAATGTGAATAGTAAACCCTAATTCAAGGGTAATGACATGCAATATAAGTATTAAACTCTAATTGATGAGAATCAGAGAACTTAACTCTTATGACAAGAGTGGGAAATGTATTCCTTGTTTTGAATTACCTTTATCAGTTGAACTAACCATGCAGGTTCTGATATGATGGTGATCATATCCAGGTATGGATGATGATATTGTATTCATTGAAAGCATGTTATAAGCTTTATGAATAAGTAAAATATCTTGATGCCTTGTCAGTGGCATCCTATGATTTAATGGGCTGTGTGAGCCATGAAGACCATCAAGGTCATGCTTTAGAGATGACTTGTGATGAGTATAATGAGAAATGATGATTGATGAGAGTTAGGCTTGTTACATTTAGTATTATCCTTTCATAGCTGCTATGCTACTGTTATTGTTTGAAGAACAATGTTTGATGTTAAAAGAATACTAAATGTACCTAACTAATCAAGTATAATGTAGAGCCCTGATCATAGATCCATCATTGTCAGAGATCAAATGATGGTGAAATAGGTTTTCCTAAGGGAACTCCTGGATCACATACTATTGAGTATGTGGGGTATATGGATGTGTAGAACCTTACATCCTAGTGTAGGTGATTGATGTAGATGTGCAATCCGTCAACCCTTCACTACAAAACCCTACCGTTTCAGTGGATGGTAAACATGAAACCACCTGATGACGAAGAAAACATAGATATCCGTATTAGTAGAGATAAACATGAAATCTCCTGATAACGAAGAGAGTACAGAACGCCACTGTAACTCTAGAATAGCGAAGGACCAGTTTACCCTGGTGAGCTATAATAGTAGAGACACAAGATGTCCTACAAATGATCCTCTTACTGACTGAGGAAGGTGAACGTCATGAGAATCCGGCTCTCTTAATGACCTATGTATGATACTGATGTGACTTCTTAGCGATCAGTTGGAGTATGAGTGGTATGCCTCATCTCCACAGGGCATAATGTTGTTTGTAAAACATAATCAACCACGTAGTATAACTGTTAGAGATAACCACGAGTTAGTGGATTGATGATACACTGTGATAGTGCTTATATTTCTTCATATCTCATAAATGTTAAGCTCTTGTTTATAGCTGCAACTGCTTTTGAATACTTTGAAAGCTTTACTGCTTAAGTTATTCTTTGATGTTATAATAAATCTTCTGGCGGAGAGTTATAACTCTCGCTGAGACAATTATGTAAAATTGTCTCACCCCGTAGACTTCAACTTTTTAGGTGGACGTCGGAGACGGAAGAACCGGTCTACAGGTGAACAGTCTCAGCAGCAGCAGCACCAGGTGCATCAGTGAAATTTCAGGTGGAGATTTATCCTGCCATGTGGTGTAGTTAGAGTCAGTCCTATGTGTCCTCTGTACTCTCATGTCTTGGAGTCTTTTGTTATGTGTTCTTGAGATTTTGTATCTTGATGTATATATATATTACTCAAGAAGTAATTATCATGAGATGTAAATAGTTTATCTCTTATTATGAAAGAAGCTTTTATGGATTCAAGCTCTTGTCTCGAAAAGTTTTAATCTCCCGTGATTTTGTCTTCCGCTGTTTATCGAATCGCTTCCGCTAAGTTTAAATCGTGATTATATCGTGGTTTGGAGATCAGAGCCCACACTACTCCTAGGCTTGGTCAATCATGGATAGTGGTCCCCTAGAATCGCTCCTTGAGTGGTGGTTCGCAATCTGCGACCTTCATCCATCGATGGGCGCCGTTGCTGACCCTTGTTGGGGTTTGAGTTGACCCATGGACGAAAGATGGGGTGGGGGAACAAAGGGGAAACTAGATCTAGTCATTGTTGCTTCGGTCCACCATGGGATAGGTGAGGGCATCGATGGCTCATAGCTGTAATCTCCACCTCACTATCATCTAAAGACTAGCCTTGCACGTGACAGTGCAGTAGGGGAAGCTCGCTGGAGGGCATGGAGAAGGGGAAGGAAAAAGGGTATTACAACCCTGGAAAAGTGACCACCTGAGTTCACGTGGTTGGCATGAATTGGGAGAGGACCTTGGTTGTCATCTAGGGGAATTTTATAGAAAATTCCCAAAAGGGCTTGGTGGCATCACCACCATTTTTAAGGCAACAAGAAGAAGGGAGATAGGGAGAGAAAAATGGCACAAAGTGAAGGAATTAGGTGGGGAAGTGAAGGGAAAGAAGAGAGGAAACCAAAGGGATCATCAATTGAAGAAAAAGGGGGATCAAGTTTCTAGATTGGCCAAGAAAAAAGAGGGTCTGATGTAGCAACTGCTATAGTACCGACCAAGGTTGGAGACAAACTCTGAGTCGTTAGATTAGGGGTTTGATCTAAGTGTATAGATTCAACAGTAGCGATTGGTTGAAAAAGAGCATAAGGGATTGTTGATTCGTCACAATAGGCACTCAACTAGCATGGGTCGTGTGCCCAGCTGGGCCTACAAATGGTTGGCCCAACACAAAGAGAAGGAGAGGACAAACCCCTAAATCAAGGATAAAATAAGGGATATTTAAATAGCCAGAACTTGTGATTTATAGCTCCAGTTGAGGTGATTTTTAGACCGTTAGTTTAGTAATTGAATACTCTACATCACGTTACAATTTATAACTTAGTTCATTGAATGGGTTCAATTTTGATTGCAAGTGGATGATACATTATAAGCATGGAACTTAGTTCAAAACTCAAATCAGAGTCATATATAAGTTCAAAGTTATATTTAATCAAATCTAACTCATCAATTGAGCATAAAAGGACTCAAAGGCATCAAATTTAGGGTAAGGTAGGTTATAGAGTACCTTAGAGAATATAATAGGCCAATATGTACATAAATCAAATGAGAGAGAAAAACCAGGTTATCACATCATCCCCACCTTAAAAGATTTTTTTTTCCAAAATTGGATCAAGTCATCAGTCAAGATTGAGTTCTCCTATTCAACAACAAGATTGTTATAGTATTATCATTGGGTATCCTCACCACTTACAAAATCCAATTCATTCCAAATTTGTCAATCGAGCATCATGGTCAACACATAGTCACATGGATCATCAAACTGGAAGTACCATCACATGAGTCAAAATTTTGGAGAGATTATCCTATATATCATCATATTTGGAGAGATCACATTTTAGGTCAAAGGAAGAAAGTTCTTCAAATCAAGAGTAAAGCATGACTTTCATTCCCATCATTTAGGGTTCTAGCTTCTACATTGGCCTAGATGGGGTTATACATCCATGATTGAGATTTCATATTTCATCAATTTGAGACAAACTTCGTATTTCAACATCATGATTTTTTGGTCAAAATCGATGGATGGTACCACGCTAGTGCACATGGAGCTCAACCCTAAGTCATAAATCTAGCAAGTTAACATAACCATTGTTATAATATTTTTTTGAGATTTAGGAATATGAAAGTCATCAGTCATATATCGAGGGTCGTCTCAATATCCAAATAGAGTGATTGTAGGATCCAAGTCATTATCAAGATCAATAACCTTGAGTCAAGATTTCATAAATCAATGTCGAGAATCAAGCTTGAACATCAAAGTCACAGGGCCAAACATTTTGAAGCTACAGTTAATATTCTTATTTAGACCTAAAGGTGATCATTCATCCATATACAACAATCAAGAAACATTTCGAGCATTATTTGAGCAACATTTCAAGAAGTCAATATGGATTTCATTATCATGGTTTTCAAGGTCGATGAATGATCTAGACTTAGGTATTTCTAGGAAGTCAACCATAAGATATAGTCAATGTCATCATATTTCAAGATCATCATTAAATAATTATTCAAGATTGAGTATTAATATCATCTTAGATTTGACCTATTAGGGGTATAGATCAAGGAGTCAAAATTAGGTGGAAGGGGTTGCCTTCCCAAAGTTTAAATAATCAATAAGATGAAAATTTAGAGGTAGTCATAATAGGGATGTGACCTAGGTTAGAGGAGTCATAAGTCAACTATCACCCTAATCTAGCACATTAGTCTATATTAGGCCTAATCCATCAAGCATATCCAAAAAGGGGGAATATCAATTTTCAAATCATTCTTTATAGGGTTGTGTTATCAAACATCAAGATCCTAATAGAACACCAATATTTTAAGATTTTTGCAAGATCAAGGTCATAATCGTGTTCCCTTCCTTTCATGATCAAGGTGAGGGTATATTTTAGGAATCAAGAAGTCAAATTTGGAACTCAACAATTTCAGCATAATAGTGTAAGAGATATCCATGTCCATCTTGTTATTCAAAATAGAGATTACCAAGAGGCATAGGAAATAGTAAGGAAGATGCCTCTTGTATTAAAGTCCTTCATCTTAATTTTGAGAGTCCAAGAGCTTAGTCATTCCAAGGTATAATCATCGTTCATGTCAAAATAGGGGAGAAACTTGCTTATTTGTGTTTGAGGTTTAGTCAACGATAGGGTATCATGGATTAAATCAAATAGGGACCTAGTCAAAATGAGGTATAACGTACAAATCCTCCTTATCTCGTCATATCAAGATCATTGTCATTTGATCTCAAACATAGAAAGCATGTAGTCAAGATTTGGTAAGTTGAGTTTACATGATCTGAGGGGTCAGATGTGAGTACTTAACACCAAGAGTATTTTCATAAGTCATAATTGAGTTTTCATTTTAAGGCCAGATCATGGCATCATCGTCATCATTTTACTCAATTTTCACCAATTCGTTTGAATTTTTGTTTCCCCCATACATAAGCTGCCCAAAATCATGAAATCATGTGATTAGTAGTCAAGATAAGGAGAATCACATGAGGAGGTGAGAAACTACTAATCATCATCTAATGGGTGGCTTAGGATAGTCCATAAAGAAGAGGTGTGATACTATAAGACACTGTAGGATATGTGGGGTTGGGTTATCAAACATGCATAGAGGAAATGAACTTGGATCTGATACTATTTGTCACAGAACTATTTGTTACCCTAAGTCCACACTCCTAAAGGCTACAAAGCCAAAGTTGCCTGGACTTGGGCACCCGTCTATAGAATGGCACAAATATTTCACACGAGCAATATATATGTAAAAGTAGTAACAACAAGAGTTAACAAGATACTAAACATGGAGATAAGATATATGTACCCATTTCTAGATTCAAGTATACCCATAGGTGATTCAATTTAGATCTTACAATCTTGAGTGCAGCGGATCTTCATTTGGAAACTACAAATCCGATAAACAAAACATATGAATGGTAAAGCATTAAGTACGCTATAAAAAATATGTAATCATAGTTTAAGAGTTTAATAAAAGTTTCTTAGTTAGAAACATCATATAAGAAAGAAGTAGAAACAAGGCGAGAGCACTCAACGATATTGTTTTATACAAGGCATGTTTTAAGTGTATTTCCATTATACTCAACAACATATTATGACCATTGACCAACTTCCCATTGGAACAGTCCGTAAGGGTGCTCAAGATTAGCTAACCCTTTTTATCGACATGATCTACCTTATCTTGACATCTCAAGTAAGACGCCCAACCTTGTGCCCATACTCTGAGAGTACATGCAGGTACACTAGGTTTGTATGATGGAGAAGTTCAATTATATTCAAGGTTTGTTCAACATATTTTAAGAAAAATGAATGTACTAATCATAGGGAACAAGTAGCTAAATCAAGCAATTATCTAGCCAAGTCTTCATACGACATACATACAAACAAGCCAATATCATAGTAGGGTCAAGAGATTAAGTGTACCTTGTGAGTAGAGTACAAGATTAACCATTTTGATTTTGAAGACCATATATAGCAAGCTTAACTAGATCTTAGGAAAAGAGTCCATAAAAATACTGACATTAAAAATGAGTTTAACTATGTTAATATCAACAAGATTAGGCATCAAAGATCATTATCATGGTAGTTGTATGTGTCACCTAAGTCTAGGTATCATATCTTTCACATTCCTTTCATGATTTCAACTAGTCAGGCATGTTCTTAAGCAAGCTACATCATATAGTATGGGTTCATTCAGATCTTAGGGTGACACATCACTACCAATTTAGATATCTAATATTAGGGTTTCAAGATCTTAGCTAGAGTAATTGTAATATTTGAATAAGCTTAGTCAACACTAGCATCAACGTTGGCATACTAGACATATTGAGTTATAATGATGTCATATTGTCACCATTAGAATATAGATGGGATATTCTTGAGTTAGGTGTCATAACAATCACCAAGATAGTGGTTTGAGATCATTATGTAATATGAATGATCATTAGGGCAATATTTACATAGGATTAAGTATTTAGATATGAACATGTGCATAAGGTCACAATTCAAGTTATGATTAGGGCATTTTTTCACATGAGGGAACAAGAATGATACACATAGAATAAGAGTGTACGAAGTATGATAAGTTACTAATTAGATGTCTACAAGATCATTTCGGGCATAAAAGACCAACATGAGAGCACGTGTGGTGATTAATCCTCAATGTACCCACATAAGGCAAGTTTCAAAGTTCAAGGCACATAATCAAATCAAAATTGGATGCTAGCATGAACAAGTTTGAATCTTAGTGCAAAAAAAGCTTCAAATTTTACTGATTCCAATCAAATCTAAGGATTTAGGGCTCATTCAATCAAGGTTAGGCATCCAAGTGACCATATTTGACATAGGAGCCCACATTAAGCCATTTAAGCAAGATTAGGTCACTTTAAGTTTTAAAAGTAGAAAAGTTCCAAACTTGATATATCAAGATGATCAAGATATTGATACTAAGATAACAAAAAGATTTGGGACATAAGTAGTCTTGTGCATAAAAATAACATCAATCACCTCAAAAAGGCATAGAAAGCATGTATTTTCGGATAACAGTATAGCTATGAGCATTAACAGGCTAAGAAACTAATTTTATTAGATAGGACTCGTTTTTCTGATCAAAATGGTATATTGGAAGTCCATATTTGGGGTTGGCATAATACAGATATAATTTTTTGAACATTTACTTTTAAAGGGCCCATTCTGATTCGTTGGATCGAGATCTAATGGGAGAGGGAGAGGGCCCTGGGCAGCCACCAACCAGGTTGGGTTTTATTGCGACCTGACGCCCACCACGCTACTTCTAGGCCTTGTCAATCGCGGCCAGCGGTCCCCTGGAGCCGCTCCTTGAGCGGTGGCTCGCGATATGCCGCCTTCATCCACCGCTGGGCGCTACTGCTGACCCTTGTTGGGGCCCGAGTCGACGCATGGACGGAAGGCGCGGGGGGGGGGGGGGGGGGGTGGGGGGGGGTGGGGGTGGGGGGGGGGGGAGCGGAAACTAGATCTGGCCATTGTAGTTTCGTTCCACCTCACAGCTGTAATCTCCACCTCGCAGTCTGCTCGAGACCAGCCCTGCGTGCGGCGGTACAGTAGGGAAGCTCGCCGGAGGGCATGGAGAAGGGGAAGGAAAGAGGGCATTACAGCCCTGGAAAAGCGGCCCCCTCAGTTCATGCGGTTGGCGCGAATCAGGAGAGGACCTTGGTTGTCGTCCAGGGGCGTTGTACAACAAATGCCCAAAAGGGCTTGGGGGCATCGCCACCATTGATCAGGCAGCAAGAAGAAGGGAGCTGGGGAGAGGAAAAGGGCACGAAGTGAAGGAATTAGATGGGAGAAGTGAAGGGAAAGGGGGCTCAAGGTTCTGGATTCAAGAAAAAAGGGTCTATGGTAGCAACTGCTACGTACCGACCAAGGTTGGAGACAATCTCCAATCCATTAGATTAGGGGTCCGATCCAAGGTTTAGATCCAACGACAGCGATTGGCTGAAAAAGAGCACAAGGGATTGCTGAGATGTCAAAGTAGGCTCTCAACTAGCATGGGCTGCACGCCCAGCTGGGCCTACGAACGGTCATCCCAACACAGAGAAGGAGAGGACAAACCCTTAAATCAAGGATCAAACAAGGGATATTTAAATAGCCATAAATTGTGAGTTATAGCTCCGATTGGGGTGATTTTTGGACTTTTGGATTAGTAATTGAATCCTCTACATCATGAGATACATTTTATAATAGCATTCATTGAATGGGTTCAATTTTGATTGCAAGTGGATGATACATAATAAGCATGACACTTAGTTCAAAACTCATATTTAATCAAATCTAACTCATCAGTTTAGCATAAAATGACTCAAATACATCAAATTGAGGGTGAGGTTGGTTATAGAGTATATTAGAGCATATAATAGGTCAAGATGTACATAAATTGAATGAGAGAGAAAACTAGGTCATCACAATATACCTAGTCACAAATATGTTATAAATTCACCTGAAAGACTATTATATCACAAAAAAATTACATCGAGAATACCCATTGTTGAGTTTGTTGGATTACTCCTAACCACCTCTGTCGTAGGGGGGTCCACCTCAAAAGAAGAGTGGGGCAACACAGTTAATGTATGAGGAGGTTGAGACTGAGAAGCTTGAAATTGCCTCATTGTGTCCTTGATTCCCTTTGCAATCATGTCTTGCACCTGCTCTTGTGAAAATCATCCTTTCTTTATAGATTTGTGCTTCTCTGATATCCAAAAAAAGAACTTATACCGACACCAGTCCCAGCCCCAGCGGCTCTAACACGGCTAATATGCTCTAGAATACCCATAGCAACTGTCAATTCATCCATTTGGTCCTCAGGGATGTCTTCTTTTCATTGCTTGTAGAGCTCCCACTAATGATCATCAATAGTAATTGGTCAGTAAAATATAACATTCAAGGTAAAAAATGAACATTCACTCTGAGAGTTGAATTCTACCATATTTGCAGCCACCTAAGCGGTTGTGAGGTTAACCTTGGGTATCTCTAGTTATGTTTATCCTCGCACATATCCACTCCTTGTGGAGAAGTAAAGCTACAGGAATAGTAGAAAACTCAGCAGACCCAGGAGTATGTTGCTCAAAACAAGATGTTTCCGTTCACTATTAGAGACGCCTTGCGTAGCCACCTGGACCCAAGTTGTGGTCATGTACATCCTTTGCATGACTTTCTCTTTTATCATTGTGTAAATCCTGGTTAATCCAAAACATATGTTAATTATGACATGCACTGAATTCACAAGAATTTACTTTAAATGAAGAGGATTAATACATTGAATTCATATGTTTGTCTTGAACCAAAAAACACTTCCCACACCATCGGGTCAAGGTAGGACCATTGTAGCAGACTTCTTCTTCTTGTCTCTTATTATGTATTCTCTTGTCAGATTTTCCCTATAATTCATTAATATCCTCCCATAACATTACATCACCTTTTTACAATTGTAATTTTTCATCAAGGTCAAAGATGTTCTACAAGATTTTATATACATAATGGCATATTATTAAAAAATAGAATTGTGAATATCTTTAAAAATTAGAATATCGCAAAACTATGTCCTTCCATATGTAGTCTTTCATGGGCAGACCAACATTGTGCCAAGATTCTCAGTTTGATGTGAGTGATAACCCCTAGGTATTGTGTAAAAGTATTATAATTCTTCCTAATAGAATTCCCTACATCATCAAAGTCAACGTCCAACTTTGATAGTTATGCCTTTGTGCCACTAACTTGTTCACTAAGGTGATGCCTCTTTTACGTGCACGATCACACTGCTCCTCAATAGTCATGGAACCGTTCTTACCCCAATCTCAATCCCACTGCCCGGATAGGCATTGTTAAGGGGATTAGAGTGCCCTCCTTTGAGTGGCTCAAATATTACACACACATTTATACAAAAAAGAAATAAATTTCATTTATTGAAAAGAACTATAGATTCTAGTACATCATGGGCCCAAAGGCAACAAGAAAGAAAAGATACAAGGTACTAAGATACAATTAGATACTAGATCCCATACATATAATCCCATGTGAGAGTGTTCTTCATTTTGGCAGATTTTAGAAAGAGTATAGTAGATCATCTTTTTATTCAATCCTCGAGTCTTCATGCCTAAAATCAAGTAAATCGGGATGAAATCAATGCAAATGCATCAGTATGCATTGAAAAGAACAAATATTGCATAATTAAGAACATTTGTGGCAAAATATTATACTTGGCATGATTTATAAGCAAAATATTTAATGTCGATATTCAAACTCAAGTTTATTTCAAGCAATTCAATTTGGTTACGAGCTTTCCCACTTGTGTTGAATCAAGATCCATGCATATTTCCCACTTTTGTTGAATCAAAATCCATGCATATATGTATGCCTCCACTACCACAACGAGATGGGGGTGGTCACCATGTTATACAAGTTCCACCCTCCAATATAAGAAGTTCACTTGTACCCAATATCAACAACATTATTACGGTCAGTCATAAAGGGAATTATCATTTATGTTCAAGGTTTTTCAATAGTATGGGATTAAGAGAGAAAGATTTCTCCCCCCCCTCTCCCATGCCCATGGTGGAGTCCGAACGCCTGGGAGGGTGGTAAATCAAAGCAGAAACTGGGATTTGAACCCGGGTCCCTTCATGAGAGGACACCGTGCTTGACCACTTGAGAAACTCCTTGTCGAAAAAATTCTAATTAATTGTGAGGAGGGGATTCGAACATGCGTCTGGGTGATATAGAAACGACACGATGCCACTGAACCAAGGGAACATTCATTTAATAGTGTATATATATATATATATATATATGTATCGGAATTAGGTAAATATATTCTAACTCCCCCCTACAAAGATAGGAGGTCAAAAGTTACATATATCCCTTATGCTCACTATACATCACCCACGTAAGCAACTCACACCACTAGCTAATATGTAGCTTCTTTTTTACACTTTTACAAATTTTTACAGCAATAGTACTCACACTCCTAGCTACTCCACCGTGCTTGCGAGTGTTTCTTTCGGTCCACATATAGAAGCATAGAGCAGCTAGCATAAGTATCTTCCTATCATCGTTGCCGTATCGCTTAACCATCCTCTTGATATCCTCAGTCAGCTCAATCCACAAGTAGAATTCTTTGCAAACTTCCCCCATTAATCTTTAGTGAATTTGTAGCCACCAAAGAGGTGTACATGGGACTCTTCCTCCTCTCCACACAGCAAACAAATAGGAGATATATTGTTGTTCCATTTCTGCATTTTGTCCAAGGTCGCTAAGGCTCCATGTAGGATTTTGAAAATGCACACAGACCACTTAGGGACATGTTTTCCAGCCCATATTTGTTCCATTATCTCGTCTTTACCAGCTCTTGTTCTAGTGATTTCCCATAGATCAGCCTTTGGATTTATCATTTTCCATCCCCCTCATTGTTGATGGTAAAAAGATGCTTCACCTGTGGCCATACGATCCTCATCACTTGGATAGTGCGTGTTAACCCTTCCCAGGTTCTTGACTGGAAATTTATCCCTTGCGGATATCTTTCCCTCATACATCTCCCCCAAACGGATCCACGTGTTTGGTACAAAATAATTCGTTTTAGTGTCCCCCACCTGGCAATGTCACGAGGTATTTTCAGCTGCAAGCCTCCCTCCTCCTTTGGTAGAGCCAACCTAGCATAACACATAGGATGAAGTTGGCTATTTTCATTTCCATTCTATCAAGCATTGCACCCGGTATCTCTCCTTGTTGCACCCAGAAGATAAGAAGACCCTCAATAGAGGCTTTAATAAGAGTTTCTCATCCCGCCATAGATGTCTTATGTGTAGGCCACCGTGCTATCATTTCATCCAGTCTATCAATGCAATCAACAAAATCTTTGACTTGTAAATTTCCACCTGCAAGCGGAAAGCTCAGATATTTAGTTGGGAACTTGCCCAACTCCACGCCCATAGCTTCTTGCAGCCTATCTTCCATCTGATGATAGTTCTTTGAGAGATAGAGATGAGTTTTATTCGCATTAATGTGCAGCCTCGTCTGCTCTCCAAAAGCATTAAAAAATGTTTTCAGCTCAAGAAGCATGTCCACTTTGGCCTCCATAAATAGAAGAACATCATCTGCAAAAATGAGGTGGCTCATTACCTTCATCTCATGAACTGTGAACGCCTTAATCAGCTTTTTTATCTTTAGTTTCCTTCAGTTTCCTTGTGAAATATTCCATGATAAATGTAAAGAGAAGTGGTGAGAGAGGATCGCCTTGCCGTAACCCATTGCTTCCTTTGAACATCCCCGCCGATGTGCCATTGACTAGAATAGACAAACTCGTTGTGCTAACACACTGTTACATCCATTCTATCCATGTTTTAGAGAACCCCATATGTTGCATGATCCACCATAGCTTATCCCATCTCACGCTGTCATAAGCCTTGGACACATCCAGCTTTAAGCAAGCTTTCTGACTTCCTCTCTTCACATTGAAATCAGCTTAGAACTCATCAGCAAGGAGGGCACAGTCATTGATACTCCTGCCCGAAATAAAGGCTCTTTGGTTTTCAGAAATAAGGAAAGGTAGGACCATCTTCAGTCTAGTAGCCAGAATCTTTGCAATGATTTTGTATTGGATAGAACATCAAGTAATATGTCTGAAATTAGCAAGTGACGCAGTAATCTTCTTCTTAGGAATAAGGACCAGGAAAGCATGATTGACTTGTCTCGCCATGTTTCCTCCCTCTAGGAATCATCTGACATATTTTAGAATATCATCTTTGACAGTATCCCAAGCAGTTCTGTAAAAGAAGGCACTAAAACCATCTGACCCGGGTGATTTGTTGTAGCCAATACTCCGTAAAGCATCTTTGACTTCTTGCTCGGTGACCTCCCTTGTAAGGATGTTATTATGGGTGCTTGAGAGCTTGAATCTCCATTCTATGTTGTCCTCCTCCTCCATGACAGCAAAATCTTTATTATAAAGTTCACTGTAGAACTGCACAACTTGGTCTTCAATGTCCTCCTATTTGTTAACCACGTGCCCGTCTTTGTCAATCATCTCACATATAATGTTGGAAGCCTCCCTTTTCCTCACTGCTGTATGGTAGAGCTTTGTGTTTCTATCGCCATCTTCCATCCATTTTTACGCAGTTATTTGCCAATAGAATTTTTCGTCTGCCTTTTTTAGGTCCTTTAGCATCATCCTCAATTCTTTGTCTTTCTTTATCAGTTCATTATTGAGTGGATCAGCCATCAAGAGTTTCCTCACATCACTGCATTCCTTTTTTGTCTCCAATATCAGATTGGGGATGTTCACCTTTTCTCTAGCCCATTTCTTTAAGGTTGATTTCAGAAGTGAAAGCTTCTTAGCAAAGACATACATTGGATTCCCATGAAAGTGTGTATTCCATACCTTCTTTAAGATATCATCAAAGCCCTTCCACTCTGTCCAGTAGTTGAGAAATCTAAAAGACCATCTTTTCTACTTTTTCTCAATAATCTACACCATAAGAGGGGCATGATCGCTTAGTTCCGAACCGCCAACCTTGACTTGTACATTGGGGAAGAGTTTTAACCATTCCTCATTCACCAATGCTCTCATTCACCAATGCTCTATCCAGTTTGCTTGCTACTCTGTCCGCCGGGTCATGTTCATTATTCCATGTGAAGAGGTCTCCACCTGTCATGGGAAGCTCCATCAGATCAGCTTTATCTATGGCTATGTTAAAAGCGTCAATCCTTGCCCGTATCGCTAGTCTACCCCTATCTTCTCGCCCTACAATCTAACATTATTGAATTCACAAATCACCATCTACGACCTCATCATCTGTGTGGAAATCAAGGCTAGATCATGCCAAAGCTCACTCCTCCTCTTAGCATCATTATGTGCTTACACAACTGTCAGACACATGTGCAAGCCGGCTACATTCTTGCACTCTAAAGTAATATGCTGGTCTGACATCATCATCACAGTCATCTGCTAGGCATTGGGTTTCCACGCCACACATACTCTGGCTAACTCAGAATGCTGTAGATTAGATACGTGCTCCCATCCCTACGGAAACAAGTACCCAATACTTTGTTTTTTATTCTCCCTGATTTTAGTTTCAACTAAGGCTGCAATAGAAGACCCACTAGTAACAATCCAGTCACAGATTTCCTTCTTTTTTCTCTTGTCGCACCCTCCTTTGATGTTCTACATAACGATAGGCATGCCCTTGTACGCTTGGGCTGCTCCTTCTTCTTATTGCCTTCTCTTTTTTTCTTTGGTTCCACAAATTCTGACTCTTCGGCCTTCGACTCGCTGAGTGCTTCAAACCTATTAGTGGAGTCTGATAGACCCCACCCCTTGAGTTTTCGGTATCCCACTCAAAGTTTTTCTTTTGGATGTAGGTGTGAACTCCCCTTCCTCCTTTTGGCTTGCTTCAGCTTGGTTGCCCTTGGCCATCTCGCCATTATGCATAGTGTTCTTTGTAGGTTGCCCATTCAATTCGTCAGTTGGTGTTGCACCAGCAGTAGGTTGTGCAAACTCGCCATCAACATCCTGTTCCATCCCATTAACAGCAGCAACAGGCTTTTCCGCATGTGTGACTTTGCCCTCAATGACCTTATCTCCTCTTAGCTGTGTGCTAGCTGAAGTCCTCCCATCAGCAGGTTGCTCATCAGTGCATGTCTCATCAGCCGCATCCCCAGCGACTTGTTTGGTTCCCACTGTTTTGGTCTTCTCCATCCACTGCCGGGTATTTCCTTCTATCTTCTTTGCCCCAGCAGTGACCTCGGTCCCCTTGGCCTTGTCTTCCTCAATGCAAGCCTCCTCCGGGTGGCCGAAGGTAGAGCAACGACTGCACCTTGGTGGCCGATGGTCGTACACTATCTCGATCGGCATGGGTTCATGTCCTCAGACATTCAACCACACTCGATCCGCAATGTCCTCTTCAGCTTTAAGTTCTACCAAGACACGTGCTTCATCCGACTCAAGCGAGCGCTCGTCGATGAACAACACCCTGCCCGCGCCAGCAGTGATGGTGCCCGCCGCCGTTCGGGTCCAAGAACGCCCAATAGATCCCAACGTCACCCATGCTGGAATCGTCATGAATGCATCCCTCTTGAGTTTGTCGCCGAACTTGTAGTCTTTGGCTACCATAAGTTGCCCATCAAACCAGCGCAGCCCCAAGTTCAACGCATTTTGCTTTTCAGTAGCGTTCGAGAAATGGATCAAGAAGATCCTGTTCTCCTTCGAGATCAAATCGAATGATCCCTTGGGCTTCCAAGTCCTCCTGATCCAGGCTTGAAGGTACGGGTAGAACGGCCTTTTCCCTAGGACGTAGGCCATCACCGAGTACTCCTAAACATTTCTCATCTTTGCGAATTCCTCCTCTGCCAGTTTGACGTGGATCCTCCCTTCATCTCTGCGTGGCGGTGGGAACGAATCCTCCATGGTCTTACGGGCCGGCGGTTCCCTAAGAACCTGATTCTAGTTCTGACGGAAAGGTGTTGCCGCAACCGTAACGTTAGTGGATGATGTAGCCTCCGCTTCATTGCTGCCTCCGGTCTTCATCCCCTTGGGGTCGGGTGTTGCCGCCGAGCCTGCAACTACGGGCGGGGGGACCGCCGTTGTGTTGCGTCCCACGTTCCCCACCCCGACAGGGTTGGGAGCCCTCCGATCTCCTTCTTTTCCTTTCAGTTGTGTCGCCGTTTGTGCCCCCGCTCCAGTGGCCAGCGGGTTTTGATTCAGTCCACCGTCAGTCCCATGTCCAGGGACGACATCACTCTCTCCTTTCCCATTCTCCCGGTTCTTGTGTGTGCGGGTAGGTTGGGTAGTGGATGCATATGTGTGGGGTGGATGGAGGTGGATGCCTGCGGCCGGAGTGTGCGCCATGCCCTAGGGTCACCGGTCGCCTGGAGATCGCTCCAGCCACACCCTAGGAGATGGAGCGGTTTTGTGTGTGTATTTGTTGTATATATATATATATATATATATATATATATATATATATATATATATATATATATATATATATAATCAAAAGACTACTCAGTAGGGAACTTTGGAGCTTAAACAAGTACATAGCCAAGATTTTCAACAAGAGTACATACAAGTATCATTCAATACCACTAGTCTGTTCAACGAGGAATAGATATAAAAGAGTACCTCTTTTGGAGTCAAGAGTATTATCAATATCCAAGTCAACAAGTTTAACATGTATTTGATCATGGTTCATAATGAGAAAAAACATATATCAACACATAGTTCATTGCTCTAATGACCTATTAGGGCATTCATTCATATATTCTTATTTTCATTGTATTTGTTGCCTCATGGTCATTAACAATGCTAATTTGGCATCATATGATTGAGATGTAGAACTTATACTTTGAACCATAGTCTGATTTGATGTACAAAAATATCAAGTATTGATGATCATAGATTCATTCTAGTCATTTTCATGTACAACCATGTCAAGTGTAGATTGGGTGATGATATAATATTCTAAGTCATGTAATCAAGTCATCAATATAATATCAGAGTACAATAGGGTCGTGATGTAATCATATGCCATGTATATCAAGGTTTTTAATAAGATTAGGGTTTGAAATATTAATAAATAAACCCTAATTAAGATGTATGAGAGAGATATTAAATATCATTATCAGATCTCACTATAACATGACAGAATAATGGTCTCATTTTATTCTAGGAATTTTTTCTAAGAATAATGATATTTTTGAGCATTTTTGCGATATTGGAGCTATTTTGAAACTATTTATTATTAATGAACAATCAGATAATTGCTAGTCAGTAAAAAAGAAAATAAAAAAGGTTTTTCCGACCCATCCTCGCTGATCAGGGGAGGGATCCGATTATGCAGATCCTTCTACTAACCCGCAAAGTAGGGTGGCTCACAAGTAGGGGCAAAAGGACGAAAATGCCCAAGCTGATGGAATACATCGTGACAAATATACAAGGCATATTAGTAATATTAAACATTTGTTTGTTGTAATACAAAAACAAACTTAGCTTGCGTCATAGCTATATCAGTGAGCAGAGGAGAATATGCAAGATAGGGGGAAAAAGAGAAAGCATGACTTGGATTCCAAGCAAGCCAAAAGTGAATGTTTCATTGGCTTCATGGTGTCTGTGTGAAGCTAACGAGCCACTACTTGGCCACAACAAGAAACCACCAGGTCCATGGAGAGAAACAGATGAGAGATGAAGGATTTGGCATTTATTGCAAGCATGAGGGAACTGGGAATCGAGGAAGCTCTGTGGCCCCTAGAGTCATGTGTAGGCCTCGGTTCTATGTGGAAGCAATGAATGAGGCATGTGGAGGTGGACGGTTCTAGGTCAGGTGACACAGGGGGAAGCTTCATTGATGGTGCCCTCTAGACCATCACACATTCACACGAGGGTTTGGAATTCTCTCCTCCTGGGTCTAGAGATGGTACATATGCAAACAATTGGAGGGAGGAGACCACCGAAGTGAGAAACATGCGCATGTTCAGGTGGAAGAAGGAGATAGATCCTTAGGTGGAATTGGAGTGAAGGATGATTAACAAGAGGCTAACAAAACTTTCCATGGTTGTAAATAGGAGCCCCAAGGTCTAGGGTTGCTATGTGCTTCCTCTCTCTTGAGCCCAAGCGACACCATTTTGTGTGTTTTCAAAATAGAGAGAGATGACAGGTCAATTAAGGTTCATTGGGTAGAGGAGGAAATGTAGGATCTAACACAACTGATTTCTCTTGACGAGGGTCAGAGGAGAGGGAGATATCTCCTCCCAAATTTCAGTTCTACTATGTGTTGTCACATCTATAGATTATAGGTTGGGAAGATGACCTTGGGTGCGGGTCATCCCTGGATTTGGGTCCGACAGGGATCCATTTAGACTAGAAATAGGTATTTTGGGGTATACTCTTGGTAAAATCATATCTCTCAATTTCTACATCCGAAAAATATCTAATATTTTAACCAGAGCTTCACTAAGGTCTCACCTAGATTGTCACAGAACCATTCTTACCCCATCCCAATCCCACTGCCTAGACAGTGGTAAAAGGATTGAAGCGCCCGTCCCTGAGTGGCCCAATAGGATCTCACACACTAGCATATACAATAATAAATAACAACTCAAAAACATATAATTTAAAGAAAAAACTAACCCAATTATGAGATTCTGCAGTTTTATCCTTGACATGAGAGTACATCAAGTGTGGAAGTGATCTAGTCAGTGTTCCATTTATTTTTCCTAAAATCAAGAAAATCGAGACACAATCATGCAATTGCACGGTACACTATCAAAATCAAGTAAAATGGTTTATAGCAAAAGAGTATACTTGACAAGACTTATATTCAAAAGTATAAAAAGCAAATTTTCAGAATCCAAAATTTATTTCATAAGATGTTTATTTTGAGCAATGCAATTTTTATTACGAGTTCCCATTATTCTGTAATCAAGAAGCATATTTATATATTTTGTGTGACTCCATTGCCCCAACACGATGGGGGAGGTCACCATGCTCTTTCTCTCCATATGAGGTAGAAGGCCAATGTACAACTTCCACCTCTAAATGAGGAGGTTGTTTGCACTGAATATCAACATTATCAACATCACCATCATCAATATACATGCAGCCATAATGGGCAATATCATTTATGTTCTCATATTTTTCTCAAAATAAAATATAAGAAAAATGGAAGACTAATCAATAGGAAACAGTAGTTGAACCAAGTGTGTAACCAAGTATACAATCAAGAGATACATAAAAGGTATCTTCAATACAACTAAGGAGGAGATATAATAGCATACCTTTCACAGAAGATTTAGAGTACAAAATTTCAACGAGTAATAGGTCAACCCTTTGAGTCAGATCCTAGATCAACAATATTCGAATCAAGAGTCAAGATCATGATATTTGAAAATCATGTTTCGATAATCGAGATTAAGGTTACACTTTTCCTATATCAACCTTAGGGTTAGGTCATCCACTTATAATCAATAATATTTCAATAAATCCAACATTATTCAAGTGTCAAGAATATTTCAAGTGTGGATGACCTACTTAGGTATTTTAGGAACATATGTGTTAATCCTAATTTTTTATGATCATTATCCAAGTCATAATCATCATCATGATGAATTAGAACCATTGGTGTTCAAAACTAGATCAAGTTTTGATTGATATACAAGTAAAGTCATGTGTCAGATATATGATCAAGAATTTTGCAAGATTACGACCAATCATCATAATATCAGGATTAATCCTTATTTCAAGGTGTATGATTCATATTTTAGGGTAGATGAGTCACACGATCAGATTTAAACTCATATTTAGTCAAGTTTGGTTTCAATATGATCATTAGAGTCAGAATTAGGGTTTCTCAAAGATTAAACATCATTATTGGATCATTTGACAAATCATATAAGAAAGGGACCAAATTTAGGGATAATAGTGAAATCCATAAGGAATTAGGATCCTCAGGTATTTTTAAATGATCCATTGTATTTTTCTGATAAAAAAAACTATTTGTTCATAACTTTTGGATCTAGGATGCATTTATTATGATTTAATCAAGATTTGGTATTTTCATCTATTTTCAATGTGAGAGGGTGAAAAAATACCTTAAATTAGATAAAGGCCAACTGTCGGATTAAAATATCGAATGGCCAAGATTGCGTCACGTAGGTGCGTGGCTTGCATGTTGATGGTCCAGTTCAGACTGGATTCACAGTTCAATCCTTCGATTTAGCTGGTTCAACCGTGGTTTACTAGACTGGGTCGCTCTCTCTCCTGGACAGGTGGTTCGCGGTATGTTCTCCTTCACTCAGCACACCCTCGCAAGCTAAAAAGTAGGGCGGAGGGCCTCGCCAGTGAGGGGAGGGCATAGGAGAAGGAGAAACCATCGAGGGAAATGAAGGTGCCTCCTGACCTCATCCTGCCCTCATGAGTTGAAACGTGGTGGCTAGTTGAGGCAAGAAGTAAGGAGGTTGAGATGCCCAAAAAGCAATGGTGGCGGCGCTACTTGGAGTAGCAGGACAACAACAAGGAAAAGAGGGGTGCTTGAGGCCTGGAGGGTCAGAGAGGATGAGTCTGTGTGCAAGATGTGGCTATGACGGTCCTTGAGGGGCCCTTTTATAGAATTGGGGGTAGGTTTAGGGCTTGATCAATCCTTGGTGGAAGCCATGGCCACCAGAGTGAGAGGGGGAGGGGAGGAAGGTGTTTTGGCAGGTATTAGAGAACAACTGATGATAAAAGTAGGATTCTTTGGGTGTGAAAAAGCAAGACTATGTTTTTCTCTTGATTAGAAATTTGAAATGTGGTGCAAGATAGCCTATATGATCATTCACCGATTCTCAGTCTCCTCCCCGCAATCAGCAGGAGGTAGATGATGATTTCATGGCTGCCAGATCAAGCTCAGATATGTGAGAGGCATATCTAAGGGCCAAACATCTCCCTTGATATTTTTCCCCAGATCGCTGACGTGGCATAGCCAATAAAAGGGAAGATAAAAGGCAATAAAAAGGGGGTTTTAGATGCAAAACTTCAAAAAATCGTAGACAGCTACAAGAATGTCCAAATGAGATAAAATTTGGACCACAGGTTCAAAATAATATGTAGAATATTTATAAGAAGTTTGAAAACCATATGAAGAAGCTTGATTGATCAATTTTCTTCTTTGGAAAAAGTGATGAATGAATCCAATTTGTGGTGTTATAATGCGTATAAAATTTATATTGATCACCATTTTTTGAATTTGAGTATCAATATTGACTTAGAAGCCAGGAAAAATAATTTGAGATCATGAGTGAATATAAGGAGGGTAAAACTAGAATTAGTTTGTATTTATGCTAAAATTTCACTTTGTCACATCCTTCCCTCCTTAGAATGGAATTTTGTTCCCAAAATTCTAAAACATCCTCAAAATTGGGATTATCCAAATCCAGATCATATCCTCAAATATTGGAACATCCTCAACTGTACAGTCAAAATCATATCCTCAAAGTTCAAGTAGTACAATAATCATAATTGAGATTCCATGTTCCACATCATAACCAACTTGGTACCAACATCATTTCATCATCGAGCAACCGAGTATCAAGGTCATCACATATATTATTTAAAGTCATCATATGAGTCATAAATATGGAAAGCATTCTATTGATCACAAATTTGGAGAGATCTTAGGTCAGGCATATAGAGTTCTTAAATCATGTGTACAAGGTGACTTTCAATCCCACAATTTCAGGGTCCTAGCTTCTACATTGGCCTAGGTGGGGCTATTCATCCATGATTTGAGATTTCATATTTCAACAATTCAAGACAACATCATACTTTGAATATCATGATTTTGAGCTCAAGATCAATAGGAGGTCCCACCCTAGTCCTAATTAGAGCTAAACCCTAAGTCATTAATCGAGAGAGTCAATATAGTCATAATTTCAAATTTTGGGATTAGGAAAGTCACTATTTATATATAAGGGTGGTCTCGAGATCCATATCATGTTTCAAGATTTTGTGCATCAACATCAAGAGTTGGAATTTTAGACATCAAGAACATATGTATAAATATTCCAAAGCTAGGGTTTAGATTCCTATTTAGACCTTGGGGGAGATCACTCGTCTATATTCATTTTCAAGCAACAATATTTAAGCAATATTCGAGCAACATATCAAGATTCTATTATCACGGTATCCAAGGTTGATGAATGATCTAGACCTGGGTATATCTAGGAAGACAACCACAAGCTATAGCCAGCATTGTCATATATCAAGGTCATTATTAAATCAATATTCAAGATCGAGTATCAACCATGGTTTAAACCTATTAGGCTTAGGCCAATCCAAATCGGGTGAAAGGGGATACCTTTCCAAACTCTAAATAATCAACAAGATGAAAATTTAGAGGTAGTCATAATAGCGATGTGACCTAGGTAAGGGGAGTCATGTGATGAGTGCATACTCATCATGATTTTCAATTACCTTTTTGGAACAATTTAATATCTATTCCACATCTTTTCACCATAATATGAATCATAATGCACAAAACTACTCAGTGATTCAATAATCAAGGTTTTAACTAAATATCTTTCATTTTATGCAGGTGTAGCAGGCAACTCCATGAAAACGGTCTCAAGACCGTTTGGATCCATGCGGTCTCAAGACCGTTTGCTGGAATACACAAAGAACAAGATGAAACCAGTTGCCCAAGAAGTCCACGCGGTCTCAAGACCGTTTGGTCCCATGCGGTCCCAAGACCGTTTGGTCCCATGCGGTCCCAAGACCGTTTGGTCCCATGCGGTCCCAAGACCGTTTGGTCCCATGCGGTCCCAAGACCGTTTGGTCCCATGCGGTCCCAAGGCCGTTTGGTCCCATGCGGTCGCAAGACCGTTTGGTCCCATGCGGTCCCAAGGCCGTTTGGTCCCATGCGGTCCCAAGGCCGTTTGGTCCCAAACGGTCCCAAGACCGTTTGGTCCCGCGTGGTCCCAAGACCGTTCGATGCAAGCGCAAGGATCGATTGAAGAACTAAAGCCGCGCGACCACGCCAAATCCAGGACCGATCAAAGCAAGACCGTTTGGCGCTCAAACGACCTCCAAACCGTTTGATGCCCAAACGGTCTCAAGACCGTTTGATGCCCAAGCGGTCTCAAGACCGTTTGGCGCCCAAACGGTCTCAAGACCGTTTGGCACCCAAACGGTCTCCAAACCGTTTGGAGAAGATATTTCCAGCAACCTATCCAAACCGTTTGGGATCAGATCTGAAACTATAAATAGACCCCCAGGGTCCCCATTTCGAGGTATCGGTTCCGGACGCCGAAAGGCTGCCAGAGCACCACACCGATCAAGTTCCACTCCATCTACTGCTGGTGTTGCGTCCAAGGAGGCCAAGAAGAGGAAGAAGACGGTGCAAGGAGCGCATCTTCTTCACCGAGCTACGTCCACCCTCTGCACCGAGCTCATGGCGGATCTATCTTTCTCTCCTATCCTTCTTGTATCTCGTATCATGAGCGAGTAGTCCTCTTTCGCTGGGGTGCGGGGACTAGCCCCGCTGCCCATGCAAACCATGTTCTTTTGTTAAACTTTCCATGGCAATGTATATAACTCTTCATTTTGTCGTTTATCGTTAAGCTTGTAGGTTGGTTATGTGCGTGTTTTCATCTTTGTGCTCCCTATGTTGTGATAACTTCAATGCATGGGTTCCTATGTTGCGATAACTTCAAGGCATGGGTTGGAACGTCGTTTAGCATGTTTGACCCTTGACGATAACTTCCGATGGGTTCCTTGAGGTCGTAAGTGTATGATCCGCGAGGGGACGAGCCATCTAGCCTTCGGTGATGCTTCTGTGCGCCTAACGCCTGTATAGGGGGTTCACAACCTTAGTTGGATTTTGCATCATCTTGCTAAACGTCGATGTTTGCTCGCATGTCACCTTCCTGCTTGTTTATCGGTTAACGCGGATGACTCCCAAACTAGAAATAGGATGGGATTTCATCGAGGTCGTAAGTGTATGATCCGTGAGGGGACGAGCCATCTAGCCTTCGGTGACGCTTCTGTGCGCCTAACGCCCGTATGGGGGGTTCACAACCTCCGTGGATTTCTGTATCTTCAGAGCCGTAAGACATGTGATCCGGATGGCGATGAGAAATCGGCTGCCTATGGTGATGCTTACGCGGACCTAACGCCCGTATGGGGGGTTCTGCAGCAGCTCTATTTGGAGTGTTATATCGTGCCTGGTTTGTTTGCAAAAGAGTATGTTTGTGAGTGTAGCGGTGGTCAAACCCGGTACCATCCCAGTGATTCCATATCATTGATCTAAACCCATCTTTTATTCCGCATTTACTTTCTTGCAATTAGTTTAATCAAACCAAAATCAACCAATTGTTCTAAATATTAGTTTTACTTGGGCTAGATCTAACTGACAAAGATTCTTAAAAACGTTGTCCTTTGGGTTCGATCCTCAACTATACTGCGATAAGATCCGTCCGCTTGCGGGTGGTATTGTTGCACTTGGTTTTGGTAAAAGCTCGGGGATATAAACCCCGAGTGAATTTGTTAGTGCATTCAAAAAGCCACATCAAATTCTGGCGCCGTTGCCGGGGACAACAGAATCAGTCAGTCAAATCTAGTTCTTTTAAGACTAATCTAGGATTTTGTTTTCTTTTTGAAACTATCGCTCGTCTATTTGATCTTTAATCTACACCAAGGATCTCACTTTCAAACCTTTTCAAATTTCAGGTGCTCTTTGACGATTAGTGCATGCACCGTTCGGATAGTCTCGGACTGACTGCGAGCTTTGATCCCGAAATCGATAGAACCTTCCATCGTCAGATCCGAGAGAATCGAGCCAGAATGGCGCAAGAAGAAGAAGAAGTAGCCCGTAGGGTGGCTCAAGCCATCAATGCGCAGAGAGAAAGGTTCATGCAAGAAGCTAGAGCTGCGGTTCAACAGGAGATCTTAGCAGCACAGGCAGCAGCGCAGGCAGCGGAACTTCAGAAGGATCTTAGAGAGTTCTCTATCCCAAAGGCCGCGAATGTCTATCATCCGGTGCAGCCTCCTCCCATCGAAGCTGCCAACTTTGAGATTAGAGCACATTGGATAACCTTGCTTCAAAACAACCCATTCTACGGTAAACAAGCTGAAGACAGCCAAGGTCATCTTCTCAGATTCATTGACCTGTGTGCTATGACGAAGCAAAATGGAGTCTCTGATGATGCTATTCGACTCCGTCTCTTCAAGTACTCTCTGGCTGATAGAGCCATTAGTTGGTACAACTCACTACAGAGTGATGTACCCATCACCACCTGGGAGCAGCTTCAAAATGCCTTTCTGGAAAAGTTCTACCCCCCATCTCTTACATATGAGATCAGGGGACGAATCACAAATTTCACTCAAGTCCCAGGAGAAACTCTTTCCGAAGCTTGGGATAGATACAAGGAGCTCCTACGCAAATGCCCACACCATGGAATTCCTAAGAACCAGCTGATAGAGATATTCTACAGGGGTGTGGAAGATGATGTTAAGATGTTCCTTGACTCTTCGTCTGGAGGGAACTTCATGCGGCAAAGTTACGACAGCGCATGGAGAGTAGTCACCCTGGGAGCAGAAAATCAAGCCAACTGGGGAAGATCTGTTGGTAAAGGAGTCTTAAAGGTAGCTATGGCTGATGCTATCCCAGAATACAAATCTATAGCTGAAACTTTGAAAGTCTTGGTTGCAAAGCAAGATCACATAGAATCATCCCTTGCTGCGATTGGAAGAGGACATTCTCCAACTAGGCAACCAGAACAAGTCAAGTCCACTTCTTTGTTTTGTGAAGCGTGCAAAGGCACTGACCATTCCACACTATCATGCAATGTTCTCTATGATGTAGTTTTAAGCAACGCCTGTGGGCAAGGAGATAATTGCCAGATGGAAAATCTTAATGCTATTAATACCAACCCTGGGCAGAACTATTACAATCCGAATCAAAATAGGAATCACCCAGGCTTCCAGTACGGAAATCCTTCAGGAGCTATGAACTCGCATCAATTTGTTCCAAATAATCAACCAAGAGGCCCATCTGGGTATCAGTTTAACCAGCAACAGAACTTTGGGAATCAAGGAAACTTCAAGGGAAACTTTCAGAATAGAAACTATAATAATTATCAGAATAACTCTCAGTATCAAAGCTTGAACCAACAACAGGGTCAAACAGGATCCATCCCTTCTGATGACAAGCTATCTACCATTGAAAAGTTATTTCAAACACAACAAACGATGATAGCCAATCAACAAGCCCAACAGAAGGCTATTGAAACTCAACTAGCTCAACTTGCTGCTAGTATTAAGCCACAAGCTGGAGTCTTCGCCGGACAACCTGAGAACAATCCGAAACATCTGGAGCAGCTGAAGGTTATCGCCACAACATCAAGGAAAAGTTATTTGGATCCCCCAACAAAAACAACTATGGATATCCCTGAGGAGAATGAACCTTTGACGGACCAAAACTCGACAACACCAGAATCGCAACCGAAGGAAAGAAATACTGATAAGGGAAGTTCTGAGGAATCTATCGATGAAGAAGTAGAGACACCTAAACCGGATATTCCTGCATATAAGCCTCGTGTTCCTTTCCCATCCCGTCTGAGGGAAACCAAGCTTGATACTAGATTCATCAAATTCAAAGAGGCTATGAAAAAGCTCCATGTTGATATACCATTCCTAGATGCTCTTAATGAGATACCAGCCTGGACCAAGTATCTAAAGTCGCTTCTCACCAAGAAGTACATCACTGAAGAATATGAAACTGTAAAATTGGCTGCTACCACATCAGATATCATACTAAGCAAGATGCCTAAGAAACAAAAAGATCCAGGATCCTTCGGAATCTCATGTCACATTGGCGACTCATCATGCAAGAAAGGATTGGCAGATCTTGGCGCAAGTATTTCTATTATGCCGCTCAGTCTATGCAAGAGACTAGGGTTTGAAGAATTGCTTCCAACTGCTATGACAATTCAACTTGCGGATAATTCGGTAAAAAAGCCGTTAGGAATTCTCGAAGACATCCCGGTCAAGGTAGGCAAGGACGCATATGTCCCATGTGATTTTGTTATCATGGACATAAAAGAAGACACCAAATACCCTATTATCTTCGGTCGTCCATTCCTCGCCACTGCTAGAGCCCTTATCGATGTTGAAGCCGGAACCTTACTGCTCAGGTTAGGTAAAGAAACTCTGGAGTTCAAAGTTTTTGAAAGCATGAGAAGACCGAGTATACAGGAGGAAGTCTATCTGATAGATTGTGTTGAGCAGATGTCACAACTTACTCAAGAATATCACGAGTCATGCGATCCCTTGGAAATTTCTCTATATGACCTTTTTAATGATGAACCTACTGACCAACAAGATAAGGATTGCACCGAACCTCCCGACTCTGCTAAAGGAAATCCTGAAGCTACCTATGAAGAATTAAAGGTTACCGAAACCCCAGAAGAAATCAGTGAAAAACCAGAACCTCCTGAAATGAAGCACCTACCTGAAGGGCTGAAGTATATGTTTTTAGACGATCTCAAAGTTTGTCCTGTCATTATTAACTCTGGTTTAACGACCAAACAAGAAGAGCAACTTCTGGAGGTATTAAAGGAGAGCAAGAAAACCATAGGCTACAAAATAAGTGATCTCACAGGGGTCAGTCAAGCCTTGTGCATGCACAGAATCCCCATGATGGAAGACCATAAGCCAACGATCGAGCATCAACGAAAGTTGAACCCGAATATGAAGGAAGTGGTTCGTCGTGAGATCATCAAACTCCTTACAGCTGGAATAGTATACCCGATATCGGACTCACCATGGGTGAGCCCAGTTCATGTTGTACCCAAGAAAGGAGGTACTACTGTCACAAGAAATGAAAACAATGAGCTCATCCCCACCCGAACAGTGACTGGGTGGAGGATGTGTATTGATTATAGAAAATTAAACAAGGCCACTCGGAAGGATCATTTTCCTATGCCCTTCCTCGATCAAGTTTTGGAAAGATTGGCCCATCAAGAATATTTCTGTTACCTGGACGGATACTCTGGATTCTATCAGATCCCCATACATCCAGATGATCAAGAAAAAACAACTTTCACCTGTCCCTTCGGGACATATGCTTTTAAAAGAATGCCTTTTGGTCTGTGTAATGCCCCTGCAACTTTTCAACGTTGCATGACTGCCATTTTTGCAGGGCTTACTGAAACAGTTATGGAGGTTTTCATGGACGATTTTTCCGTATATGGTGACTCCTTTGATTCTTGTCTTAAGCATCTCTCCATGGTCCTCAAACGTTGTGAAGAAGCACATCTGGTGCTAAATTGGGAGAAATGCCACTTTATGGTAAAGGAATGCATCATCTTGGGCCACAAGGTTAGTAATAAAGGAATTGAAGTTGATAAGGCCAAGATAGAAGTCATCTCTAAACTGGAAATCCCCACAAATGTAAAAGAAGTTCGCGCATTCCTTGGTCACGCTGGATTCTATAGAAGGTTTATATGTGATTTTTCCAAGATAACGAAGCCGATGACTAATCTACTTTTAAAGGATGCTGATTTCAATTTCAATGAAGAATGCGTCAAAAGTTTTGATATGCTGAAGAAAGCCCTTACAACTACTCCCATCATTAGAGCTCCCGACTGGGACCACCCCTTTGAAATTATGTGTGATGCCAGTGATTACGTGGTGGGTGCTGTCTTAGGACAATGCATAGAGAAGAAACATTATGTGATCTATTATGCATCAAAGACCCTCGACGAAGCTCAAAGGAATTATGCTACTACTGAAAAGGAGCTTTTAGCAGTCATTTATGCTTTCGACAAATTCAGATCCTACCTTACTGGTTCGAAGGTAATCGTTTACACTGACCATGCTGCTATCCGTTATCTTATGACAAAGAAAGATGCTAAGCCAAGGCTGATCAGATGGATACTCCTTCTACAAGAATTCGACCTAGAAATAAGAGATAAAAAAGGGACGGAGAATGTCGTGGCAGATCACCTGAGTCGCATCCACACTCTGGATGCTGAAGGGATTCCGATAAACGACTCTCTACCAGATGATCAGCTTATGAGAGTCTCAGGATTCGAACCATGGTATTCATACTTAGTAAACTACCTTGCCACCGGAGTCATCCATCCTCAATACACCGGGAATGCTCTGAAGAAATTTATGCATGATGTGAAGCATTACTATTGGGATGAACCATATATTTTCAAACTCTGTGCAGATGGATTGTATAGACGTTGTGTCGCCGAAGAAGAAGCCCATTCTATTTTAGAACAATGCCACTCAGGACCCGTGGGTGGGCATATGAGCTCTAAAAAGACTGCCTTAAAAGTTTTGCAATGTGGATTTTTCTGGCCAACTTTATCCAAGGACTGTTATGATTTTGTCATATCATGTGATAAGTGTCAAAGAGCTGGCAATATAACCAAGAGAGACGAAATGCCACTGAATCTATGGCAAGAAGTCGAGATATTTGACGTCTGGGGAGTGGACTATATGGGGCCATTCCCATCTTCTAATGGATTCTCTTACATCCTTGTGGCGGTGGACTACGTCTCCAAATTGGTTGAAGCTATACCAACCGTCACTTGTGATTCAAAACCAGTCACCAAACTGTTCAAAGATATTATCTTCCCACGGTTCGGAGTGCCGAGAACCGTGATATCTGACGGAGGATCCCACTTCATTGAAAGAAGCCTTGAAGCTCTTCTACGAAAATATGGTGTCTCACACAAGATAGCTTTGCCTTATCATCCACAAACCAGTGGATAGGTAGAGGTCTCCAACCGACAACTTAAGGCTATCCTTGAGAAAACCGTTGGACGTAATCGAAAAGATTGGGCGACAAAAATCAACGACGCCTTATGGGCTTATCGCACTGCTTATAAGACTCCCCTTGGGACTACCCCTTTTCGATTGATATATGGAAAGAGTTGCCACCTGTTAGTCGAACTTGAACATAAGGCATGGTGGGCAATTAAACAAATAAACTTCGATATGAAACAAGCGGGTCAAGCCAGAATTCTGCAACTCCATGAGCTGGATGAACTCAGAATGACAGCCTATGAGAATGCACGAATCTACAAAGAACGTACAAAACTCTGGCATGATAGACATCTGAAACAAAAAGACATACGAGTGGGAGACCAAGTTCTAGTTTTCAACTCCAGATTAAAATTGTTCCCAGGAAAACTCCGCTCACGTTGGTGCGGACCTTACATCGTCAAAAGCATCTCTCCCCATGGTGCTTTCTCTTTATGGAGCGACGGGTCTGGCGAATTTATAGCAAATGGTCACCGCTTGAAAAGATACTTCACACCAGCTGACAAAGGCACCGAAATAATGTTGGAATTCAGCAATCCAAAGGACCCACCATAATTCCGAAGAACTCTGTCGAGCCATCGACATAAAACAAAGGCACTTGTCGGGAGGCAACCCGACCAATAAATCTATTTTACTTTTCCTTTTCAAATTTTGTTCCTTATAGTTAAATTTTCCTTCAATAAAATTTGCCTTATGAGAGAGTTTTTCTTTCAGGACACGAGATCGGATTGGTTCTGATCAGAACGAATTCATTCTCGACAGTCATACCTGGTGTTTCCTTTCCCCTCCATCTTGAATTTAGGGTTTGCTCGAGGACGAGCAAATCTCTAAGTTCGGGGTGGAGGGTGGGTGGTACGTATTCCACTTCCACATACACACCCTCTTTTCATATTCAATATGTTTCTATCATAAAATTTTTCAAAATTTTGAACAGATACCTGATGAAATTTTGTCTTTTGTTGATAAAAATGTAACTAACTTTTTGCTATGCATCTTCTATCATAACATCCTCCTTATTCAAAGCAAATCCTCAAGAGGACTGACTTTTGAAACTTGCCTGAAATCATCCTGTGAAACTTATGATTCCTAACACCATAATTCTTTTTACATAATGATAAGTATCTGTCAAACTGATAGGGATCAAACACGTCGCGCTTCCTAACTGACTAGTGGAACAATGGCTCAGAAACCCCACCGGATCCGCATCAAGTCATTATTTGAGCAGAGTATGACAAAGAGAATAACCCGGTTTTGAATTGTAAATCAAGTTGCATCCTGATCTGAACTCTCTTCTACACTTCTTCTATCATCTTCGTATCCCTCCATCCATAAATACCACCAAAATAGCCAAACTTGTGACAAACCCTAAGTTCGGGGTGGCACGCCACTTTCCCCATATCTGCTTCTTCCATACCCCTTCCAATAAATAGGGGTGTACCACCAAAAATGCAATCTCGAGTCGAATAGAGGAGAGATCTGCAATAAAAAGATGCCAAAGTGCACACAAAATAAATGCAATCTCGAGTCGAATAGAGGAGAGATCTGCAACAAAAGATGCCATAGCGCACACAAAAAATATGCAATAAATGAAATTGCAAAACAAATAAAAATCTCGAGTCGAATAGAGGAGAGATTTACTTCTTCTTTCCATACCACCTTTCACTCCTTTTTCTACCTAAGGGCACAATACATGCCCTACTGTGATAACCTAGATTTTTGAGTTTTAATAACTAATATAATAATTAGAGACAAGCATTCTATGTATGATGTCCAAATACCAAATTGAGGAATTGGTTATACAATTATGAATTCCTTCTCAAAAATTGGTGATTGGAAATATGATGGAGGACTATGATGCCTAATTGAATTCAATTATGAATGAATGTCCTTTCTGATTAATTAAGTCCTCATAAGACCAATCATACATTTGGTGATCCAGTGAGTAGTGAACTAATTTCCTTTTGAGGAATTATGTATATATGAACCAATGTTAGAGTTTGATGTCAATCTTGATTATTTCGGCTTATCAATTTCTTTTAATACCATCCCTAGTATTTTATAAAGTCAAATTACATGAAATATGACATATAGCCAATTGACATGGCCAACATTCGGATTTTAACTCCAATTTTACATCATAGCTACATCATGACATTATGAAGATACACCTAAAATTTTGTGTCAATTGGATCAACCAATTAAGGGATA
The DNA here is from genome assembly GCA_963693085.1 of Alisma plantago-aquatica. Lineage (NCBI taxonomy): Eukaryota > Viridiplantae > Streptophyta > Magnoliopsida > Alismatales > Alismataceae > Alisma > Alisma plantago-aquatica. The sequence continues at coordinate 112,449,752 of OY856413.1, forward strand.
TGATCAATTTAATTTTGTGTATTTTTATTCCACTCATTTGAACCCTAGGACCTAAGTTTGGGGTTTATTTGAATTAAATGTGTGACACCATGTGTCACGCAGCCTTTGGAAGCTTAGGCGCGGGCCTTATTATGGGCCAAGCTAACGTTGGCCGTTGATCAGCAATCCAGCGGGGGAGACTTCGTCTCCTACCTTCCGCTTTTCTCGGCCGATCTCAGAAGAACCAGCCTAACACCGGGGCTACCTCGCATGCCTAGCTTCCCCAGCTTTTGCGCGATATTTCTTGGAGGACCGATTCTACTCCTCAGCCCGAACTCAACGAACCCTACTAGGTCTGCTACCATGCCCGGAGCAGGGATAACAACTCTCTGCCATCTCACGCTTCACTGGCGGCAGGACCTAGTTAGGGCTTTTCCCTCCCACACCTCCTCGTGCCTTTTTAAGGCCTCCAACGGCTTCGCCCGACCTCCTTTAGACCTCCAGGAAGCTCAATTCGAAACAATCGATCTCCAAGAACCTCCCCCAAGTCCACCTTCCTCTCCGCAGCCGCACCACCTCGGCGGCACCACATAGTTCTCGCCCCACTAAATACAACCTTCCATCACCTTCACCTCGATCCAACGATGCTTCTCGGCTAGAACAAACCACTCCAGATCATCTCTTCGTCCCTGACCTCCTCCTCTCCGGTGACCCCTTCATCCACAATGGCGGATCACCGCTCCAAGGGGAGCCATGAACTGACACCGTGCCGTCCGGATCCGGTTCAAACTGGCAAAGGTGACCGCATGATTGCCTGCACCTGAGAGACCCTCTTCTGACCTTGCGATCTCACCGGAGTTGAGCGTCGCGGCGGCGCACACAGTGAACAGAGTCGCAATCTGGATCGCGGGGGATCTGTGAGCGAGTAGAGATCGGACCAATTGGTCCAGCTAGTGAACCAAGCGGCCCAATCACAAACCACAGCTTTCTGGACTGCAAACCGTCAGTGAACCGAGCCCAAACCAACGTGGATCGGCCGATTCAATGTGATCCAAAGTCGGGAGGTCGCCCCACCCAAAGAGCCACGTGGCGAGACGAGATTCGCTGAAAAAGGTAAATCTTCAATAATTTACCAAATCTTGCAAAAGCCATAGTAATTAGTATGATTATCAGAAAAATACAAATAAGGTATCAAAATTCTCAGAAAAATATGTAGAACAACATGAAAGCTTAATATCAGACTTTTTATGCTTTAATATTAGCAATATCATATAAGACATGTAATACTTGTTTAATGGAAAATAAATAGCAAATGATGATATTAAATTATGGAAAAATGTCAGTAAGTCCATAACCATGTTTATAATGCACCTTATGTCAGTTAGGGTCATTTTATGACATGAAGTCATGTAATTTTCTTAAAATGACTAATTAGGGCTAATAACCCTATATAAATTGTAATTATTGCACACATGCTCAATAAATGGTGGAATTTACAGAGTAGGTTTATATCAGTAATCTAAAGTTAAGATGTAAATCAGATATCAGTGAGACATATATAATTCATGTTATATGAAGATGAATACTAATACCTGGTTTTAAAACCCTAATCTAGATTAATGATGTAACCTAGGGTTAGTATGTGCATAAAAATAGAATATGGAACCTGATATTCAGATAATGAATCATAATCTGTAAAATGACATCAGTAAGATAAATATAAGGTAAGAATACAAGTAATCATGAGAGTAACATAATGAGATAATATAAACCCTAATGAACACGACTAGGGTTAAGATGATTAGAATCTGATGATAGTATGTGGTCTTATCTTAATCAGGTGATGACCAGATATGTACATGATCCAGAATGTAAATAGGAATCTCTGAATCAGGTACGTGGGTTTATTTAATTATATGACTATGGTTTTCTTGCTTGCAATCATGATATGTATGTATGCTCTCTTCTATTTGCAAATATTGGATGTAGTATTGCTATGTAGTACCCGTTGTTTTGTCACTTGAAAACATAAATTATGAGTAGATGTTTTGTAGTTATTTAAGGTGTTCATTATCCCCCTTACGAGGGAATGGATTAATGTTGGCTAGTACACCTCCCTAGAGCACACGGTGTACAGGGAGTTTCCCTAGAGTACTTGGTACACGGGGATGGGCCCAATATTTATGTTTTGGTACTAGTCCACCTTGATAATGCAATTCATCTAGGAAAATGACTTAAATTGGCATATTTCGCTTAATAAAGAAGTGTTTTCTATGATTTTCCTTCCTTCTGCAAATCTTTTTCAAAAATTATGCAAGCCATAAATATATGTATCTTTCTTCCCACGTACACAACACCTTGTGTGTTGATTTGTTGTTTCACGTATGTTTTAGGTTCAGAGATAGCATGGGAGGAAAAGTACAGGATGTGAGCAAGTTGTTCAGGTTGTACCTATTGTGAAGATCCTAGTTAGCATACATGTTCTTAGACTTGTAAATCATCTTTCAATATGCAAGTGTAATTCATTATGTAATAAGTCCAGTTTGTATAAAAATACATGTTGAATGTTGAATATGTTATGGTTGTATGTTCATGTATGCGTATTATGCTTCCGCATCACGTTCTGATATGATTGTTTGATGTCTTCGGATTATGGGGTCTCATTCCCAATAGGGTTTGGAGAAGCCAAAATCCGGGGACGTCACAGTTGGTATCAGAGCATGAACAATAGCTACACCTAACAATTGCTCACCATGAAACATAAAAACTAAATTTCACCTTTCACCTTAAACCTTAGAAACTTAGTAAGTTGTTCTATAGGAATAAGGTTGACCTAGCCTCTAGGTTAGAACCTAGATGTTCGAGAACTAGGTTTAGACAAGTGTGTGAAACCCTTTCCATATAGAGCTCATATGTATTGGGTAGCTACACTAGTCTACACCATGTTCTCACCATTTCACTAGGTTACATGACACCAGGCTATCTACTGTGTGTTGGACACTCGAGTTTGCTGGTTTGGTTTTGTTTCCCAATCGGCTCGCACCTCGACAGTTCTCTCTGACGCCTTCTTTCTCGGAGAAAAACTATATAATACTTTATTAGATATATGTAAATATAAAAATGTGTCCATCACACAGGAGAGTAGTGGGTGTTCGTGCAACCTAAGTGAAAGGGAGTGACATCAGTCTAGAAGAGAGAGTAGTCTAGATTAGATGTCTAGAGCCGTATCAATATATGTGATACAAAGTGTAGATGATAGAATGGTAGTTGATATAAGCATGGATGATCTTATTTAAGTTCTACCTCTAATGATATAAGTTGCTTTATAAGGATTTAAGTTGTATATGACCTGAATCCAATTTTGAAGAATCTAAGCTAAGTCGTGATAATGATAGTACATCCCCTTTTCCTACTTAAGATAAGTTAAGTTAAGATAGAGATGAGTGTGCATGAGCCTCAAGCTCTTTTACAAAGGAGGACCTCTAGTGTTAGGACAAGATATGTGGTGAACTCCAGAGAGAGTGAGACCCACAAGGAGAGGGTCAATGGACCTACCCTACAATATATGAAAATATGTGAAATGATGTGTCCTAAGCTGGGTTACTCCTAAGTAAATGAGTTGAGTCATGTTGCATGATTCAAATCCATATGTGAGAATTGGATAAAATAAAAGGATGGGTAGATGACCCATATGATAAAGTCAATCCTTTGGCTGAGTTAGGTCCTAGCTAGAGTGACATATTTTGTGAATCTCGTCATTAGTTGCAAGTGAGGTAATATATGAAATGTAGTTATGAGAGTATGATGCTTTGTGCAAAAGATACTCAAAATACATGTTCTCCCTTCTTCTTCTCTTTCTTAATATAAAATGATAGAAACCTCACTTGAGCTATATAGATGAGTTATATATGAGAAGTCACTCGTATAAGCTTGACCTATTATATACCCCCCTATATCATACATGAAGCACCAAGATTGAAATCATGATAAGTTTGACTTTAGAATATTCTTTTCCCCTTCATATGAAACATGAAAGATATGATGTTGAGATCATGGGATAAACTTATATATTCTCTTTTTCCCTTCACATAATACATGTAAGACATAAAAAGTTGAACTCATGAACTTGAATAAAGATAGTTTTGGATCATAGGATATATGATCAGAAATACAGTTTGTTACTTGATCTTTCTCAATGTGTGAGTCTAAGTTGAGTATGCATATCACACCATAGGGTGAAACCCTGATGGTCAAGCATGTTATGTAAGCCCATCCTATGTATAAAAATCCTAATATCAAGGATGAAGATAAATCTCCTTTAATGCTGAAATCATTGTAAGATGTTAATGATGTTAGATTTGAACGATCCGAATACCATGGCATATTAATGAATTCCTCTTGGACTTTTAAGGTATGATCAGAACTGGTATCCTTAGGGGTGATGCAATCCTAAGATAATAGAATGTCAAGTTCTGACTAAGCCTTTATATGATGATTCAATTCTATTTAAAAAAAAAATGTTATTCTTCAACCTATATAAGGTGGGGTGATACACCCTAGATGCTCTAGAACCTAAAATGTTGACTTGGGATACATATAGAAATATGATAACTTTGACACCTAGAAGTGGTGGCGTACGTTAATTTGAAATCCTTGATGTCACTTTGAGTATAAGATTGGTTGAATTTCGAGGACGAAATTCCATATAAGGTGGGGTGAATGTGATAACCTAGATTTTTGAGTTTTAATAACTAATATAATAATTAGAGACAAGCATTCTATGTATGATGTCCAAATACCAAATTGAGGAATTGGTTATACAATTATGAATTCCTTCTCAAAAATTGGTGATTGGAAATATGATGGAGGACTATGATGCCTAATTGAATTCAATTATGAATGAATGTCCTTTCTGATTAATTAAGTCCTCATAAGACCAATCATACATTTGGTGATCCAGTGAGTAGTGAACTAATTTCCTTTTGAGGAATTATGTATATATGAACCAATGTTAGAGTTTGATGTCAATCTTGATTATTTCGGCTTATCAATTTCTTTTAATACCATCCCTAGTATTTTATAAAGTCAAATTACATGAAATATGACATATAGCCAATTGACATGGCCAACATTCGGATTTTAACTCCAATTTTACATCATAGCTACATCATGACATTATGAAGATACACCTAAAATTTTGTGTCAATTGGATCAACCAATTAAGGGATATGATCAATTTAATTTTGTGTATTTTTATTCCACTCATTTGAACCCTAGGACCTAAGTTTGGGGTTTATTTGAATTAAATGTGTGACACCATGTGTCACGCAGCCTTTGGAAGCTTAGGCGCGGGCCTTATTATGGGCCAAGCTAACGTTGGCCGTTGATCAGCAATCCAGCGGGGGAGACTTCGTCTCCTACCTTCCGCTTTTCTCGGCCGATCTCAGAAGAACCAGCCTAACACCGGGGCTACCTCGCATGCCTAGCTTCCCCAGCTTTTGCGCGATATTTCTTGGAGGACCGATTCTACTCCTCAGCCCGAACTCAACGAACCCTACTAGGTCTGCTACCATGCCCGGAGCAGGGATAACAACTCTCTGCCATCTCACGCTTCACTGGCGGCAGGACCTAGTTAGGGCTTTTCCCTCCCACACCTCCTCGTGCCTTTTTAAGGCCTCCAACGGCTTCGCCCGACCTCCTTTAGACCTCCAGGAAGCTCAATTCGAAACAATCGATCTCCAAGAACCTCCCCCAAGTCCACCTTCCTCTCCGCAGCCGCACCACCTCGGCGGCACCACATAGTTCTCGCCCCACTAAATACAACCTTCCATCACCTTCACCTCGATCCAACGATGCTTCTCGGCTAGAACAAACCACTCCAGATCATCTCTTCGTCCCTGACCTCCTCCTCTCCGGTGACCCCTTCATCCACAATGGCGGATCACCGCTCCAAGGGGAGCCATGAACTGACACCGTGCCGTCCGGATCCGGTTCAAACTGGCAAAGGTGACCGCATGATTGCCTGCACCTGAGAGACCCTCTTCTGACCTTGCGATCTCACCGGAGTTGAGCGTCGCGGCGGCGCACACAGTGAACAGAGTCGCAATCTGGATCGCGGGGGATCTGTGAGCGAGTAGAGATCGGACCAATTGGTCCAGCTAGTGAACCAAGCGGCCCAATCACAAACCACAGCTTTCTGGACTGCAAACCGTCAGTGAACCGAGCCCAAACCAACGTGGATCGGCCGATTCAATGTGATCCAAAGTCGGGAGGTCGCCCCACCCAAAGAGCCACGTGGCGAGACGAGATTCGCTGAAAAAGGTAAATCTTCAATAATTTACCAAATCTTGCAAAAGCCATAGTAATTAGTATGATTATCAGAAAAATACAAATAAGGTATCAAAATTCTCAGAAAAATATGTAGAACAACATGAAAGCTTAATATCAGACTTTTTATGCTTTAATATTAGCAATATCATATAAGACATGTAATACTTGTTTAATGGAAAATAAATAGCAAATGATGATATTAAATTATGGAAAAATGTCAGTAAGTCCATAACCATGTTTATAATGCACCTTATGTCAGTTAGGGTCATTTTATGACATGAAGTCATGTAATTTTCTTAAAATGACTAATTAGGGCTAATAACCCTATATAAATTGTAATTATTGCACACATGCTCAATAAATGGTGGAATTTACAGAGTAGGTTTATATCAGTAATCTAAAGTTAAGATGTAAATCAGATATCAGTGAGACGTATATAATTCATGTTATATGAAGATGAATACTAATACCTGGTTTTAAAACCCTAATCTAGATTAATGATGTAACCTAGGGTTAGTATGTGCATAAAAATAGAATATGGAACCTGATATTCAGATAATGAATCATAATCTGTAAAATGACATCAGTAAGATAAATATAAGGTAAGAATACAAGTAATCATGAGAGTAACATAATGAGATAATATAAACCCTAATGAACACGACTAGGGTTAAGATGATTAGAATCTGATGATAGTATGTGGTCTTATCTTAATCAGGTGATGACCAGATATGTACATGATCCAGAATGTAAATAGGAATCTCTGAATCAGGTACGTGGGTTTATTTAATTATATGACTATGGTTTTCTTGCTTGCAATCATGATATGTATGTATGCTCTCTTCTATTTGCAAATATTGGATGTAGTATTGCTATGTAGTACCCGTTGTTTTGTCACTTGAAAACATAAATTATGAGTAGATGTTTTGTAGTTATTTAAGGTGTTCATTATCCCCCTTACGAGGGAATGGATTAATGTTGGCTAGTACACCTCCCTAGAGCACACGGTGTACAGGGAGTTTCCCTAGAGTACTTGGTACACGGGGATGGGCCCAATATTTATGTTTTGGTACTAGTCCACCTTGATAATGCAATTCATCTAGGAAAATGACTTAAATTGGCATATTTCGCTTAATAAAGAAGTGTTTTCTATGATTTTCCTTCCTTCTGCAAATCTTTTTCAAAAATTATGCAAGCCATAAATATATGTATCTTTCTTCCCACGTACACAACACCTTGTGTGTTGATTTGTTGTTTCACGTATGTTTTAGGTTCAGAGATAGCATGGGAGGAAAAGTACAGGATGTGAGCAAGTTGTTCAGGTTGTACCTATTGTGAAGATCCTAGTTAGCATACATGTTCTTAGACTTGTAAATCATCTTTCAATATGCAAGTGTAATTCATTATGTAATAAGTCCAGTTTGTATAAAAATACATGTTGAATGTTGAATATGTTATGGTTGTATGTTCATGTATGCGTATTATGCTTCCGCATCGCGTTCTGATATGATTGTTTGATGTCTTCGGATTATGGGGTCTCATTCCCAATAGGGTTTGGAGAAGCCAAAATCCGGGGACGTCACACCTACCATCCTGAACTACACCAGTGTCAGATCAAATGCATACTTGTCGATTCTACGGGTATCTCTGAACTCCTACAAAACTCTTCGACATGCTTGGTGTTGGAAAAGGCGGGGAGGAAGCGTTGTTGGGAAACGAACTCAGGAACGAAGCTATGGAAAGACGTGTTTCGTGGTCCCAGGAAGTTGAGGTACTCACTCATACTGAGCAAAAAGAAAACATTTGTGATGTGAAGATGAAGAAATCACACGGATCGAAAGTATTCCATCAGGCAACAGTTTCAAATTTTATGTTACTCGAGGACGAGCAACGATTTAAGTTCGGGGTGTTTTGATGAGTGCATACTCATCATGATTTTCAATTACCTTTTTGGAACAATTTAATATCTATTCCACATCTTTTCACCCTAATATGAATCATAATGCACAAAACTACTCAGTGATTCAATAATCAAGGTTTTAACTAAATATCTTTCATTTTATGCAGGTGTAGCAGGCAACTCCATGCAAATGGTCTCAAGACCGTTTGGATCCATGCGGTCTCAAGACCGTTTGCTGGAATACACAAAGAACAAGACGAAACTAGTTGCCCAAGAAGTCCACGCGGTCTCAAGACCGTTTGGTCCCATGCGGTCCCAAGACCGTTTGGTCCCATGCGGTCCCAAGACCGTTTGGTCCCATGCGGTCCCAAGACCGTTTGGTCCCATGCGGTCCCAAAACCGTTTGGTCCCATGCGGTCCCAAGACCGTTTGGTCCCATGCGGTCCCAAGACCGTTTGGTCCCATGCGGTCCCAAGACCGTTTGGTCCCATGCGGTCTCAAGACCGTTTGGTCCCATGCGGTCCCAAGGCCGTTTGGTCCCATGCGGTCCCAAGGCCGTTTGGTCCCAAACGGTCCCAAGACCGTTTGGTCCCGCGCGGTCCCAAGACCGTTCGATGCAAGCGCAAGGATCGATTGAAGAACTAAAGCCGCGCGACCACGCCAAATCCAGGACCGATCAAAGCAAGACCGTTTGGCGCTCAAACGACCTCCAAACCGTTTGATGCCCAAACGGTCTCAAGACCGTTTGGAGAAGATATTTCCAGCAACCTATCCAAACCGTTTGGGATCAGATCTGAAACTATAAATAGACCCCCAGGGTCCCCATTTCGAGGTATCGGTTCCGGACGCCGAAAGGCTGCCAGAGCACCACACCGATCAAGTTCCACTCCATCTACTGCTGGTGTTGCGTCCAAGGAGGCCAAGAAGAGGAAGAAGACGGCGCAAGGAGCACATCTTCTTCACCGAGCTGCGTCCACCCTCTGCACCGAGCTCATGGCGGATCTATCTTTCTCTCCTATCCTTCTTGTATCTTGTATCATGAGCGAGTAGTCCTCTTTCGCTGGGGTGCGGGGACTAGCCCCGCTGCCCATGCAAACCATGTTCTTTTGTTAAACTTTCCATGGCAATGTATATAACTCTTCATTTTGTCGTTTATCGTTAAGCTTGTAGGTTGGTTATGTGCGTGTTTTCATCTTTGTGCTCCCTATGTTGCGATAACTTCAATGCATGGGTTCCTATGTTGCGATAACTTCAAGGCATGGGTTGGAACGTCGTTTAGCATGTTTGACCCTTGACGATAACTTCCGATGGGTTCCTTGAGGTCGTAAGTGTATGATCCGCGAGGGGACGAGCCATCTAGCCTTCGGTGACGCTTCTGTGCGCCTAACGCCTGTATAGGGGGTTCACAACCTTAGTTGGATTTTGCATCATCTTGCTAAACGTCGATGTTTGCTCGCATGTCACCTTCCTGCTTGTTTATCGGTTAACGCGGCTGACTCCCAAACTAGAAATAGGATGGGATTTCATCGAGGTCGTAAGTGTATGATCCGCGAGGGGACGAGCCATCTAGCCTTCGGTGACGCTTCTGTGCGCCTAACGCCCGTATGGGGGGTTCACAACCTCCGTGGATTTCTGTATCTTCAGAGCCGTAAGACATGTGATCCGGATGGCGATGAGAAATCGGCTGCCTATGGTGATGCTTACGCGGACCTAACGCCCGTATGGGGGGTTCTGCAGTAGCTCTATTTGGAGTGTTATATCGTGCCTGGTTTGTTTGCAAAAGAGTATGTTTGTGAGTGTAGCGGTGGTCAAACCCGGTACCATCCCAGCGATTCCATATCATTGATCTAAACCCATCTTTTATTCCGCATTTACTTTCTTGCAATTAGTTTAATCAAACCAAAATCAACCAATTGTTCTAAATATTAGTTTTACTTGGGCTAGATCTAACTGACAAAGATTCTTAAAAATGTTGTCCTTTGGGTTCGATCCTCAACTATACTGCGATAAGATCCGTCCGCTTGCGGGTGGTATTGTTGCACTTGGTTTTGGTAAAAGCTCGGGGATATAAACCCCGAGTGAATTTGTTAGTGCATTCAAAAAGCCACATCATCATGCATGAGTCAACTACCACCCTAATCTAGCACATTACCTACATTAGTCTTTATCCATTGAGCTTATTCAAATAGGGAGTGTATCAATGATCAAATCATATTTTACAAGGTTATAAGATAAAAAAATTCAAGATTATAATAGGGAAATTATGTTAAAATCTTGTGAAGTCTGGGTCATATTTCCATTCCTTTCCTTTCATGATCAAGGTTGTGATATAATTTGGAAATCGAGGATTTAAATTTGGGAATTCGAAGAATCAAAGCATAATAGTGCAAGATCTAGGTCCATAATCATCATATCAAAATCGAGATTACAAAAGGCATCAATAGTCAATAGGGAAACTGCTTTTTGCATCATAGTCTTACATCATGATTTTGTGAGTATTATGATTAGTCACTTGATAGCATAGTCATGATGTGTATCAAATAGGATAAGAGTTTTCTTAGCTATATTTTGAGGTTTAGTCAATAATAGGGAAACACAGACTTCATCAAATAGGGACCTCATCAACAATGAGGTATAAGGTACAAATCCTTCTTATTTCACCAAAACAAGGTTATTAATATTTACCTCAAACATAAGAAGCATGTAGTCCAATTTTGGCTAAATCGAGTTTTCATGAAGGGATCATGCATGAGGATTTGATCTCAAAAATTTTATTGATCAAAATTGAGTTTGAAAACTAACGTTAGATCATGGTATCAATTTCACAAATTTTCTAGTAGCATTTATTTTTCCCATAAGTTACCCATAATCGAGAAATTATGTGGTAATAGTCATGAGAGAAAGACCACATGAGGAGATGATAAGACTAACTAAGCATCATCTAGTGGGTGGCTTAGGGTAGTCCTTAAAGAAGAGATGAGATGCTAGAAGACTCTCTAGGGTTTCAACGAAGAACCTTTAGGTCCAGTTCTTGATCAATTAAGGCTAGGTATAGTGGGGAATCTCAGCCACAATGAAGTTGGATAGGAGAAATTATGCCAGAATCCCAAGCCTAGACACCTCAATTTTCTCCATTATGGACTTTTAGGTTTTCAGGGTTCAAAAGACTCGAGAAATTATTTACTTAAATATATGGGAGTGTGTATGCTCTTATACTAACTATCACAGAACCATTCTTACCCCAATCTCAATCCCACTGCCTAGACAGTGGTAAAAGGATTGAAGCGCCTGTCCCTGAGTGGCCCAATAGGATCTCACACACTGGCATATACAATAAGAAATAATAACTAACAAATAGGAGATTTAAAGAACAAACTAACCAGATATGAGATTTTGCAGTTTGATCCTTGACATGAGAGTACATCGAGTGCAGAAGCGATCTAATCAATGTTCCATTTGTTTTGCCTAAAATTAAGAAAATCGAGACACAATCATGCAATTACACAGTACACTATCAAAATCAAGTAAAACAGTTTATAGCAAAAGAGCATACTTGGCAGGAGTTATATTCAAAAGTATAACAAGAGATTTTTCATAATCCAAAATTTATTTGACAAGATGTTTATTTCAAGCAATGCAACTTTTATTACGAGTTCCCATTATGCTTTAATTGAGAAGCATACTTATATATTTTGTGTGGCTCCATCACCCCAACGCAATGGGGGAGGTCACCAATCTCCTTCTCTCCATATGAGGTAGAAGGCCAATGTAGAAGTTCCACCTCCGAATGAGGAGGTCGTTTGCACTCAATATCAACATCATCAACATTATCAACATCATCATCATCATCAATATGCAGGCAGACATAATGGGCAATATCATTTATGTTCTCATGTTTTTCTCGAAATATAATATAAGAAAAATGGAAGACTAATCAATAGGGAACAAGATCAACCAATTATATAGCCAAGTATACAATCAAGAGATACATAAAAGGTATCTTCAATACAACCAAGGAGGAGATATATAGAATACCTTTCACCGGAGATTTAGAGTACACAATTTCAACGAATAATCGATCAACCCTTTGAGTCAGATCCTAGATCAACAATATTTGGATCAAGGGTCAAGATCATGATATTTGAGAATCATGTTTCAATACTCGAGATTAGGGTTACACTTTTCCTATGACAACCTTAGGGTTAGGTCATCCACTTATAATCAACAATATTTCAATATATCCAACATTATTCAAGTGTCAAGAATATTTCAAGTGTGGATGACCTACTGAGGTATTTTAGGAACATATGTGTTAACCCTAATCTTATGTTCATTAACCAAGTAATTATCATCATCATGATGAATTAGCACCATTCATGTTAAAAATTAGATGAAGTTTCAATTGAGTCATGGGTCAGATATATGATCAAGAATTTTGCAAGATTACAGTCAATCACAATAATATCAAGATTAATCCTTATTTAAAGGTGTATGATTCATATTATAGGGTAGATGAGTCACAAGATCATATTTAAACTCATATCTAGTCAAGTTTGGTTTCAAGATGATCACTAGAGTCAGAATTAGGGTTTCCCAAAGATTGAACAACATTATTGGATCATTTGACAAATCATATAAGCAAGAGATCAAATTTAGATATAATAGTTAAATCCACAAGGAATTTGGATCCGCAAGTATTTTTAAATGATCCATTAAATTTTTTTGATCAAAACATACTATTTGTTCATAATTTTTGGAGCTAGGATGCATTTATTATGATTTAATTAAGATCAGGGATTTTAATCTATTTTCCATGTGAGAGGGTGAAAAAATACCTTAAATTAGATAAAGGCCAGTCGTCATATTAAACGATCGAACAATCAAGATTGTGCCATGTAGGCATGTGGCTTGCAGGTGGAGGGTTTTGTTCAGACTGGATTCACAGTTCAATCCTTTGATTTAGCTGGTTCAACCGTGGTTTACTAGACTGGGTCACTATCTCTTCTGGACCGGCGGTTCGCGGTCTATTCTCCTTTTCTCAGCACACCCTCATGAGCCAAAAAGTAGGGTGGAGGGCCTCTCTGACAAGGGGAGGGCATAGGAGAAGGAGCTTTCGATGAGGGCAGTGAAGGTGCCACCCGACCTTGTTGCACCCTTGTGAGTTGAAACACGGTGGCTGGTTGAGGCAAGAAGTAAGGAGGTCAAGATGCCCAAAAAGCAACGGCGGCAGCAATTCTTGGAGCAGTAGGAGAACGGTGAGGAAAAGAAGGGTGCTTGAGGCCTGGAGGGTCAGAGAGGATGAGTCAGTGAGCAAGATGCGGCTACGACGGTCCTTGAGGGGCCCTTTTATAGCATTGGGGGTAGGTTTAGGGCTTGATCGATCCTTGGTGGCAACCATGGCCACCGGAGTGTGAGGGGGAGGGGAGGAAGGTATTTTGGAGGCTAGACAAAGCACTATTCATGGTCAAAGTAGGGTCCTTTGGGTGCGAAAATGTGAGACAATGTTTTTTGCTTGATTAGAAATTTGAAATGAGGTGCGAGCTGGCCTATATGATCATTCATCGGTTCTCAGTCTCCTCCACGCAATCAACAGGAGGTAGATGACGATCTCATGGCCACCAGATCAAGCTCGGATCCATGAGAGGCAGATCTAAGGGCCAAAAATGGCCCCTGATCTTTAGCCCCAGATCGTTGACATGGCATAACCAATAAAAGGGCAAATAAAAGGCAATAAAAAGGGGGTTTTAGATGCAAAACTTCAAAAATTCGTAGACAGCTATAGGAATGTTCAAATGAGATGAAATTTGGGCCATAGGTTCAAAATAATGTGTAGAATATTTAGAAAATGTTTGAGAACCATATGATGAAGTTTGATGGATCAATTTGCTTCTTTTGACAAAGTGATGAATGAATCCAATTTGTGATGTTATAATGTGTATAAAACTCATATTGATCACCATATTTTGAATTTGATTATCAATATTGATTTAGAAGCCAAGAAAAATAATTTGAGATCATGAGTGAATAGGAGGGTAAAACTGGAATTAGTTCATATTTATGCTAAATTTCACTTTGTCACATAGATATAGAAAAAGTTTCAACTTAATATGACAAAGTTTGAGTCATGAATAAAATAAATTGATTAATAACAATAATTTGGCTAAATTGAATGTCACAAGGTACGTAATTGAGGCCAATTGAGCAATATTTGTTAATCGAGGTGCATAATTATAATTTGGTTATTAAATGTGAAAAAATCCACTTCACCACATCAACATACCAACAAGATCCTCTGAAAGCATATCCTCAGGATGCTCATCCAAAAATTGTGAAGAACACATATACATGATAAAAATGTAACCTATATAACTATGATAGAGAATGTAAAATGCACATTTATGTAATAAAACAATACAACTTACACCAGACTCATCCTCACAGTGCACATCATCATGGTGCTCATCCTTAGGGTCAGATACCATATAAAAATGTCATATTCAAAATAATCAAAGAATGAAATATAAGTGATAAAGAATATGAATTGTACATGTACCATATGAAACATATGTAACTATAATAAAGAATGTAAAATGCACATTAGTATTTAAAAATAAAAAACATGTCAATAGTATTGGTTGGATCTTAGATCAATTAATATTCCTTCTATGTGATCTCCATCTGTATATAAGTCTGTGTTAGATTCAACATTTGGTGTTGGAAAGACAACTGAAGATCCACGGGTGACATCATACTTGACATGGTACTCTTCTTCATGTATAATGTCTACAATGAACTTCTGTTTCCCATGAAGAACGAATGACCATTTTTTATTTGCAGGACCATCAATATAGAATACTTTCTTTTCCTGCAATGTCATTTTGAATTATTCACCCTTGTCTCCAATCTTTTCAAAATTCACTACAGTGAAATCCAATTAATCCACTGCAACTCCTTTGTTGTTATCAACACAATTACACCTAAAGACAGGAACTCTAAAATCTGAGTAGTCAAACTCCCATATGTCTTTAATGACACTATAATAAGACATTTTAGCTTGACATGGACTCTTATCCTTCACACTAGATATGATGAAGATGCTTGAAGGGTGACCCCATTGTTTGGATGATGCTATTATCATATTGACATTTTTTGTAATATGAAAATCCATTTATGTCAAACCCTTCGTAAGACATAACATGCATTTTTGGTTAAAAGGTGAGCCATTTGATATTTTAAGTAGCATAATTTGGTGTTTGAGATAGTTGATAGAAGACTTTATCTTCAAACGACCTAACAAATCTCCTATTATGCTCTCTAGAAAGTCACATTCAACTAGCTCAAGGATATTTTTTCTTGATAAAATGGGTATGTTCAGTGATATAAATACCCACTTCATTGATGTTGTGTAAAACATACAAGTGTGCTAATTACTTTCACTCATTGCTCATAAAGTCCCTTTGTTGGAATAGGGATCAATATTCTTTTCATTGGTGGGAGCTTCATTACAACTCAAAGGTCATCGTGAAAGTCTATAACCTCCATATCCACATAACCCTAAAAAATACTCCCTTTAGGCAAATAATAATTTCAAACATCACCTCTAAAAACACTCATGTACCATTCAAAAGGATACATCCAATGCAAGACATTTTGACCCAACATTTTCACTTCCCTATTTAAATGGGCAACAAGATGTACTATGATATCAAAGAATGAAGGAGGAAAATACATCTCAAGTTGGCACATGGTAATGTCCACTTCTCTTTGTAACTTATCTAGGTACTTAGGATCAATAACTTTGCTGCATAGATTGTTGAAGAAGAAACAAAGCTTGGTGAAACTTTACATGCTTTGGCAGTGTAGGTTGAATAGACAGAGGAATATTTTCTACATTAAAGTGTGACATTCATGAGATTTAAGACCTATTAGCTTCAAATCCTTCATTGATACCAATCTACGAATATTGGAAGAGTATCCATGTGGTACCTTAAATTTAAGCAAGCAATCACAAAAAGTTCTCTTCTCCTGTCTAGACAATGTGTAACATGCATGAGGTAAATATATTTTTTGATCACTGGTAACTTCTATTGTTAATTATTTCCTTAAACACATTTCACATGGGTCCATTTTAGATTTGATTCCATCTTTAGTCTTACTTGGTATATTCAGCAGAGTACCCATAATGTTATAACAGACAATTTTTCTCAACATGCATGACATCGGTATAGAGCCTAACTGCCAAAAAACTCTAGTAAGGAAGATCCCATAATATTGACCTCTTGTTAAACAAAGATCTATCACTTTATGTGGGATTAGTAGTTTGTGATCTCTTCCCGAATGCATTGACAAAGTATGCTACTCTTTATTAAACAACTTCCCATGATATATGTTTAGGGACACTTTGTTTGTTAGATGATCTATTGAATGCTTTACGCAACCTTCACTAAGGATGCACTTCTATAGGAACCTTTGATGACCAAGATATACAGTCTTTCTACCATGTTTTTGTCATATTTAATCAGTGTTCTCCTCGCATAAAGGGCATGCTTTGGATCCTTTTACATTGTATCTAGACGTGTATTGGGAAGTCATTAATAGTGAAAAACAACATAACAAGGAAATTAATTTTCTCTCCACGTGAAGACCCATAGGTCATCACACATTCTCCCCAAAGTTTATATAAGTAAAAAATTAGAGGTTCAAGAAAACATCAATGTCATTTCCAGGTTGTTTGGGGCCCAATATCAACAAGGATAGCAGGGGGAACAATTGTATATAACAATCATAATAGGTTAACTGTTATGTTGGGTGCTTAATGTGTCGTATGGATTCATCAATCAATACAAATCCCAAGTCTTAAATTCCCAACTTCTTTACCAAATAGAGGGTATAATAAATCAATTTTCTTCCATTGTGGGGAATCATACGCATGTAGAAGGATCCCATCATTTTTTTTCTTTGTCTATGTATGCCAAGATAAATTATGTGCATCAATGGTATTATCAAAAAAGTGTTGAAACTGTGGTATTATAGGTAGATACCACATCACCTTGGTAATATAGACAACTTTGGAGTTACCCTAAGTCATCATTTTGTACCTTGACGCTCTACATTTTGGACAATATTTCAAATCAAACAATCCTTTTAAAGAAAACACAATCGTCCAAGCGTGCATGTATCTTCTTAGACTCCACTCTCATTGGGAACAACACTATGTTAATTTGTATTTTGATATTGAAAGCATGTTCCCTTTAGGAATAATTTCTTTCAATAAAGACAACAAAGATGTGAAGTTTTTGTTGCTCCATCTATTGATAGCCTTCAGAGTATACAATCTTAACACAGTTCCCAACTTTGTAAACTTAGTACAATTAAGTATAATAGTCTCTTAGCATCATACATATTGTTTCTATATAAGGAAGGTGGGTCAGTAAGATTTACCCCACAACTATATAACGTCGCATCAACCATGTCTATCAAAATCAATTTTTTCACATCTACATTGTCTGCAATTTCTTCTTCAACACAAGTACTTATATTGAGATCTATTGTTCTCAAAGAAGGAATATCTCCCTACCAATACCGTTCTATATAGCCCTATAAAATCCATTTGCACATGGCATGCCTTTTGATTTTATCAATGGTGTCAACTTTCCAATTATTACTACAATTCCTACACAGACAATAGAGCCTATCTCCAGATTGTTTCTTATGTTCCTCCATAAATCTTATACACTAGTCAAGACTGGTATCAAACTCTAGAGAGTTGTGACTCTAAATATATACCCGTGATCGATCCATTCTATTATCACAAAGAATATGAGTATTGAATCAAGTATTTAGATATTGAAATGTGTAGATTAGGGTTTTCATTTGGGGTTTAGGGTTTACAGATTAGGGTTTAGGGTTTAGGATTCAGTTATGAATGTGTAAAACCTATCTCATTCTTGAACGCCTAATATCACTAGTAAGTGCATAATGTGTATTTGGTTTTCAAGAATATTTCAGCAATATTTCTCGGTAGTTCTCCAAATACAATGATGTAGATGGGAAAATACCCACCTACATATGTACTTAGAGAGCAAAAGGGTAAGTTCTAACGAAACATCTTGAAAACAAAATACACACTATGCACTTACATCCTAAGTGAGATTAAATGTTCAAGAACAATCCCAAATCGGGGACTATCCAACATCTACTCGTAATGAGTAATCTTGGATGAGCTTGTAAGACAACAAGATATATGTCTAAATTTGAATTTATATTTTAGAATGTAGGTAAATATAGAAAATTCAATCTAAATAAAGCTCATTTAGTTCACTCATATCAATTCAGTTTAGTTCCTAGGTGTGATTATTTATCCATACAATATTCAAAATGAACAATACACCAAATTATACAAGAAGTTATAGATGAACCCCAACTATAAAAGTATGATTTATCCAATATTAAAATTAAAAGCCCATTTAGTTTTCATCATTCAATTTATAGCAATTTAGGTAAATTCATATCAATGTGTAAGTCTTATCAAGTTAAGTAAATAATCATACAACAATGGACTAAGCAAATAATTATAAAATAAACCACTCAACAAATAATTATAATTAGATAGACAGGGGATATATTTCTCAAATTCAAAAACTATACATGCATTTGGTGACATGGAAGTATGCAAAGATAAGAAGGACCTTCCACGGTAGGGGAAGAGGGAGCACTCTTAGTAGTGTAGAGGGTGCGTGCAATAGTTACAAGTAGGAAATAGAGGGTGGGAGCATAAAAAATGGTAGTAAAGCTGGTGGAAAGAAAGCAACATGGAAGTAGGGCAGTGGTAGGAGGGCTGGAGGCAAGAAAGCAAGTAAGAAATATCTATAGTAGGGTTGGTGGCAGTAAGTGCAAGAAGAACTCATAGCCAAGTAGAATTGGAGCATCGGTGAAGGTAGAGAAGCAAAGGAGTAGACAGAGCAGTGGTAGCAATGGTAGAGGAGTAATGGAGTAGGAGGAGTAGAGGATTAGGCAGAGCAGGAGGATGAGGAGAAGGAGCAGTAGTAGCAACGACGAATGAGGCAGAGGAGACAGTGATGGAGGTGGTAGAGAAGGTAATGGTAGAGGGGGTGGCAAAGGAGTCAGTCATCACTAGAGAGAAAGCTAGGTATCTAGATGGTGATGAAATAGAGGATGGGGAAAAGAAATTTCACGGGTGTTATAAAGTCGTTGTCGATTTCATGGCAAAGTTGATGCCATAATTCACTATCTATCATCGGTTATTCATATAGAACCAATGCCGTATGTACTTATCCCTATTAAAAAATGCCAACCTTTTTAAGACCTGTAGTGTCAGATTTCCAACAAAAACGACGACATTTTTCACCCTTTGTCGATAATTTTCAATTAACAACTAGGCAACATAAGTCTTATCCCTGTTAAAAAACACCAACCTCACTAAGACCTACGTCGTCAGTTTCTAGCACTAAAACCAATGACATAACCATATTTGGGGAGAAATATTTTTCACAGAGCATGTCACAAGAATTCTTTGCCATTAGTTCTTTAAGAAATAATTGAAACCATAGATTTTTTGGAGGTAACAATTTTTGGGGTGGGCATGACCTATGACGTTGGTTTTGTGAAGTAAAACTAATGATAGAGTCTTTTTGGAAGAAAAAATTACTTTTGCACAAAGAGATTTACCATCAGTTTTTTACAACAGATGCAAAAGACCTATATCAAAATTTTTACCTAAAAAAATAATTTTTTTGGGCTATCTATAACGTTGGTTCTTCAAAGGAGCCGACTTTATAATAAAAGCAGTACATATATTTTTCTTAATTGGCAAGACTTCACCAACAATGATGTTTCTGCTTTACCAACTAATGATATAGGCCTATAGTATCTGTATCGATGTTAAGAAAAGTGATACTAGAGGTCAAAAATATACTAGTGATATCAGACACTCTTGGAAGATCTACAACCAGTCAACTGATTGGCAAATTAAGTCGACCGATTGGAAAATCCAAAATATGCTTTCCTATAGACAAAAAGTTACCTTATGTCACTCATGCTTAAACATTAAATTCTGACTTTGTATTTGAAAGGTATGACCATCTTGATGTAGGGTATATATATAAAGAATTGTGGGGAGTTGTGCAAACATGTTCCAAGTGTATTTTTTGGTGTTTTATATCTTTGGAGTGCATGGGTATGGTTGTACTTTTTGACAGCAATAACCGAGCACAACAAATTTAAAACTCTAAATAAAGAGGGAAAATATAAACTAAGATAATTAAATCTACAAATAGGGAATAATCAATAAAATACTCCTAAGGAATGATCTAAAAGATTCAATAAAAATGAATCAATATACATTCATCAAATTACCCCAAACTTGATGAGTGAGTCCACACAAAATTAAATTTATATTCATCCTGAGAAAAGCTTAAATCCAAGATGGAAGGAAGAGTTTCATTGAGATCACCAAGTCATCGTGGTGACTCAAAGAAGGTCCATTTTAAGGAATGTGGATGGGGTGGGGCCTTGAACAAGGAAGCTTCATGGTGCACTCAGGGATTGGATATGCGTGGAAGCTCAAAGGGGATTTCTGGTAGACTAAAATGGTATCACTTTTCTCCTCACAATCATTCTAGTAAGACCCACAAGTCTTTCTTCATCAGTAGAGAAATTTGTCGATATATGTGGATTAGAGATAGAAGGCACATGATTGGAGCTATACTTGTCAGGTGTCTTTTGGGTTAAATCTTAGCCAAAGGCCTACGGTGGATAACCTTTGCACCAGAAAAAATGGTATAAGATGAATCCACTTTTGTAGTGCATGTGCTCTGGTAGATCTGTATATAGTGGATCACATGGTGCTAGTATGGGAGGAACTATTTTTTTGTCCTGGTACAACTTTGTTATCCGGATCTGTGTCATCCTCATCTATCATCAAATCAATGTTAAGGTTAATGGAGGCATCTAGATCCTTCACCGTGTCAAAAAGTTGCTCTGATTCCTTCATGATGCATGTTCCTAACACAATGGGCTCAGAAGGAACCACAGTAGGAAATTCAACATCACAATCTTAAGTCAGAGAAATGTCAACAACTAGTAGAGGTGGAATCACCTCACTTGGTTCAACCTAATTTGGAACAAAGGGTGGTTGATGTGAATACAGGAGTACACGTCACATGATTGCTTCAACTCCTTAGTTTGTGCCAATTCTTCTAGATCTGGCATAGATGATATGAGGACGGTATCATCATTGTCTTTGCCATCAAACAAAATCATCCTCTACTTCTTCAACTTCCCCAGGGAGCTCTCTGATTGGCCCTCAAGTGATGATATTGTTGAGAGAATCATTCTTTCAATCCAGCTAACATCATCTCTAGGCCATTAAGTTGATCCTCTATGGTTTAAGCCTCTCAATCAACAGCCGCAATCGCTCTTGCCTTGGACGATAGGGCCTCTCTCTTTATGGCAATGGCATGTTCTATCCAATAGTTGGATTCTTCCTCATCTACATAGCATGACACTTTATAGCATCCACAATTTTACTAGTTGTAATATGTTTCATATCTCTCCTTAGGGATTCTAATATCGTGCTCAAGGTAGAGTTGTTGCATGGTTGCTTTATGTGAGTTACCTCGGGGCACCGCCATACATTATAATAGAAGGAGCCACATGTCTCACATCATACATTCTATGATGTAGGAACTCCATTTGAAATGTGAGTATTAGACTCAAGGAGAAAAATGAAGATTCTTTTGTTTGGATGTTAGCAATAAATCACAAAAATATAAGATAGGAGTGAAAATCTAAACTAAAGAAATTATAGAACTACACAGAAAATTACAAAACAAACTAAGAAATTACAAAACCAAACTAAAATTACAAAAACAAACTAGAAAGAAGACATCCTAATTATTCAAAGCAATAAGGTTCAAAATCAACTCAATTGTCCCCCACAATGGTGCAAAAATTTGATGCGCGTTGTTTGCACAACACATTCACTAGGAAGGAAGTCTAGAGTTTATGTAACATACCCAATTTTAGTTATCCTGACTCTAGAAACCCTAATTCCTAAAATAGGATGTTAGTGGGGTAGATATTTAGAAGTGACCAAACAAGGATAAACTATACCTTAGTATACATATGTGTACACTGATGGATATATAATGTGCAAATAATAAGTAATTCACATGTTCATACCCTAATCCATAGTTAATGACTAACCCTAATATGTGTGTCTTTGATGACATTCATGATACATTAAATGACTTTAGGTTATATAATAACATATCATGTCATAATAAACTCATAATTACCTAATAGTCTAACCATGATTTAATATGTGAACGAGTCTATTAAATACATGTCACAATGTTCCTTGATACACATATAATGACCTAAAGGTGACTACTAAGTTATGGGTGTGCATAATCGTTCATAAGTGATTGAGATGGTACTAATGTGCTTAATAAGTGTAAGAGAATAATAGATAGACATTTCATGCAAAAAATGATGGATGTGCCATTATTTAAGTTAATGTGATATTATTGGACTTAATGAGAAATTGAATAAAATAATGTATATTGTGCAAGATAATATAATGAAACTCAGTTTATAGTAAGAAAGTGATAGTAGGATCTAAATCATAAATATTGAGGATATTGGTAATATATAATAATAGATTATGAGATAATTGACTTAAACCCTAATTGTACATAAACTCATACTAGATAATCTCAAAACCTAAATCTGAATTCTTAATCCGATTGTTTAGGTTCTAATTAGTCTAGACGTCAATTTTCAGCCTGATTGGATAATGTTTGCTATCTCAACTTAAGTGGAGAAGAAAATACCTAAATCACAATTCGAATGCAAGTCAGACTTTGTTTTATTTGATTTTAATCGCCTTTATCTAACTGACGTGTCACACGCTTGATTACATGGGTTCCTCAAAGTCGCGTTGTCATGCTTTGGGTTTTCTCCAGCTCCTTGTTCACTCCCGACTCACCCCCGAATAGTCCAGCCCAACTCCCAGGTTTCCTTTATTGTCTGGGATTCCCGATAGCTCAGGGACATTATGCACATATATAGACCGTCTTCGCATCCACCCAGATCGTTCCAGTGCTTCCAGGTTGTTTTTTTAGTTGTCAGTCCCGTTCCCCAGCTCCGGTTTAGCGGTGGCGCAACCTCAACCACCGCGGGGAGGACATCGTATTTCCGAATACTAGGCGAGTAGCCAGATAGCCGAATTGATTCTGCAAACCGTGGCGAAGTTGCCGGTGTTTCTTTGAACCCGGAAGGTGAGTATTCGTTATTTCCTTTCTCCAGTCATCTGTTTCTGTTCTGAAATCTGATGCCTGGTCTCGAGCTTGATTCACTCGTGAGATGTGTTGGATCAAGGCAATGTACCAATATGCCTTGTCACGTGTATGCTTATAAAAATCATATGCGGGGCATATTGATTGACCACATATTTGTTTTCAGTAAAATCGGTAAATTGTGATATTTTGTAAAATTTATAGTAATTCACTGGTATGTCACAAAACAATGTAAAATATGTTCTGGAAATAGAAAAATAAACCCTACCCCATGGTATAGGTTTTCATAACTTAGATCCAATGTAATCAAAAGTCTATATTATAGAGTTTATAATATACATCTTAATTCATGGTTTTCATCTAATGTAATTCTAGGTAAAGATATATCTTGAATGAAACTAGGGTTTTAACTATGACTGTTCATGCTCATGTTTGAGGTATGTTGCATCCCCTCCATTCTATATTGGACAATATACTTTCTCTCTTGGTTGTAAGTTGCATTCTCTTATGAGTCATATTGGACAATTGTTACTCTCTCTCTCTCTCTCTCTCTCTCTCTCTCTCTCAAACTTGACTATGACATATCAACCTAAATATCACATACTTACATATAGTTGAAGCGATCAGTTCTAAATTTTGAAATTGGTCTTATGGATTGTTATAATTGCAAACCGAGTCCTATTCTTGTATCTTGTTGTTATTTCATTCAATTTGCATCAAGTCGGGATTATTAAACCTTATTCAATGGAAACCCTAATTTTCCATGTTGGCCATGGTAGTGTATTTGATCATGTTTAGACATCTTTATGATGTATTTTCAATTTGGACACTATATTGTGATCTGAATAAATCGATACTTGCCTCTTTATTAATGAAGCATGCTTGGTTTATATAACTTGTATAATGCACACACTAGGTGTTGTATCCCTATTGTGTGTATTACCAACAAAGGGTGGAGATGATGATTCATGTCCATGGGTAATAGTGTCTTGATGCCATTACTCCCATGAAGATTATGGTGGTTATCCCATAATATGTGGTTATGGTGGCAATGCCATATACCTTAAATATATTATACTAGTTATTGTTATGATAATATGCATGCATAATTCTTATTATTTATTTGTTATTCTATATTTGAGAGATAAAGGCAAGAATTGTTAACTGTAAGCTTGATTATTTTCTTTAATAATTGATATCTTACTATATGAATATTCCTTTTGACATCTACTTGGATGCTTCTTTCTCTTTCTTTAGGAAGCCTTGCTATGTAATTTTTTGTTGTCTCTTTTTCTCTAATATTGTCCAATCACTATTATATGCACATACCGGCTTTTATGCTGACAACATTCACTTTGTCTTCTCTTGTAAGGTATGCTTCCAACCCCTAGGTGGAGCGCAAGGAGTGTGGTCCAAAACTAACCAAGACACATCCAGTTGTTGATGATCTTTCTTGCAAGGTAGATTGAAGTTGTTGATTTACCCTCTGCGGCTTATGTTCTTTTAGTTTTCTTTTACGTATACCCTATGTGGTGAAGAATAATGTTAGACATAAATATTGTAATAGTTAGATTTTTATTTTCTGCTGCTACACTTTTGGTACTTGGTACATTACATACTTGAATTATAGTATATCATAATTTGTGAAAAATTGTTATCAAATTTGGCATTGGATGGTTTTTTATTATTCCCTTTGAGTAAGTTGAGTGCCCCCCCTCTCTAGTAGCACTCCTTACAAGTATGGTATGATATCTAGAGAATTCAATTATCATCAATTATCTAACTATTCCAATCTTTATCTCCCTTAGGGTTCTACCTATCTAATAGGTTGTTATACCATGTGACCCTTGCCTTGTGCAAGAACACATTGATGGATGGAGATAAGTCATCCCTTGATAACCTAGCTGGTTGTGGGCACCCTAGAACCTAAATCATGGGATTCCAAGGATGGATCCTCCTTTCACTACTCCATCTCAAGCTTCCCCGACAACTGGTGGACTACATGTGATGAGCCAACCTACCCTGATGCCAGCTACGACCATATCAGGTTCGAGCACCTGTCCTGAGAAAGAGTTGTCCTTTCTATGACAGTTGTTTTCCACAACCCTTGTAGGGAATGATAGCTTGGTTTCTACTCTATAGAAGCCTAAGGAGTATATTTTGACTGACTTTTTGAAGATGCGCCCTACAGAATTCAATGGTGAGAATAAAGTAAACATGGTAGACAAAGCCAATGATTGGATTCTTAATACCGAATTAAATTTTGATGGCATGACTTGTCTAGAGATTCAAAAGGTGTGTTTTGCTGCTTATGTGCTCAATGGTCCATCTCATAATAGGTGGAATAGTATGGCAAAGACACAAGATGTCTCTTCTATGATGTGGAATTGGTTTCTAGCCTTGTTTAGGGAGAAGTATGTATCCTCTGTAGAATTAAGGAAGAAGGAATCTGAGTTCTACAACCTATGCAATTTTTCAATGACAATCATTGAGTATGTGGAAACATTTGTACGCCTAGAGCCTTATGCTAACCGCCTAACTGATGAGCAACATGCTAGTGTCTTTTTGGAAGGTTTGTGTTATAGTGTTGGATGTATGATGATTCTGCATCTAGCCTAACCATTTCTCAGTTGGTGGATAAGACCGTTTCATATAAGCTTACCCTAATTATCAAACAAAGGTTAATCATAAGAGGAAGTCACCTAGTTTAGACTCAAAGAGTGATAGGTGTTCTAAGTTCCATAAGAAGCATTCCCCTTGGATATTTCCTCCTAAACATGAGGGACCGATCATATGCCATCATTATGGAGAACATGGTCACATCAAGCCTCATTGTCCTCAACTTCATGGAGGTCAAGGACCAGTGGGACGAAGGGGTAATGGTAAAAAACACAACAATGGAGGAAGACCTAATGATTGGCATGCAACACATATCAATGTGATAGGTGATGAAGAGGTTTGTAGACAAAGTAATGAAGGTGACGCTTATGCTTATAGCTAACCCGAGTATACAGTTATGCTTCTCTTTTCCATGTTGCTTAATATCTTGACTTGTTGAGGAATAAGTATTTTTAATGGGTAATGTTACATGTGGTTTAAATAGAATTATTTTTGTACCTATAGTTTTGTTTGGACTACTAGGTTACACCTTCTACAAGGTATAGTGTAGTACCTTGTAGTTCATGGATACACTAATTTCAGGGATGAAGTCCTTTTTAAGCGGTGCAGTCATGTAACATAGCAAGTTTTAGCTATCTTGACTCTAGAAACCCTAATTCCTAGAATAGGATGTTAGTGTGCCTGAATCTTTGTAAGTGGCCAAACAAGGATAGATTTATACCTTTAATATACATGCCAGTACTATGATGGATATTTAATGTGCAAATAATAAGTAATTCACATGTTCATACCCTAATGCAAAGTTAATGATAGACCCTAATATGTGTGTCTTCAAAGATATTCATGGTACATTAAGTGACTTTAGGTTATATAATCACATCTCATGTCATGATACACTCATAATTACCCAATAACCTAACCGTGACTTAATATGTGAATACTTCTATTAAATAGATGTCACAATGTTTGTAAATACACATTTAATGACCTAAAGGTGACTTATAAGTTATTGATGTGCATTATCATGCATAAGTGATTGAGAAGGTACCTAATGTGCTTAATAAGTGTAAGAGAATAATAATCAGACATTTCATTCAATAATAAGTGACACATGTTCCATTATTTAATTTAATGTGATTTTAATGGACTTAATGAGAAATTGAGTAAAATATTGTATCTTGTGCAAGATAATATAATGAAACTCAATTTGTAGTATGAGAATAATAATAGGACTCTAAATTCTAAATATATAAAATAATAGATAATGAGATAATTGACTTAAATCTTAATTGTACACAAACTCAAACTAGGTAATCTCAAAACCTAAATCTATGTTCATAATTGGATTATTTAGGTCCTATTTAGTTTAGGGTCAACGTTTCAACCTGATTAGATAATATTTACTATCACAATTTAAGTGGAGAAGAAAATACCCAACTCACATTATAATGCAAGCTAAACTTGGGTTTATTTGATTTTAATCTCCTTTATCTATTTGATGTGTCACATGCTTGATTTCATGGGTTCCCCAAAGTCACGCTATCATGCTTTGGGTATTCTCAGGCTCTTTGTGACCCGCCCGATTTTCATCCAACGATGTCTAAGCCTTCTGCTTCCTTTAGTTTTCCATGATCTGGACTCTGCACAGTAGCATGATAGTCTTGTACCTCTCTCTATCTTCTTCTATCTCTTCTCCCCTCCTTAGTTGATGCGCATACACTACATGTCTTAAATGCAAGTGCATGTATCAATGTAATATAGGCCCAAAGAGGATTGGATATCGAATAGGGGGAAAAGTGTATCTAGAGACTACTACTAACGATGACCTAATCGGCTAGTCCTGAGAAAAAGAGTGATTGGTTGATTTCATGACTAAATTGCAGCAATTAAAACTAAAATTATTGGTTGTGATCACAATTGGAATGGATTCCTTAGGATTTTGGTTTCACCACAGTTCACATTGCAATTAACATCATTCCATTAATAATGATTCCTCCTAACCCTGGACAAAGGGACATGTAGCAAGAATTACCCACTCTCATATCATAATTCACTATCTAATCTAATATAAATCCCACTCTCATAGCAATTTCATTATTAGTTAGGTGCTTTACCAAACTCTCTGAGTTATTCCCTTCACAATTGTAGACCCTCTCTTGAGGTGCGACATAAATTGTGTACATCTATGAGATTTACAACCCTTAATCCCTCTCTCAAAGCAATTAATGGTTTAATAAATTACCTATGGTGATCAGGAATAGATAATTCGTGAAGTAAACGTAGAAATACGTTCATAAATTAAGAGAAACATGGATATTAATTCATGATTGTCAATTACAATACAGAATTGGGCTAATCCCGGGTCCTAAGGAATAAAGGGGATTAGCCTCACATGATCTCAGTTGTTCTACACATAGAAAAGGAGGAAATGAATGATGAAAACATCAAGAACAAGGAAAAATTCCTAAAAAAGACGGTGTGGATGATTCCTTCTAACGAACGTAGTGATTTGTCGTCTTTCGACTGCAAATCAGACCACTGGAAGTGCTCGAACGGCCCGGAACATCACTTTCTCCTTTCCTTTCTCTCTTCTCTACTCTTCTCCATCGTGCAATTGAATATTATGTGATATCTAAGACTGGCCGCACTCCCCCCTAGTCATAAGATTGACTTAGGTCGTCGTTACATCATGAATATTAGATTAAATATAATTTCTAATCTGTCCTATCACACCAACATGGTGTCGGTAGTATCATTTCCTTCGATTATTCATGATCCATTGTAAGTTTTCAATACTACCAAGTTGCTTGTCGGTAGTACCAATATTTTCCTTGACATTCCTTGTTGGATTTTTGGTACAAGTCAGTACTCAGTACTACCGATTTGGGCCTTCGTAGTACTAATATTTTCCTTGAGCGCTCCTGTTAGAATGTCGGTAGCACCAATTCTTGTGCTAATAATATCATGTTTCCTTATTTCAACTCTGTTCCTTTTCATCAAATGTTGGTACCACCAAAAGACATGTCAGTAGTATCAAGTTGATTCATTTGTTGTACTTTTTTCTGAAATGTAAACGATAAAAAACATAAACTCCAAAATAATGATAAATCAATCAGGAATAGTAATATAATAAATTTTGATGGAATTAAATGTCACAGACTACTACTGGGCAATAAGTTCACACAATACATAGTAAAATAACATGTAAAAATCAACAATTATTTAGTGCATCAAAATCCCTTAGACTTAATTGTTTCTCATCCTCGAGCAACACACCCTCAAATCTATTTGAGACTAGTCAGCAAATTGACAAAGAATATGAATTTCCATTATCAACTACCCACACATGGCGGTCCCAAACCAGCCTTTACTAACCACTGAACAATCAACTACTCTCTAGCAACCAAAAATATCCATAAAAAATGTCCACCCTTAGATCAGTGAAACACTATCAACAAAGCAGTGAATATCATAGTCAATAAGGCATCACTTGGTGCATCATGTGATTCCCTATCTACATTGATCTTTCCTAACTACCAACTAATTGGAAGCAACTCTCCTTATAAGAATGAATGAGGAGATCAATCATATTTGTTTCCTATCAATAAGATCAATGTATGGAATGAAGTAGGTTGTTTATGAAGAATCACAAGAAACTTTGAATCATTTATGCAAAAATAAAACATGATGAACCTAACATGGTGAAAGCAAATAAATGCATGAATCCTAATGCCTACTATTACGGGTGGAATGATGTATGCACCGAAAATCTCATCTGACTAATGAAAGTGAAATATTGAATACATCATGTACATGAGTTCATCTTCTTTTGAAGAATGATCCAGAGTTGAGCTAGGGCATCCTTTCTACCTCTTTATCAAAATTTTCTTTCTTTCTTTTTTCATTGGCCCATTTTTTAGTATGTTTGAAGAGTATGCTTGGGCTTCACTATAAGAATCAAAATTTTCTTCTATTTTTTAGGAGGTATTTATGTGTATCCCTACACTTTTAATTTTATAAGAAAATCTCAAATACATGGTGTTGAATGATGATGCAAAAAGTTTTCAATCTACATGGAATTTGGTATGCAACTAGATGATATGTGTAAGAGCTTTTTTTCCAGTTTGTAACTAATGCAATAAATAGAACTAACTATCATGTCACATATTATGCCATGCAATTCAATCAAAAGGAAATGATTTCAGTTACTTGATCATCTTAAGGTGGTGGATCAAAATGGATGGAAAAATTGATGGAATCACACAATTAAGAGGCAATGCCTTTCTTAAGCTATGATATGTCCCTAAACTACTGACTGTGTACAAGGTAACCTTAGGATTTCTTTCTAAAACTTCAATTTAACGTCCCATCAATTGTTTGATCAATTCATCCTCAAATCCCATTGTCATCCACTTTACATGTATAATTAAGAATTCCATTCATATGAAATGTCCATAAGGTGACAAACCCATACACTTCCTCTAGGTGGTGCCACTCAAGAAATTGCAACTAAGCCAAATTTTTTTTTCTTCAAATTTTAATGTGCCCAAGCCGGCACACATAGATCAGGTCAAAGCCAACTAGAGGAATGTCTATGAAGGTTTGATGAATTGAGAGATTAACCCTACACGATGTAGAGACTGTGCTTTCCTCACCTCTGTCAGCTTCACCAAGAGCCTCCACTAGGTTTGTGTTGGACATGGATAGGTGGGTGATCACCCTTTCTTTGGTGATTGGCACACCTACCAGAAAATCATCTGCGAGTTCTTAGCATCTCTGGAAGTATGGTACATCCCTGAGCACGGGGAAGGATGGAGGGAAGGATGGGTGAAGTTCCACCTCTTCAAAACCCCTCATCACTTGATGCTAAAGGAGTTCAACGCCATCTATGAGTGGCCTCTCAGATATGTGTGTCTTACCAAAAACAATTTCAACTACACACGAGCATGGAGGCTAATGTCAGACTTGCCACAAGGGTACTCAATCAGATGGCACATGAACTACGTCACCGACATTGAGCACTCATTTGCTCAAATTCCACATCACTGTCTCACCAACATGATGTTTGATAGATCAATGTAGGGGAAGGGGAAGGTACAATAGGTGGATCTATATGTCCTTTGGGCCTTCTTGGCTTTAACGGAAGAAAAGATTGACCTCGACTCCTTCCTCCAACACATGTTGGTGGTCAAACAGAAAGTGCAGAGGAATCCCTCAATTCATTTTGGAGGGCTCATTACTCCCATTTCAATGCATCTCCACCTCGACCTCTCCACTTCCCAAGCATTGAGAACTTCCTCCAAGTTGGATTTGAAGCATTTCAACAGAGTATACCTCATCACCGAGATCCATGGGAAGGTGTACGCTTGTTGTACAATTGACAAGGATTGGTGGGAAAGGGAACTCCCTAACCCCATATTCAACCTCCAAGGGATGTGACACTTGAGGTGGCCAAGGGAGGATATAATAGAGGCCGAGGAAGAAGATAACGATGTCAAGAAGGAGTAGGAAGAAGAAGAAGAAGAATAGGCAACCATGCCATTCACCAAGAGGTGTGCCAACAACCCCAAGCGTTCTAGAGGACATGGTACCACCAACTCCTCTGCTCCACCACCCACCCAGGATGATGATCCATACACAATGGCAGGTATCTATGGGATGTTACATGATATAGAGAAGATTCAGCAACAACAAACAACAACATTGGTGGGAGGAAACCATGTCATTCACCAGGAGGTGTGCCAACTAAAAGCATTCTAGAGGACATGGTACCTCCAGATCCTCTGCTTCACCACCTACCTAGGATGATGACCCATACTCAATGATAGGTACATATGGGATGTTACAGGAAATATAGCAGGGGAAAAAACAACAGACAACAATATTGGAAGGCAGCCAAGATGTCCAAGGAAGGCTATATCAGAACCAACATGCCATATTCAAGAATGAGTGACTTCTCCTGGACAACCAAGAGAACATGCATACACGCCTACATCAGATGGAAAACTACCAACAACATTCTTTGACAACTACTGGAGCCAATTTTATTTTGGTAGCTATCCACATCCTCTAGAAATGTTGCATCATCCCCCGACTTTTCAGGGCACTTTCTACCCCCAATGACCCAATCGTGCCACAACCACAACCTTTTTTATTGGTACCACTATTCTGTCTCTTTGCTAGATTTTGACTATGAGGACATAGTCAAATTCAAGCTTGCGGGGGTGTTGGACAACTCTATCTTTTATATATTTTTTAGTTTTTTTTAAATTTCAAGTTTTAGGATCCATATCTATCTAGTATAATTGTGGAGTAGTAGACGTATGATTTCTATCTGTGTTAATCATAGAATGTGTTCTTCCATGTCTTTGAACATGGTGTTTCCTACCGCCAAAAAAGCTGATCACCTGGATGCCATCAGGTTGCTACAAGAAAGGAATGGAGGAGAAAGATCTCAGTGAAGACTCTGATTGCCCAGTAGCACTGAAACACTTCTGCTTGTAAAGGATGTGGTGTGGGTGTGATTGAAACACTACCCACACCTTTCCTTATATAGCCGTAAAATTGCCTTCAGGCCCCATGTCGATAGTATCGAGGTGAGTGTCAGTAGTACTGAATTCTCCCCCATGATCCATGTGAGTTGATAGTGACCGCTGATACCAACAATTCTCATCCTTTGATGTCATGTTGTGCGGGTTGTCCTGCTTCGGTAGTACTGAATTATGAAAGTGTGTGTCAGATCGGTACTACCGACTACTGGATGGGGACAATCTTGATCATTGATGGAACACCTACGGATTCCAGTTTTTGAATGTTAGTACTACCAATAGTAGTGTCAGTAGTAACGAGCTGATTTATGCTTGCCCCTGTAGAATGATGTCGGTACTACCAACAACAATGTTTGTTCTACCGAGACTTTTAAAATATCAAAACTTTTGAACGGACTCTCGATATCCCAAACCTAGAGCATTGTTGGGGCATTGGTACTACCGAGTTGATTGTCTGTAGTATCGGGCACTATATAGTAAACTTGGCTCATCTCTATAGAAAGTGGGTACTTCCGACTTCGATGTCAGTACTTCTGAGAAATTTTTTGGTCATCCCTGTTGAAACCCATCGATACTATCGCTTGTCGGTAGTACCGACTTTTTGTCTGCTTGAAAATTAAACCAATCTGATCAATGTACCTTTTTATATTGAAAATAATAAAATGCAAAGTAAAGCTATGAAAAGTAAAAACACGAATGTAAAGAACAAAATCCTAAAACGGTAAAATATGGTTGGGTTGTTTCCCAACAAGCACCCTTCTTTTACATCATAGACTCGACGATCAAATTCAAAGGAATATGTGAAGCTCAAGGAGCTTCAGCTACTATCTCTCATAAGAAAATATCCTCCAAAATAGTGTTTTAGCCACTGACCATTTACAAGGATTGGCTCAACTCCATTTCTAATCTCCACTGCACCATGGGGTAAATCCTTAACCATCATAAAAGGACCACTCCATCTAGACCTCAATTTCACGGGGTGTAGTTTCAACTAGAATTGAATAGAAGAACATTCTATCCTAGAGAGAACTCTCTGTGTAAAATATGGTAGTCATGAATCTTATTAGTTCTATCCTTATAGATTCTTGAGCTTTCATAGGCATCAAACATGAGTTCATCCAATTCATTTAATTCCAACATTCTCTTCTTTCCTACATCATCCAAATTGTAATCCAAATTTCTTAAAGCCCACTTGGCTTTATGTTCCAATTCCACGGGTTAATGACAATCTATCCCATAGACTAACCTAAAAGGAGTTGTTCCTATAAGTGTTTTATAGGCTGCCCTATATGCCCAAAGAGCGTCATTTAATTACATGATTCAATTCATCCTATTGGTTGAGACTATTTTTCCAATATCGTCTTAATCTTCGTATTAGACACCTAAACTTGCTCCTGGGTTTGTGGGTGATATGGGGTACCTACCCTATGCCACATTCCATATATTTTCAACAACACACCAAACTTCTTATTGGTGAAGTGAGATCTCCCACCACTTATCATTGCATGTGGCACCCCAAACCTGCAAAATATATGATTTTCCACAAACATGTACACAACCTAGGCATCATTGGTGTGGGTTGGAATTTCTTCCACCCACTTAGATAAATAATCAACTACAGGTAATATATATCGATTGGAGTTAGACGACACAAAAGGACCCATAAAATCTATTCCCCATATATCATAGACCTCAACTTCTTGAAAGATGTTTAAGAGCATTTCATGTATTTTTGATATATTTCCTACATGTTGACACACATCACAATGAAGCACAAAATTGTAGGCATCCTTAAAGAGTGTTGGCCAATAAAACCTACTTTCTAAATCTTTAACTTGTGTCCTATAGCTATTGTGGTGTCCCCCAATGGATAGGGAGTGTCAATGTGCCAAAATACTCTCAATCTCACACTCGGGCACACACATCCTCAAAATTTCACCCCTACACTATTTGAGAAAAATAGGTTCGTCCCACACATGATATCTTAAGGAATGAAATTTTTTTTTTATCCTGATACCCCAATCTTTTGGACGCTCGTCACAAGCTAAGTAGTTGACAATATTTACAAACCATGGGTCCTTATTTTTAATGACATGCAACTGCTCATCCAGAAATTCCTCCACTATGGGTATATCTATATCCTTTTCATCCACTCTTTCAAGCCCAGACAAATGATATGCCACTACATTATCTGTCCCTCCTTTATCTTTGATTTCAATATCAAACTCATGAAGTAGAAAAATCCACCTAATCAATCTAGGTTTGGCATCTGCCTTTTGCAACAAATACTTAATTGTTGTATGATTAGTCCACACAATGACCCTTGCCCCTATCAAATACAGGAAAAAACTTGCAAAAGGAAAAACCAACACCAACAATTATTTTTTAGTGGTTGTGTAATTCAATTGGGCATCGTTAAGGGTCTTTGATGCATAGTAGATAAGTGTGGGTGTTTTATCCTTGTGTTGGCCTAGAACAACCCCTACCGCATAATCTAATGCATCACACATCAACTCAAATGGTTGGCTCCAATATGGAGCCTGAACCACAGAGGTGGAGACTAGTTTCTCCTTCAACACCTCGAATGCTTTTAAACATCGCTCATCAAAATTAAATTCAGTGTCCTTCTCTAGCAACTTTGGAAGTGATTTTGCTATCATTGAAAAATCTTTAATAAAGTGTCGATAAAAACCACTGTGGCCTAGAAAACTAGTGTGGCATAGAAAGCTCCTCACTGCCTTCACCGATGATGGTGGAGGTAGCTTAGAATGACTTCAACTTTAACTGGGCTGACATCCATTCCTTTACTTGACACCTTGTGTCCCAAGACTATTCCCTCAGTCACCATCATGTGACAGTTTTCCCAATTCAGCACTAAGTGCGTGTCTTCATACCGTTGCAAAACCCCTTCAAGACTGTCAAGGTAGTCCTCAAAAGACTCTTCATGCACTGAAAAGTCATCCACGAAAACTTCAAGATAATGCTCAACCATATCAGAAAAAATGGAGAGCATACATCTCTAGAAAGTCGTCGGTGCATTACATAGACCAAAAGGCATCTTACGCTAAGCAAAAGTACCATAGGTACAAGTGAAAGTAGATTTCTTTTGGTCATGTAAATCAATGGAAATATGAGTATACCCTAAAACCCATCAAGAAAATAGAAATGAGAGAGGCCGGTGAGCCACTCAAGAATTTGATCAATGAAAGGAAGTGGAAAGTGATCTTTCAGTGTGGCGGCATTCAAACGACAGTAATCAATGTATACACACCACCCAGTCACCAACCTAGAAGATATCAATTCACTAACTGAATCTGTGGTGACAGTTATCCTCCCTTTCTCAGGAACCACTTGGGTAGGACTTAACCAATTTGGGTCAGAGATAGCATAGATTATACCTACCGATAGAAGTTTTATCACATCTTTCTTCACCACCTTGGTCATGATCGGATTGAGTGCCTTTGAGGTTTCACTATCGGCTTGGGTCCTTCTTCAATGCAGATATTATGCTAGAAAATGCTAGGGGAGATCCCCTTGATATCTGCAACGGACCATCCAAATGCAACTCAGTGGTTTTTTAGCACCACAATCAACTGTTCCTCCTCATGGATGCTCAAGTGGGATGAGATAAAGATCAAAAGTTTCTCATTTGCTGCTAGGAATATGTATTTTAGATGTTACTCCAATGGATTCAACTCAAGCTCTGGTAGACTCTATAGGGATGGAATCAATGGTGGTGGAGGCAACCCTAGATCTTTATAGTGCCTTGTATAGTAACAAGGCAATGCCTTCAAGAACATGACACAATTCTCCAAAGAACGACAATGAGTGCAATCTTCTATCACATTCATGATACATGCCTCTAGTAGTAGATGTGGATATGTTGGGTAAGCATGGAAGATGATGCCTCCTCAATTGTCATTGGGAATGCCCCCTCGACTTCATCATCAGGATATTCCACCGCCTTGGTCATTGAAACTTCTTTCATATGCTCCATGATGTCCGCCTCTAATGTGCCTTTATGTACCTTCTTCATCACATGAGCCATGTCTAGGAATTTCTTCCCTAGAAATAGACGCACCTTTCCTTGGACATGGTACAACATATGACATTGTTCCTTCTCCTCCTCTACTTGTGCATACTTGGGCATCTTGATTTCAAAATGGTCATCCTTGATACCCAGTGTCAGTCTTCCTCTGCCCATTTCTAAGATCATGCCATTTTTGTCTTAAAATGGCCTCCCTAATAGTAGTTCATTGCCATGATCATCCTACATTTCTATAACCACAAAATCTACTAGAAACACAAATTTGTCCAGCTTGACAAGAACATCTTCACATATGCCATACGGCTTAGCCATTGAATTATCTACTAGATGTATGGCCATATTTCTCTTTCTGGATTCCTTATGTCACAAATTCTTAAAAGTGGTCAAGGGCATGAGGTTAATACTTTCCCCTGAGTTGCATAGAACTTCCTCAAACTTGGTCTTCCCGATGTAACATGATATGTTGAAACAACATGGATCTTGTCTTTTTGGGGGCAGACTTCCCAAAAAGAAGGTGCTAACTTGCACTTTCAACACCACTACATCTAAATCAGCTATCCCACTCTTCTTGTTGAATATGTCTTTCAGAAACTTGTCATAAGATGGAATCTACTCAATTGCATCAATAAGAGGGATGTTGACATGAAGCTTTCTGAAGCTATCTAGGAACTTTTGAAATTGTTGGTCAATCTTCTTCGCCTTCAAGCTGTTTGGGAATGGCATCAGACTCATTAGTTTCCTTTGGTGTGGTGGGAATATGCCTCTTTCCTAGCCTCCTTTTGCTCATTAGTCTCTTCCTTAGCTTATTTTCCTATACTGTGGTGGCTGGCTCAAGGGGATCAGTAGTCAACACTGGTCATGTGTCACCTGTATTATTACTTGCCACTAGAAATGTTTTCTGTTCATTAAGCAATTTCTACCCACTACCTAGCAACACATCTTTCACATGATGGTTTCTCAATGGTATGTCCATATTTCCTGGGAATTAGTGATGTCCCAACTTCTTCAAAGATGCAACTTCAGTTTCCAACTAAGAAATCTAGTTCTCAATACTACGAAATCTAAGCTCCATGATTTTGCTAGTCTCTCTATGTTAGGCCTATGATCACCTCATTCTAACTGACTAGCTTGCCTAGTTGTCTTCAATGTGGTCTATCTTTTTGGGGCCCCTAACCTGTTGTTGTACACCACCCTGTCGTAGCTTGGCTTGTTGTGATTGAGACTGAAAGTTATTGGGATCCTTCCAAGAAAACTTGGGATCCTTCATCCAAGAGTAGCCATTGTCACCCCTATAGTTATGTTGTCACACAAACATGCATTCTTCTTCCTCACCTTCAGATGCATTTCTAGATTTTTTATCCAACTTCTTGGAAATCTTGTCTAATTTCTAAGTCAATGTTGTGATGACTTTAAACTCTCCAATGCTTTTAAAAAATGTTGGGATTGCTCTATCCTCACCCATGACTGGTTCTTCTCCATGTTCTTCAATATCTCATGACACCTAGATGGCTTGATTTTGAGGAAAAGTCTCAAACCAACACTATCAAGTGTGGTCCTCTCTCCTTTATACAACCTATAATAGAAGGTCTTTGCATGGCCATATAGGTCAATCTTTTGATAAGGAACTTTTCTCAACATCTTTTGGAATCTCTCTCATGCTTCAGAATTGGACTCCTCTACCTACTGCTTGAAGTTGTAAATCTTCCCTACTAACTCATTAGTCTTTTGGGGCAATAAGTAGTGTTCAAAGAAGATATCAATCATCTGGTCCCATGTTTCTACAGACTCTGGTGGAAGGATGAGAAACATTGACTTCAAATTATCTACCAATGAAGAAGGAAACATCTTCAAATAAATCACTCTCACTAGAATCCTATCAATCTTCACCATATCACAACTTTCCATGAAGTTATTAATGTGTGTCATCGAGTCTCCCATGTTGTGGCCATGGAATGCTTACCATTTGACTAGTGCCACCAAACCAGGGTTGATCTTGTAACTACCCACATTAATAGCCTACCTCTTGATCGGTCCTAATTGAGATATAGCGGAAGGAGCCTAGATCTTTTCTCGTACAGTGTGCTCTTCAACTTCTAGATTACCATCCCCCATTCCTTGATCTGGTTGAGTCAGCTGTGTTATTGGAGTTGAAATGAGTCCTTCCACATAATAAATATACTCCTATGCTCTATGTTAGAGTTCATCTATGCTAAATATGGAGCTATCTGGAGTTGACTCTCCATAATCGGCGCTTCTTGTCTGCACCATGCACTAGCACCTGAAATTTATAAAATCAGTGTGAGCAATAGATACTAGTGATTGAATAATTATTTGGAGTTCAGCTTAGAGTGGCCAGTCACAGTACTCATAATGTGAGACACACCATTCTTCTTGGCAATAGTGCCAAAAACTTGATGTGCGTAAACTACACGTCTAAAATGCAAGTACATGTATCAATGTAACATAGGCGCAAAGAGGCCCTTATATCAAACACGGGGAAATGTGTACCAGAGACTACTACTAATGATGACCTAAACATCTAGGCCAGATAAAAAGAGTGATTAGTTGATTTAATGACTAAATAGTGAGAATCAAAATTAAAATTACTTTTTGTGATCACAACTAAATGAATTCCTTAGGATTTTGGTTTCACCACAGTTCACATTGCAATTAACATCATTTCATTAATATTGATTCCTGCTAACTCTGGACAAAGGTACCTATGGAAATAATTACCCACTCTTGTAGAGTAATTCACTACCTAATTTAATATAAATCCCACTCTCTTAGCAATATGATTATTAGTTAGGTGCTTTATCAAACTCTCTAGGTCATTCCCTTTACAATTCTAGGCCCTCTTTCAAGGTGCGGTATAAATTGTCTACATATACAAGTTTTTCAATCCTTAATTTATCTTTCGAAGCAATTAATATTGTAATAAATTACCTATGGTGATCGTGCATGGATAATTCATGAAGCAAATGTACAAATATGTCCAAAAATTAAGAGAAACATGGATATTAACTCATAATTTTCAATTACAATGCAAAACTGGGCTACTCCCGGGTCCTAAGGAACAAAGGATATTTTCCTCGCATGATCTCAGTTTCTCTACACATATAAAGGTAGGAAAGGAATGATGAAAACATCAAGAACAGGGAAAACCCCTGGGGAAAGATGGTCTGGATGATTCCTTCTGACGAACGCAATGATTTGCCTTCTTTTGACTGCAAATTGAACCTTCAGAAGTGCTCAAACCACCTGAGACATCACTTTATCCTTTCCTTTCTCTCTTCTATGCTCTAATCCATCGTGCAATTGAATATGACTCGATATTTAGGTCTGGCCACACTCCCCCTAGTCATAGGATTGACTTAGGGCATCGTTAACTCCCGACCATTGGACTAACTGTGATTTCTAAGTGCCAAGTCGGTACTACCAACATGGTCTTGTTAGTATCGACACATTTGATTATTCACAATCCATTGTAAGTTGTCAGTATTACTGAGTTGCTTGTTGGTAGTATTGAGATTTTCCTTGAGCACTCCTGTTGAAATGTCAGTAGTACTGACACTTGTGTCGGTGCGACTAAGTTTCCTCATTTCAACTTTGTTACTTTTCATCAAATGTCGGTACCACTGACAGACTTGTCGGTAGTACCGAACTGATTCATTTCTTGTAAATTTTCCTAAAATATATACAATAAAAACTTAAACTCCAAAATAGTGATAAATCAAATGGGAATAGTAAAAATAATGAATATTTGATGCAATTAAGTGTCACATACTACTAATGATAAATCATGCACAATTAATATGGAAATGGGAAATAATTGCACACAAAACATAGTAAAATAGAGTATGAAAAGCAACAATTATTCAATGCATCATTAGTCTCTTATGACTTCCTCATTACCTGTGGAGTTCAATCCTGACTCTAGTGACTCCCAACTCAATAGGGTTTCAACCCCAAATAGTCTACCCCAACTCTGGTTTCTCGGCTCCCTATATTCCTTTATTATCTTGGATTCTCGATAGCTCATGGACATCACACACATAAATAGACCATTTTCACATCCACCCAAATTGTTCCAATGCTTCTAGGTTGTTTTTTGGTCACCAGCCCCGTTTCCCAGATTTGGTTTAGTGACAACGCAACCTCGACCATTCAGGGCCGACGTTGTATTCCCAACCACTTGGTGAGCACCCAGATAGATGAATTTATTCTTTAAACCATGGAAATGTTGTTTCTGATGTTTCTTTCATCTTGGAAGGTAAGTATTTGTTCTTTTCCTTTTCTGATCACCGTCACTGTTCTTAAAATTTGATGCCTAGTCTCAAGCTTCACCCTACATTTTAACTTGATTACTAGTTAGGTTACCTTGGAACAATGCTTGAAGTTGTTGTAGATCTCATATTTTGAGTTTTGATTCTCATTTTTTTATTCCCATATGTTTTACATAGGCTCCATAGCGAGGTGGCACCCAGTTGCATCTAGTTATCTCAGAAGACAAGAATTGGTTCCCTGAGATTGAAAGACTTTAGTAGAGTCGACGATGTTGGATCGACACCTTCTTTCATCGATTCTCTAGTTCCCTCCTAGATTTGAGCTTCATGGAGATCTATTTTTTCATTATTATTTTGTTGTGTGAATGAGTGACAAAGATGAAAACTTCATATCTTTAAATGTACCCTCGGAATTAGGTTAATTCATATCACACTACCTTGGGTTTTTTTTGTCTTTATACGTTCTCAATTTGATTCACTTGTGTGACCTTTTGAATCAAGGCAATGTACCAATATGCCTTGTCACATGTATGATGATACGAGGCATATTGGTAATTGACCACATATTTTATTTAGTAAAATCAATAATTCATTATATTTTATAAAATTTATAGTAATTCACTAGTAGGTCAGAAAAATAAAGTAAAATATGTTGGAATAAAAAAAGAACCCTACATGATGGTATGGGTTTCATAACCTAGATCTAATGTAACCAAAAGTTGATATTATAAGGTTTATTATATCCATCCTAATTCATGATTTACATCTAATGTAATTCTAGGTGAAGATATACCCTGAAAAAAACTAGTATTTTGACTAGACTTTTCATACTCAAGTTTGAGGTGTGTTACATCCCCACCATTGTATATTAGACAATGATAGTTTAAATTTTATCTCTCGGTTGCATGTTGCATTCTCTTATGATTCATAATGAATGATTTGTTACTCTCTCTCGGACTTGATTGTGACATATCAACTTAAATGTCACATATTTATATATAGTTGAACCAGTTGGTTCTAAATCTTGAAATTAGTCTTATGGATTGTTATAATTCCAATTGAATCCTATTCTTTTATGTTGTTATTTCATTCAATTTGCATACGTTGAGATTATTAAACCTTATTCAATGGGAAACCCAATTTCCATGTTTTTTTCATGATAGTATATGTGATCGTGTTTATAGATATTTATGGTCTTTTTCATTTGTACACTATATTATGATTTGACTAAACTGACACTTTCCTCTATATTAATAATGCATGTTTGGTTTCTATAACTTGTATAGTGTACACACTAGGTGGTGTAACCATATTGTGTGTATTATCAACAGAGGGTGCAGATGTTGACTCTTCTCCCATGGTAATAGGGTTCTGGTGCCATTACTCCCCAAAATATTATGGTGGTGATCCCATAATATCTGTCTATGGTGGTGATGCCATATATCTTAAATGTTATTATATAGATTATTGTTATGATAATCTACATACATAATTCTTATTATTTATTTATTGTTCTCTATTTGAGAGTCAAAGGCAAGAATTGTTATTTCTAAGCTTGATTGTTTTTATATAATATTTGATATCTTACTATGTGAAGATTCCTTTTGATATCCAATTAGATGCTTCTTTATCTTTCTTTAGAAGGACTTGTTACAGTATTATTTATTTTTCCTTTTTCCCTAATATTGTCCAACCACTTTTATATGCACATATCAACTTCTATGTTGATAACATCCACTTTGTCTTCTCTTTGGGGTTTGCTTCCAACTCCTAGGTAGAGAGAAAGGAGGTGTGGACCACAGCTGACCAGGACACATCTAGTTCTAGCTGATCTTTCTTGGGAGGTTGATTAAAATAGTTGATATGCCGCTTGCGGCTTATGTTCCTTTAGTTTTTCTTTATGGACACCATATGCAGTGAAGAACAATATTAGACATAAATGTTAAAATAGTTAGATTGTTATCTTCTATTGAGATACTTTTGGTATTTGATAGGTTACATACTTGAATTATAGTATATCGTCGTTTGCAAAAAAATGCAATCAAATTTTGCATTGAATGGTTTCTATTATTCACTTTGAGTAAGTTGAGTGCCTCCTTACTTTCGAGACCCACTCCTTAAACTTTAACCTTTAAAGCAGTAATCAACTCATCCACAAGGGAATAAGCTAATTTTAGTATAGAAAGGTATCAATCCCATGGAACAACATGTTGAAGAATTTCCTATGAACCAATTTCTAAGAGTAATGTATAAAAATAGATTTTTAAAGAGTGTGATTAATGATAAAATAGGAAACAAAAATTGCTTAAGTAAAACTAGTTAAATTGGTTTTAATTTGATTGTTAAAAGGTATTGGGGGTTTGGGAGCTTATGACCATAGACCATGTATATACTGTAATCGATTCAACTCACTAGTACATTTCTAACTTATGTATTACTTCTCTTAATGTCGATTTAATAAAAAAATTGACACTACAACATATGCAACATCATTTTTAAAGTACAAAGGACACTATTGGTCAAGTGTTGTCAATTGAAAAAGACACAGGTACTATTTTTCTATAACGTTGGTTATTTTCTACAGAAACTGGCATCTTAGGTAACTCGTGAAATAAAAAAAATTAAGGAGAAAAATTTGCCTCTAAATAATTTAAGATTAGTATCATTCCCTCAGAACCACAATATACCCCTTCCCAGGAAATGAATTTTTCTTCTAAAATACACCTGTCGTCAGTTTGGTAGTAGTAAAACTGAAGTTATACGTCTTATCAACTGCAAAAAAATTATACATGTGGTGTCGGTTTGCAGGAAAGAAACCCATAACCCAAGGTTCCCATCATGTCCCCGTGAAAATATATTTCCCCCCAAAAATAGGTCTAGGTCGTCAGTTATACAAAATCAATGACTAAGTCCTACATTTGTCATCGGTTTCTTTTTGTAAATGATGACTATGTACTTAATGAAGTAGGTATTTTTTGGTAGGATAAGGGAAATATTTGTTGATTTTTTTTGACAAACCGACGACTAAGTGTTAAATCTGGCGTTAGTCGCACATAGCTAATCGATGACTAAGTCCTTAGTGTAGATGGTGTTTTTTAATAAGGTATAAGTGTCTTTGTTGTTAGTTTTCTAAGAAAATAATGACAACTAAGTCCTACATCTGTCGTCATTTTTCTTGGACAACCCACGAATGTGTTCTTAGTTGTCGGTTTTTTTGAAGAACCAACAACTAAGTTCAATTAATAGCACCCGCAAAGAGAAGGTACAAGAGATGATTGTAAAGGGAATAGAGTAAGAAATAAGATAGTATCATATTTCTCATTCAACTCCTTAGACAGTACTTGTGGCACTCCACTCTTCATACGGTGGACCCCCCCTATGATACAGTTGGTTGGGAGTAATCTTGTGGACCTTCTAGTTAGTCGTCCGCTGT
Organism: Alisma plantago-aquatica; assembly: GCA_963693085.1. NCBI lineage: Eukaryota > Viridiplantae > Streptophyta > Magnoliopsida > Alismatales > Alismataceae > Alisma > Alisma plantago-aquatica. Next base: position 112,494,215 of record OY856413.1, read on the forward strand.
AAGTTTTTTTGGGATATAGTAGTCTTTCAACATGATTTTTATAATATATTTTGTTTAGGTATATATATAACACCATATACAAATTTGTAGGGGTTGAGGCCATATCATCTTGTATTAGAAGGATATGTTGTTGCATTGGGTGTGGCTTACCCACTCCTTGCAGGTGACATGATTCATGGTTCTCCAATACCTTATGATATTGTTCGCGTGATACCAAGGCTTGTCTATAATGCTTGCAAGCAGACTGCATTGCCATATGGCCACCCCGACCATGAGACGATAGGTGACACAGAAGGCGGTGTGGTTATGTGGCTCAAAGCGAGAGTCATCTATACTGATGTATGTTAAACTTACATTGTGTTTGTATCTGTATATAATGAACAATTGATGTGAGAATATATATATATATATATATATATATATATATATATATATATATATATATATATATATATATATATATATATATATATATGGTCCATCTTTAATACCCGTGCGGGTAGCTACCCGCCCCCTATTTTGGCTAATTTTTTTTGAGTTTCTTACTTTTATCATGTAGAGGGTTACTTTACCTTACAAACTGTAAAGTTTCATGTATAGATAGTTAGGTTTGTAACAACAGATTCAAAAGTACGGTTATATACATATCTGCTGTGTATTTTTCACAGATTTATTTTTTCAGTCGCATAGTTACTTCTTTATCAAAATAGTTACCTTTTTTATAGCAGGATTACTTTTATGACCAGAAGAGTTATTTTTTTGGCTGCCGGGTAGCGAACTCCAGGTTACCCACGTAGGTATTCAATGAGCGCCCATATATATATATATATATATATATATATATATATATATATATATATATATATATATATATATATATATATATATATATATATATATATATATATATATATCAAAATCAGGTAAGTGTAGTCTGACGTTCCCCCTAAAAATATAGAGGGGCAAAGTTTACATGTAGGCCCAACGCCATACACCCAAAGTAAAGCTACCACTCACTCAACTAGCTAATACGTAATCTACGTCTAACACATTTACATATTTTTATAGTAATGGTTATGACATTCATGGACTTTCCTTGGTATCTTCTAGCATTTCTCTCTTCCCAAATATAGTAGCATAGACCAGCAAACAATATATTTTTCTTTTCATAACCTCCGCATCTAGCAAGCATTCTTATCGGGTCAGCAAGAAGTTGAATCTATAATCTGAATTCTCTACAAAGATACTCTCAAATCTCCTTTGTGAAGTTGTATTCACCCACAAGATGGTTGTGGCTTTCTTCCTTTTCTCCTCATAGCAAGCATACAATAGGGATATCATAATTCCATCCCTTTATTCTATCCAGGGTAGCAAGAGCATTGTGCAGAAATTTATAAACACATGTGCTCCATTTCGGCAAAGTCCTACGCCCCATCATGGATGTCTTTTGCGTAGTCCACATGTTGATCATTTCCCCCACCTTATCAATGCACTCGGTAACATCTTTGACGTGAAGGTTTCCACCAACAAGAGGAAATCCCAAATATTTTGTTGGGAATTCACCCCTCTCCACTCCCATAGCATGAATAAGTCTGTCCTCCATCTGGTAGCAGTTCTTAGACAAGAAGATATGAGTTTTGTTTGCATTAACACACAACCCCGTTTGCTTTCTGAAATTCCCCAGAAGACTTTTAAGATTTTTTAGATATTGCTGTTTGGCTTCTACAAAAACCAGAATATCATCCGTAAAAATCAAACGAGTCATTACCTTTGTTCCATGGACTGTATAAGGCTTAATTTCCTTCCGCTCTTCATCTTGTTGCATCTTCCTTTAGAAATACCCCCTGACAATCACAAACAGAAGAGGAGACAAGGGGTCGCCTTGGCACAACCCATTACCCCCCTGAAGAGACATGCAGACGTGCCATTAACCAGGATAGAGTAGCTACTAGTCCAAACACATTGTTTCATCCAGCCAATCTACTGTTCATTGAATCCCATCTGCTGCATGATCCACCATAATGTTTCCCACCTAACACTGTCATAAGCTTTAGAAATGTCAAGTTTTAGGCTTGCCTTTCTACTTCCTCTCATGACATTATAATTCAAAAGAAATTCTCCAGCCAGAATAGCACAATCACTAATATGTCTACATGTTATAAAGGCTCCTTGATTTGTAGAAATAAGATAAGGGATGACCATCTTCAACCGGGCAGCCAAATTTTTACAATTATTTTATATTGTACCGAGAAGCAAGCTATAGGCTGAAAATTAGCTAGAGAGGAAGTAACCTTCTTCTTCAGAATAAGAACAAGAAATGAGTGATTGACCTGTCTCACCATGTTCCCACCTTTCAGAAACCAATCCACATAAGCAAGCATATCATCTTTAATAATATCCTAAGTCTTCTTATAAAAGAAAGCATCGAAACCATCTGACCCAGGTGACTTGTTGCTTCCAATACTCCATAGAGCTTCCTTGACCTCTTGTTCATTGGTTCTTCTAGTAAGAATATTGTTGTGGGTACTGGTGAGTTTGAACTTCCATTCGACTTCCTCCTCTTTATCAATGTCATCAGAAAAGTTTTTGTTGTACAAGGATGTGTAGAAATTTATAGCTTGTTCTTCTAGATCCTCCTATTTTTTGACTACCATTCCTTCTGCATTAATGAGTTCAGAAATAATATTACCTACTTCTCTTCTTCTAAGTGCAGTATGATAGAGCTTTGTGTTTTGGTCTCCATCCTCCATCCACTTTTCCTTGCTTCTTTGCCATTAGAATTTTTCCTCTGCTTTCTTCAGGTCCTCAAGCATCGTTCTTAATTCCCTATCTTTTTCAATCAGATCAAGATTGAGAGGATCAACCAACAATTTTTCCCTGATGTCCTTGCACTCCCTTTTTGTATCCTTCAGCAGCTTTGGGATGTTCACCTCTTCCTTTGCCCACTTTTTGAGAGCCATCTTGGTGTTCTTCATCTTATTAGCAAACACATACATGGGATTTCCTGTCACCTTAGTACTCTAGCTCTGCTTTATGACTTCATCAAACCCTTTCAAGTACGCCCAGTAGTTTAGAAATATGAAAGGCCTCCTATTCTACTTTTTCTCCATAATTAGAACTGAGATAGGTGTGTGGTCACTAATATCAGAACCTTCTGCCTTTACCTATACATTAGGAAAAACTTTCAGCCATTCATCGTTCACCAAAGCTCTATCTAATTTGCTTGCTATCCTGTCATTAGGTCCCCTTTCATTATTCCATGTGAAGATATCCCCTCCGACCATTGGTAGTTCAAACAGATTTACTTTGTCAATGGCCCAGTTGAATGCATCTACTTCAGCATTAATAGCTAGCCTTCTGCCTCTTTTTTCCTCCTACAAACGTATGGTATTAAAATCATCAATAACCATCTAGGAAAGCTGAACCTGCTTTGATATAGAGACCATATTTTCCCATAGATCCAATCTCACCTTGCCATCATTATGCCCTGACGCAATTTTACTATGCGCTAAAACGCAAGTGAACGCGTCGAGTAGTACATGCCTTTGTGAGGCCCGAGTTGAACACAGGGATACTCGGAATTGTTGGAGACTCCTACTAACTATTTGCAATCAGGTAAGCCGAATAATAAATTTAGGGTTGTTGTTAAAAATAAAAGAAAACAAAAACAAAATAAAACAAACGATCGATTAAATGTTAATTTAATCAATTCAAAAGGGTATCTTTAGGATTGCGGTTTCACCGCGGGTTTTCATTGTATTCAATTTTATATAATACCTCAATCTTATCTCTCCATCCGGGTAGTGGCCTGAAAATAGAATTACCCACTGTCGTGGTGCAATTCACTACCTAGGTTTAGGTCGGTTCCACCTTCGTAGTAACCTATGCCCTAAACTAGGTGCATTATGAACGATCTCTCAGTATCCACCATTAATTTTACACCACCTTGGTCAAGGGATTTATCGATTAATGTAGATTTCGTCTCTTTTCAGCCGTTAATCCTTCTTTCAAAGTGATTAAGGGCATTAGGTTATTATTATGGTGATCAAGCATAACAATATATTGAGAAAACAAAACTATAACACAGATTTAAGAGATAAAATATGATTTACTATTATAAAATTGTCATACAATGAATTCTCGGGCTACTTCCGGTCCTAAAGACGAAGGGGATTAGCCCTGCATGTTCATCTCACACAAGTACATGATAGAAATAGGGGAAAACATGTGAAAAACGTGGAATGAAAGGGAAAACCCCTGAATGGAGAAGAACCGGTTGATCCTTTGCGTAGAACACGTGCTCTCATGCCTTTCGGTGGTGAAATCTGTCTTCTGCAGTGTCCGAATCAACTGGTATGAACTTTTGGCCTCCGTTCTCCTCTCTACTGCTCCTCGGTACTCATGCAATCACTCCTCAGATCCTCCTCTCGTCTGGGCGGCCGTCATTAGGTATAACTCCCTCATTAGGTCGCTAATTAACCACGGCCGTCTGATTGGGATCATTAGAAAGCCAACTCATATCCTACGGTGTCGATACCATCAGCGTGAGTCGATGGTATCGACCCGCTACAGTAGCGGCAACCCTTCTTTCTTTTCGTCCGAGTGCCTGATGCAGTCTCGATACCATCGACTTGGGTCGATGGTATCGACTTCCTGTAGGCGTCGGTTTTTTCGTTTTGCGTCACTGTAGCCTCCATGCGTCGATGGTATCGACTTGGTGTCGATACTATTGACTGCTTATTCGCCAACAAGCTGATGGTATCTCGATACCATCGACATCCCTGTCGATAGTATCGATGATTTGCTGCTCCTTTCAGCTGGCAACCTGTGACCAAGTCGATGGTATCGACGGAAGAAAATACTCATTTGTCCTAAAATTTAAACATGGAACCAAATAAATTCACACAAATAATAATATTTTTGACAATTAATGCTCAAAACGATGTAATAAGGGAGATTTGACATAAAATGATAGCAAAGACCAAAATAGATGAATTATGTGATATTAACCATGAAAATGACTAATTAAAGCATAAAACACCTATGAAATAGGTCTACAAATGCAACTCAAAATCATCGCATCAAACTCCCCTAAGCTTGAACGATGCTCGCCCTCGAGCAACTAATCCTTAGAATAGAATTGCCAATGTCAACTGAAAAACAACACACCACAACTAACGTCCCATATGACTCCCTCCAGACGTTCACATACCGGCCTTCTCTAACCACAGAACAGTAATTACCCTGAAGGTGACAGTAATCATCCATAAAAGAAATTGACCTCAAAACTGATGAACACTATCACATAAGGCAGTTAACATAATAAAATTCGCCGGTTCAGACTTGGTGCATCTTGTGATCTCCTATACTACGTTTCTCACCCTAACTACCATCTACACGGAAGCAGTTCTCCTGATATACATTAGTGAGGAGAAATTCACGGTGGCCTACCAATCCGAGCAACGGGTGGATGACATGGGTGGATTATGGAAGAAAATGGAAATATTGTACTGTTTCAACATGCATAACACAAAAATGTCCTACATGATGCAAATGCACATGAAAAATGCCCTAATGCCTAGAATTGAGTGGAATGATGCATGCACTAACCATCTGTCTCGAAATGAGATGGATACTTAGTTAAGCCACCTCATGTACTCACTAATTCTGAAATGCAGGTGATATTATGTTCCTTTCTCCTTCTTATTCTTGTTGCTTCCACATAACTCTTTTTTCATTATGCATATTTTCTTTCAGATTTTTTTTTTCAACCCTTTATATCCATGATTGATAATGAATATTTTATCAGGCTTATTTTTCTTTCTAATTCAGAAATTTGCACTATTTAGAAGGTATGGAACAATTTAATTCACCATTGCAGAAAAATTGAGATACATGCTATACTTTATGCATGAAAAATTATAAATGCATCTACATGACATGCACCTAAGGGTAATGTGCATGTATCACTATTCTAATTTTTTCTTTCTTTTTATGCAAAACATATGGAAAAAGAATTAATGTAAGCCCTATCTACGTGCAATGCAATCAAAGAGGTGAAAACTGTAGAATACTTCCAATTCTTGCGGTGGATTGTGAAAAGCGAAAAGGTGGAAAGATCACAAGATTAGGTGACTAAACCTTAGAAAGATATTATGTGTCCCTCCTTACTGACCTGTGTAGTAGTCAAGAGGTTTCTCTCTCCTACTTCCAATTAGAGTCTCATTACCATTTGGTCAGATTAGGCTCAAACAACCATTTCCGTCCACTTTCATGAATCATTAGGAGTACAGTTGTGAAATTGTGTTTTAAAGTTGACAAAACCAATCATTTTCGTAGGTTAATTGTACAAGGTCAAACAAGACAAGCTTCCCAAACACACAAATTTTTTTTAAATTTCCCTCGATTTTCCTATGCACTATTAATGAGATGACACAACTTTATGACATCCACGATTACACTAGATAGCATGTGGATCCTACAAAAACTAAAATTGCAAGAAACAAATAACAAGAACAAGTAATAAAGTTGAAAACTAAAAACACTAAAAGATAAAGCTGTTCCAACTACCCCCCTAAGCTTGAATTCGACTATGGCCTCATAGTCAAAAACAAACTTAAAGATTGGAACAGTGATACCGGATCAATCTTGTGGTGGTGGAGGCGGGTAGTACGGAGCTGTAGGGTCCCAAGAAGGAAACTCCCCCTGGAAGCTTGGATCAAACTGGGCCCTGGGTGGAGGTTGTGGGTAACCTCCAAAATAATTTTGGCTCAAATAATGGTCGTAGAAGGGCTCCTGCTGCATCTCCATCCGTTGCAACTGATTATGTATCTGTTGTTGGTTGTCGAGGAGAAGACGTTCATTCTCGAACATCACCCTTTGGTTGTCCAGTATCCGGTTCGTAGTGTCTTGAATACTGGTATACATCCCCATTTGCTACTGTTGTTGCTGCTGTATATCGTGCAGCATAGTGTACATGTCCTGCATGGAATAGACATCCTCACTTGGCTGTGAGGGCGGTGGTGGTGGCAGGGTAGGCTGAGATGAGGAAGATGCACTCAGATGCATCTGAGGAAGCTTCCGTGGTGCCACTCGTGCTCGAAGAGGTGTAAATGCCTCCTCTTCCTCCTCAGCATCATCATCATTTCCATCGTCGCCGCCTTCCTCGTCGGAGTCTGCGATGGCTATGATTGGCCACCGGAAATGTTGTGCACCTTCGATGTTGAAAACGGGATCGGGAAGAGAACATTCTTGATATGCTTGATTCACGTGGCAATGTGAAAATGCCACGCCATCCCGGAGAAGTAGCAGATTGGACCTGTGCAAATGTTGCAAGTTGACCTTGCTTTTAGTAGATAGAGGAGTGAGGGATTGAAAATTCAATCCCAAGTATGAAGCCAGCTTGGTGATGAGCCCGCCGAAGTGAATCGGCGCTTTCCTCGTACTCCTCTTCACGTCTAAAACGCATTGTAGAAAGAATGCACCCCAATTGCATTCTTGTTTCTTCAGGAGTTTGTATAGAAAGAAAAGATCCGACCCCTGAAATTTGCTAAGGGCCAGATTACCCCGAGCAAAAACTGTGGAACTCAGCATCCGGTGCAAGACCCGGACGAAGGGGTGCTCGAAATCAGCTACCGCGGCGTTGTGGTAGCTCATCGACTTCCCTTGCGGAACCATCACCAGCTCGGTGAAGATTGCGGCGTAGTCGGTGTGGTTGTCCGGCCGCCGGTAGTCATACTGCGAATGGTTCCAGTTAAAGATCGCGTTGAATTGCTTGAGCGTGAGGGTGTAGTCGATGTTGAATAAACGGAACGACACCCGGCCCTGGATCCACTCGCGATCGGTAGCTACAATGTCATTGGGCACGATGCAAACGTCCAATGACGCCATGAACTCCGCTACCAACTCTTTGTACGTCGGCCAGTCACCGAAGAACGGTTGGCCATCTTGGTGAAATTCTAGTTTGCCAGGCCTTATGGGTGTGTGACAGGCCTGCCCATGCAGAACGTAGGCCAAGTTGGCCTCGAATCCGAGATCGCGGATCATCTCCCGGTCCACATACCGGGTGGGCTCTATCTTCCTCCGCACGATCTCCTCGTAGATCTTCCGGACCTCCGAGGAAGGATGGACAAGGCGGGGACATGAAACCGATGCTGGCGGTGGTGGCACGAATTTCGGCGGAGTTGCGCGTGAGGAAGAAGCTCCGGCTGTATGCACCATGTTGGCGATGAGGAAAGGGATTAGAGAAAGAGAGCTCGATGAAGAATGGAGAGTTGAATCTCTTCTTGATGAAGATCGTCGCTCGGTGCTGCTCCTCGTCGGGCTCGAAAGGCTCGGGGAAGTGCTCGGTGCAAAGGGAGGAGATTGTTCTAAAGGTGTGACGTCAACTGATGTAATGAGTCCCCTTATATAGATTTGGCCGACGCCACTGTTGACCCGTCGATACCATCGACGTGAGTCGATGGTATCTACACTGGTCGATGCTATCCGCCCCCATCATGAGTATCGACGGTTGTCGATGGTTGGATCTTGAAACCCGAATCGCTGACGTGTCGATACCATCGACGAGGGTCGATGGTATCGACGCTTCACCCGGATCGACTGTCTTGAAGCTGCGATCGCCGTTGATTCATTCGCGTGGATCAGTGACGTGGATGGTCGATACCATCGACGTGAGTCGATAGTATCGACTATCCTGATTAGGGTGAATCCTCGCGAGACCGGCCACCACCTTTTTCACTTGAAAGTGTCGATACCATCGACACGCCCGTCGATGGTATCGACTTCACTGAGTCGATTTCGTCTATAAATCTTCAGAGATCTCGATGGTATCGACTGGCATGTCGATACCATCGACTTTTATTTGTCGATCTGCCTGTAGGTCTGTCGATACCATCGACGAGGCCGTCGATGGTATCGACGCAGTGCGAAATCTGCAGTCGTCAACATGTTCCTTGGTCGATACCATCGACCAGTGTGTCGATGGTATCGACTTTGCCTCAGCCTGCACATCTAAAAAAACGATCACGGTATCTTTTTTTTACATGAAAAACTAAGTAAAATCAAATTAAACTATGAATGTAAATGAACTAAACTATGGTACCAATGGTTGGGTTGCCTCCCAACAAGCACCCTTATTTAACGTCTTAGGCTAGACGGCTTTCGACACCTCATGCATCCGGAACAGAAATGAGTTTGACCTCATTCACCTTCCTCTTGTAGTTCTCACCAAAATAGAGTTTCAACCTTTGTCCATTTACCAAGAACGTGGTATCACCATCACGCACTAAGATTACACCGTGTGGTTTGACTTCCTCTACCACGAACGGTCCACTCCACTGGGATTTTAGCTTCCCGGGATGCAACTTGAGTCGTGAATTGAACAACAAAACACTGTCTCCCTTTTGGAACGTGCACAACTGGATGTGGCGGTCGTGGATCAGCTTTGTGCGCTCCTTGTATATCCGTGCGTTCTCATACGCCGTCATCCGTAGCTCATCCAACTCGTTCAATTCCAGCAATCTCTTCCTTCCCGCTTCATTGTAACTCAAGTTAAGCCTTCTTAGCACCCAATGCGCTTTGTACTCTAACTCGACCGGTAGATGACAAGCCCGGCCATACGCCAACCTAAAAGGCGTGGTGCCTATAGGTGTTTTGTACTCCGTCCTGTATGCCCACAAAGCATCCGGCAGTAGGGCACTCCAGTTCTTCCTTGTGGACGCCACCGTACACTCCAAAATCATTTTAATTTCACGATTGGAGACCTCCACCTGCCCTTGGGTCTGTGGGTGATATGGGGTACCTATGTTGTGCTTGACCCCATATTTCTTCAATAAAGTCGAGAACTTCTGATTCCTAAAAGGTGTACCCCCATCACTGATTATCATCCGGGGTACCCTAAACCTGCAGAAAATGTTCTCTTTCACGAACCTGCACACTACAGTGGAATCATTAGTCCTCATGGGTATTGCTTCCACCCACTTCGACACAGTCAATTGCTAATAAAATATATAAATTTGAGTTTGAGGACACAAAGGGTCCCATGAAATCTATGCCCCACAAATCAAATACCTCCACTTCCTGAAACACATTCAGGGGCATTTCCTGTCTCTTTGAGATGTTACCGGCTCGTTGGCAGGAATCACATTGCCTTACAAATTCGTAGGCATCTCGGAACAAGGTTGGCCAATAAAGGCCACTTTCCAAAACTTTAGCTGCCGTGCATGAGCTGGCGTGGTGTCCTCCCGTAGGTGATGCATGGCAATGACGTAAAACACTCTCGTACTCCACTTCAGGCACACACCTGCGTAAGATACCATCCCTGCATTGCTTAAGAAGAATTGGATCATCCCAAAAATAGTATCTTAAAGAATGGAAAAATCTTTTCTTATCCTGATATGACCAATCTTCCGGGATGATCCCGCAAGCCAAATAATTTACAATCTCAGTAAACCAAGGATCTTTAGAGTTAATTTTCAAAATCTGTTCATCTGGAAACGTCTCGGTTATGGGTATATGTAAATCTTTTTCATCCACCCTTTCTAACCTAGACAAATGATCAACAACAACATTTTCAATCCCCAATTTATCCTTGATTTCGATGTCAAATTCCTGTAAAAACAAAATCCACCATTAGGTATTTTATTGCGGCATGGTCAGTCCATACAACTACTTTAGATCCAACTAAATACTGCCGGAATTTTTCAAAAGTGAACACAACGACAAGTAATTCTTTTTCAGTAGTTGTATAATTCAATTGGGCGTCATTAAAAGTCTTTGAAGCGTAGAAAATCACGCCGGGCTTATTGTCCACCCGCTGCCCCAATACTGCTCCTACCGCAAAGTCTGAAGCGTCACCCATTAATTCGAAAGGTTTTGTCCAATCCGACGTTTGAACAACCGGTGCAGAAATCAGTTTTTCTTTCAAAACATAGAATGCATGTAGACACTTATCATTGAAATCGAATACAACGTCTTTCTCCAAAAGCTCAGATAGAGGTTTTGCAATTTTAGAAAAATCCTTTATGAATCGCCGATAGAACCCGACGTGTCCCAGAAAACTTCTTACCCCTTTTACAGAATTTGGTGGGGGCAACTTGGAAATGCCCTCAATTTTGACCGGATCCACCTCTAGACCTTTGCTAGACACCTTGTGTCCTAGCACTATCCCCTCAGTCACCATCAAGTGACATTTCTCCCAGTTGAGGACCAAATGTGTGTCCTCGCAACGCTATAAAACTTTGTCCAGGTTATAGAGACATTCATCAAACGATGCACCATACACCGAAAAGTCATCCATAAAAACCTCGAGACAGCGCTCTACCATGTCAAAAAATATGGCGAGCATACAACGTTGAAATGTCGTCGGTGCATTGCATAAACCAAACAACATTCGGCGGTAAGCAAAAGTCCCATAGGGACAAGTGAATGTAGATTTCTCTTGATCCAAAGGATCAATCGAGATCTGGTTGTACCCCGAGTATCTGTCTAGAAAACAAAAGTGTGATCGACCGGCAAGACGCTCTAAGATTTGATCAATGAAAGGTAAAGGAAAGTGATCCTTTAGCGTGGCGGAATTCAAACGGCGGTAATCAATACAAACTTGCCACCCGGTTACCAATCGGGTGGTGACAGGTTCATTCAACAAATTTTTGGTGACAGTGATTCCCCCCTTCTTAGGGACTACCTGTGTGGGACTCACCCATGTCGAGTCTGATATGGCGTAGATAATACCTGCAGCAAGAAGTTTAATGACCTCCTTCTTCACAACCTCCATCATGCTCGGATTAAGACGTCGTTGAGGTTGAATCACGGGCTTGGCTCCCTCCTCAAGCCGAATCTTGTGATGACATAGAGTAGGGGAAATCCCCTTGATATATGCAACAGACCACCCAAAAGCTCCCCGGTGGTTCTTCAGCACTATCAACAATTGTTCTTCCTCATCCACACTCAAATAAGCAGAAATGATCACCGGTAACTTGTCTTCCTCAGCTAGAAAGACATATTTGAGATGCGGGGGCAGCGGCTTTAGTTCCAACTCTGGCGGGCTGATCAGAGATGATTGAAGTGGCGGGCAGAGTTCACCTAAATCTTCATAATGCCTCGCATAGAAGCATGGAAGCATCTGAAGCATTTTAGTGCACTCCTTGAGTGATTTGCTCCGCATCCAATCATATGTAATATTTAACAAGCAAGCCTCCAACGGTAATTTCGGGTATGCATCAGAAACAGAAATAGTAATCATATCATCCTCCAGAGAAAGCGGAATGTCCTCATTATCATCATTAGGAAATCCCACAGTTTTGCACAAAGAAACTACTTTGGTCTGCTCCAAGATATCCACAGCCAAAGTTCCATTGTCCACCTTGCTCATCACATGATCCATGTCCAGAAATGGCTTCCCAAGGCAGAGTGAAATATTACAATCCAGATGTTTTGCCATATTGCATTGTTCCTTTGCTTTATATGACGCAGTACTCGTAGGCATGACCATCTCAAAGCGGTCATCTGCTATGCCCAAGGTCAAGCGACCTCTCCCTATCTCTAAGATCATGTCGGTTGTAGCTTGTAAAGGACGTCCAAGTAACAGCTCGTTGCCATGTTCATCTTGCATCTCCATGACCACGAAATCTGCCAGAAAGACAAACCTATCCACCTTTACTAAGACATCTTCACAGATTCCATAAGGCTTCACCACAGAGTTGTCCGCCAATTGAATCGTCATATTGCTTGGCCGTGACTCCTTCAATCCCAGCTTTTTGAATGTCGAAAGGGGCATCAAGTTGATGCTTGCCCCTGAATCACACAACGCTTCGCCAAATTTAACCTTCCCAATATAGCAAGAAATGTTAAAACACCCTAGATCTTGTCTCTTTGGCGGCAAAGTGCCCATGATGAAGGCACTCACTTGCTCCTTTAGCACGACGACCTCTGTATCCGAAATTTTCCTCTTCTTAGTAATGACATCCTTTAGAAACTTCCCGTATGAAGGAATTTGCTCAATGGCTTCCAGTAAAGGGATATTGACTGAAAGCTTCCTAAAACTGTCCAAGAACTTCTTGAACTGTGCATCTGCCTTCCTTGCCTTAGCGCTATTAGGATACGGGACCGGAACAGCTTGTGCCCTTTGATGAGGTGGCACATAAGGCGTCTTTTTCTGAGGTTCCTCCTCTGCAACCTGTTCTTCAGTATCATCCACGACTGTGTCTTCAACCTGCCCTGTGACTGGTGCGGGCTGCTCTTCATTAGTTTCACCTTCTCCTTTAGCTTGTGGTGTGCTTGTTTCTTCAGCTCTTGGATTCAACACTTTCTTTCCGCTTCTAAGCAGAATAGCCTTTGCTTGTTGGTTTTCCCCGGGAACATTGGTATTCCCCGGAAAACCTGGATGTGCCGGTTTCTTCAAACTGCCGATCTCGGCTGCCATCTGTGCCATGAATGTCTCAATGATCCTCATTTGAGCCCCATGGCTCTGCAATGTTTGCCCAAATTGGTTCATGTACTCTCCTTGCTGCTTGATTTGCTAGAAAAATGTATTCATTAGCTCTTGATTTTGCTTTATAACCTGATTGAGCAGCTCCGTGCTCTTGTCTTCTGCAACTGGCGAGGGCTTGGCATCCGGATCCTACAGAAAATTGTTCGGATCCTTCCATGAGAACTTTTTGTCTTTTCTCCATGAATAATCATTGTTCCTATAACCTTGCTGTTGTCTCATGTATTTGACTTGAGCCTCATCCCCGGACTCAATATCCTCCTTTTCCAGTAGCTTCTTTGCGAGAAGATCCATCTTCTCATTCAGCTCTTTCAACACCTTGGACTCGCCTGCTACTCGAACTTGCTCTATCGGGCCTCTTTCTCTCTCACCCCATGACTGCTTTCTAGCCATATTCTCTAGTATCTCCCAGCATCTGGTGTCTGTATTATTTAGAAAGAAACCTGACCCGGCTGAATCCAGATTACTCATATCGTGCTCAGAGAGAGCAAAATAGAAGATCTTCACCTGTGTCTCTTTATCCAGCCCGTGATGTGGGCACCTCCTTAGCATGACCTAAAATCTCTCCCAGGTCTCAGAATATGTCTCACCGGCCTGTTGGGTAAAATTGTGAATCTTCCGGATCATGTCGTTAGTCTTCTCAGGAGGGAAGAACCTCTCAAAGAAGACCTCCACCATATGGTCCCAGGACTCCACGAACTCATCATCTAAATTGTGTAACCACTCTCGTGCCGCTCCCGCCAATGTACTCGGGAAAAGCTTGAGATACAGTGCATCCTGTGGAAACCTATCAATTTTGACCATGTCACAGTTCTCAACAAACTGACTGATGTGCGTGACATGATCCTCATTCTTCATCCCATGAAAAGCATTCGATTTCACCAGATTTATCAGCGCTGGATCAATCTTATATGTTGGTATGTTGATTGCCTGCTTCTTTATAGGCCCCTTGGAAGCTGATGAGGAAGAAGCCTTGATCTTCTCCCATATAGTCTGTGGCTCGGCCATCTCTTCCTGTTCAAATTTAGAATCTACCTCTTCTTGGTGCTCTTGCTCGTAATACTCCTCGTCATCAGGTCCCTGAAGCGGAACCTCGGGTGTGCAGGATTCGCGTAGTCAGTACTACACATTTGCACCATGCAACGTGCCTGAAACAAGAAAGTTTAAGTTCAGTACAGTGCTTTGACGAGTATCAAAATTAACGAACAATAAAAAGAAAATAATTGAAGTTGTTTCAAAATAAAAAAAATTGTGGCCTAGAGTGGCCACTCGTAGCACTCAAAGTGCCAACAATTCGCCGTATCCCCGGCAACGGTGCCAAAAATTTGATGCAATTTTACTATGCGCTAAAATGCAAGTGAACGCGTCGAGTAGTACATGCCTTTGTGAGGCCCAAGTCGAACACAGGGATACTCGAAATTGTTGGAGACTCCTACTAACTATTTGCGATCAGCTAAGCTGAATAACAAATTTAGGGTTGTTGTTAAAAATAAAAGAAAACAAAAACAAAATAAAACAAACGATCGATTAAATGTTAATTTAATCAATTCAAAAGGGTATCTTTAGGATTGCGGTTTCACCGCGGGTTTTCATTGTATTCAATTTTATATAATACCTCAATCTTATCTCTCCATCCGGGTAGTGGCCTGAAAACCGAATTACCCACTGTCGTGGTGCAATTCACTACCTAGGTTTAGGTCGGTTCCACTGTCGTAGTAACCTATGCCCTAAACTAGGTGCATTATGAACGATCTCTCAGTATCCACCATTAATTTTACACCACCTTGGTCAAGGGATTTATCGATTAATGTAGATTTCGTCTCTTTTCAGCCGTTAATCCTTCTTTCAAAGTGATTAAGGGCATTAGGTTATTATTATGGTGATCAAGCATAACAATATATTGAGAAAACAAAACTATAACACAGATTTAAGAGATAAAATATGATTTACTATTATAAAATTGTCATACAATGAATTCTCGGGCTACTTCCGGTCCTAAAGACGAAGGGGATTAGCCCTGCATGTTCATCTCACACAAGTACATGATAGAAATAGGGGAAAACATGTGAAAAACGTGGAATGAAAGGGAAAACCCCTGAATGGAGAAGAACCGGTTGATCCTTTGCGTAGAACACGTGCTCTCATGCCTTTCGGTGGTGAAATCTGTCTTCTGCAGTGTCCGAATCAACTGGTATGAACTTTTGGCCTCCGTTCTCCTCTCTACTGCTCCTCGGTACTCATGCAATCACTCCTCAGATCCTCCTCTCGTCTGGGCGGCCGTCATTAGGTATAACTCCCTCATTAGGTCGCTAATTAACCACGGCCGTCTGATTGGGATCATTAGAAAGCCAACTCATATCCTACGGTGTCGATACCATCAGCGTGAGTCGATGGTATCGACCCGCTACAGTAGCGGCAACCCTTCTTTCTTTTCGTCCGAGTGCCTGATGCAGTCTCGATACCATCGACTTGGGTCGATGGTATCGACTTCCTGTAGGCGTCGGTTTTTTCGTTTTGCGTCACTGTAGCCTCCATGCGTCGATGGTATCGACTTGGTGTCGATACTATTGACTGCTTATTCGCCAACAAGCTGATGGTATCTCGATACCATCGACATCCCTGTCGATAGTATCGATGATTTGCTGCTCCTTTCAGCTGGCAACCTGTGACCAAGTCGATGGTATCGACTTCCGTCGATGGTATCGACGGAAGCAAATACTCGTTTGTCCTGAAATTTAAACATGGAACCAAATAAATTCACCCAAATAATAATATTTTTGACAATTAATGCTCAATACGATGTAATAAGGGAGATTTGACATAAAATGATAGCAAAGACCAAAATAGATGAATTATGCGATATTAACCATGAAAATGACTAATTAAAGCATAAAACACCTATGAAATAGGTCTACAAAATGCGACTCAAAATCATCGCATCATGCCCATAAACAGTTGTCAACCACATATGCAAGCCTCCATTATTAACACAGTCCACAATGACCTGTTGATCTGACTTATGAATCACAGAAAGCTGCCATGCATTTGGCTTCCATGCCATACATACCCTAGCAACCTCAGCACAATCTATGTTGGATACATGCTCCCACCCTTGCGGAAATAAGTATTTAATACTATTTTTATTGTGTACCTTTATTTTCATTTCCACCAAAGAAACCAGAGTATGACCACTAGCATCGATCCATTTGCTAATTTCTTTCTTCTTATTCCTGTCACACCCACCCTTAATATTCCATAGAAGCATGGACATATCAAAGGTTTTTGTTGGACCTGGTATGCCTAGTAGGCTCCTTCCTAGCATTCTTTCCTTTCCCCATCTATTCTTGTTGTTTAGATGCATTCTCCTCCTCATCTAATTCAGATAATGCCTCAAAACTGTTTGTTGTATCAAGGATGGCGCTCACACCTTGGTTTCTAGGAATGCCTAGCTTCTTGACCCCTTTCCTTCGTGAGCTTGACACAAACTCACCCTCTTCACAACTTGTTTCTTTAGATGGAGTGTCAGC
The DNA here is from genome assembly GCA_963693085.1 of Alisma plantago-aquatica. NCBI lineage: Eukaryota > Viridiplantae > Streptophyta > Magnoliopsida > Alismatales > Alismataceae > Alisma > Alisma plantago-aquatica. Next base: position 112,511,231 of record OY856413.1, read on the forward strand.
CTATTTTTCCTTGTCATCCTTCCCTTTGCTGCTGCTTGGTTCTTTCTCTTTGAATGTGTGCTGTGGTTCCCCCTTGTGTCCTTCAGTCTCCCCGGATGAACCTTCCATTGAAGTGTTGGCTTCCGGCTTCTTTTCCTTCCAAACCTATCTGCCAGTTTTGCTGCTCGCTATTGGTTTCTGATCACAGTGAGCATCCTCGTGACCAAAGGCCCTACAAGTAGTACACCTCGCCAAAATGTGGTCATAGTCGACCTTCACCGGTACAGGTTCCCTTCCTTTGACATTCAACATCACCCTCCTCGGCGCTGGCTTCTCCACCTCGAGCTCCACTATGACCCGGGCTTCATCGCACTCAAGCGATTTCTCATCAATATGCAGAACCGTCCCGACTCTGTTAGTGATCGTGCCCACCACCCACTTCGTCCATGAACAACCAATCGAGTGCACTGTGATCCAAGTCGGAACAATAGAGAAAATTTCTTTCTTCAGCTCATCACCATACCGATAGTCCTTCACGATCACTAATTGGTGATCAAACCACCTAGGGCCAGTGCTCAGAACGTCGGCCTTATCGATAGCATTTGCAAACCTCACTAGAAAGATGTCATTGTCCCTAGACAAGAGGTCGAACGAACCCTTCGGTCTCCACTTGTGTTGGATCCAGGCCTTGGGATGAGGGTAGAACAGCCTCCTCCCAAGAACATAGACTAGCACCGTGAATTCCCAGACATCTTGCATCCTGTCGAACTCTTCAGGCTCCAGCTCGACGTGTATCCCGCCCTCCTTTTCTAATGGTTTTGGGAACTCCAGAGTCTCCTTTCTGCTTGTCGCTAGCTTCGTCAGGACCTGGGACCAGGGCTTGTGCCCTCCATCTCCTACCTTCAGTTCTTCCCGGCTAGGGTTTCCCTGGTCTGACTTTCCTTCTTCATCTCTGTTGTTGTTAGCCTGGTGGCTATGGTTGGTGGCAGTGGTGATACGGGTTGCGTTGATGGATGGTGTGGGGTGGACACCACCGGACGGAGTGTCCGGTGATGTGGGTGCCATGCTAGAGATCGGCGGCGATCGCACGCGAGTCACCAGAGCCGGACCTAGCGGGAGTGTTGTTTTATGTTGTATTATATATATGTATGGGATTAAGAGAGAAAGATTTCTCCCCCCTCTCCCATGCCCGTCGCGGAGGCCGAACGCCCGGGAGGGTGGTAAATCAAGGAGGAAACTAGGATTCGAACCCGGGTCCCTTTGTTAGGAGATACCATGCTTGACCACTTGATATATATATATATATATATATATATATATATATATATATATATGTATGTATGTATGCATGCATGACCCAACACCTAAGAAATACCCTACAATTCATCCTTCACTTCCTTCTCAAGATATCTGATTACCTAATTAGCTTGCAAAGGACATGTTCACCTCACTAGGTCCTAACTGCAGGCGGTTGGTAGTATGGATATGGGACTTTAAAGAAGGGTTGCCTATGATGATCAATATTAAGGACGACGTTGTAGGTCAACCTCATGATACTAGTATACTTTTGTAATATTTTTTGGAGATGTTTACTTATTCTTGGTTGAATACATCTATGATAGAACTTTGGATATGGTGATGTTTTATGCCTAAATACCTTGTTTTATATATGTTGATCAATTTTCTTATATATTAATGCATACATGATATATGTTTTGTAGATACTTACATAGGTTGTGTACAAAGTTCACACTACCCCATGTGCCATTTCTAGTTCCATAATTTATTAGACGTGTAAATAAAGACCATATATTTGTCACTAAATAGTTATCTACCATATTTAAATATTTTGGTAATGTGAAAAATGGCATGGTTATAGATCATTTCAATGTTGAGTACTTTTCAATTACTTCGCTTATAGTTTTGACTTAGGAATTATATTTCATTGTGGATTTTGAGTTTTTTTTTTGTTTTCCTTTGTTTCAATCAGGAATGATCACTGGGTATTGTTGGATATTATCCCCGAGACGTTAACTGTGATTATCCAGATGCTAAGGGTGACCAAGTAGATTGTGGGGGACACGAAATGAAAAAAGGCATTATTCATGTGAGTAAAAAAATTTATCGGCTAACATATATTAATACATGAGTATATACTAGTGCAATTCAATGTGTTACATTAACTATAGGGGTATTAAAGAATTCAAAAAGGTTGGAGGAAAGGTGGATAAGAAAAAGAAAGCATTAAATTGGAAGAATGTTGAGGTAGTTTTTTTAATTCCAATGCATATTTATACCAATTATGCTTACTTTTATTATTAATGTTTTGTATGATGGTAAATTTATAGTGCCCTATACAAGATAATGGTTGGGCATGCGCATGCCACATGATGCAGTATATGTACATGATTGTCAAACATGGGCACTAGACATCCACTGCCTACAAAATGTAATCGATATATATAGTCTTGACCATCCTAAGTAAATAGCCTCATTTGATAATATGAAAATATCAAATCAAACTCTTTAATTATGTCATTCTATTTATAGAGGTTTGACTCAACAAAGACCTATATGACAGATAATCTAGATAAGATACAAGAAAAATGCGCATAAGGCTTCGTTAAGGAAGTAAAATTTGAATTTGATTGGGATAAAATATGAGTTTTTTGTACTTTGATGTCATTATTTCTATATACAAGTGGTGCTTATGACTTCTAACAACTTTAATTTTGATGTGAGTAAATTATTGGTGCATGTGTGAATGATGAATATATACATGTGTGTGAATGAGTGTGAAGATAAATGAATACAATGAGAATTGTGTTTCTACATGTCATAAGAATGGAATTGGTGCAAATGTGAATGATGTATATATACATGTGTGTGAATGAATGTGAAGATGAATGAATATAATGAGACTTGTATTTGTACATGTCTTGGTTTAGCAATGCAATGTCGGTTGCTGCACCAAAATTGACGACACACTTGATTCATTGTATCAGTTTCTTTAATCATAGCAACCGAGGTTGGATCTGAATCACTATTTTATGTGTACACAAAAAACTAACATCATAGGTGCTTATCTGTAGTGTCTCCCACTTAGGCGTCGATATAAAACTTATGTTAGAGGACTATTTTAACCGACACTAGAGGTGGAATCTATACTAGTGACTCCTTAATTTTTTAAAAATAAACTGAGACCATATGGGTTTGTGTCCTTGCAGATCACAAATCTCACAGAGATAGGACTTCTCACACACCTAGAATCTCAGCATTTGTGGAACATAGTTCAACTGTCCAATAAGCTCTATCAAGGATCTTGTCAAGATTTTATGAGTTTCAACTCGTGTTCCAACTAATGCATCTGAGATCTCATCACCATGAGTTATAAACAACAAGATAAAATGGATAGATTATTCATAGAGCTCCATCATTTGATCTTGTAAGGAGTCTATGGTTCATACAATGTTGAGATTTGTGATCTCATCCCCAACAAGGATATAATTAATCTAAACAAAGAACATGTACATAAAATAGGAAGAGAACATTTAACCAATTAAATCTTGGAGTTCAGTACTACTAAAATAATGTATGGGCTATGGGATTACTCATGTTTCCCTAGTATAGAAACTACTTAGACATGGTATGCATAAGTACAAGGGAATAAGTAAGAATGGAAAGAGTCATATTGTCAAATATGGCAACAAGATGGCGGCTTCTGTGAGGAAGATGATGGATCCTTACTTTTCTTCATGGCCTTATGCACCTAGAGAGGCTCTGGGGTGAAATAATATGAGATCATTTTTTAGAATATAGGTTGGTTTGTATTTATAGTAAGATGCCCAACATTCAATTTGGTTTCCGAGATTATGAAGAATTATGATAAGTAAAGTCATGAATTCTCAAATACCAAGTATAATTGGCCGCGTCCCTTTTGAAGAGTAAATGTCTTGCTTTGATAGATTTTCGATTGAGTGTCCCTTTTGAAGATTAAATGCCTTGATTTGATAGATTTCTAATTGATGTCATGATAGCTTTGTTCTTGCTCAAAGGACTTAAGTTGCATTCTCTCCTCCATACAAATGAGCATGGTCATGGCTAGTTGCTTTCATTGACTAACTTGCCTTTTAATGCTTCTTCAATTTTGTAAACATAACGAAACTCAATGGTTACTTGCCTTTTTCCTAGTCAGGGGAGTAATCTTTGATAATTTAATTATTTGTCCGAATAGGTAATGAAGAAAACTATTACATTGCCTTCCTTTAACTATTTTGATTTTTCATTTACTTCTTTGACTCTCTTTACTATAGCTTTTGGTTACAATAATTTGGAGTGATCAGACTAATAAAAAGTTCCAAAGTGGTACAAATATATATTTTTCCTTTGAATAATTAATTCCCTTTCTAATGCATATTTAAACATTAACTTCCGCGTTTGTATGTGGTAGATACAACCATTTTTGTGTAGCATATATAGATTAGTTACTACTGGAAGATTTACAGTTCAATCGACCGATTGGCAAATCCAATCGATTGATTGGTAATTTCAAAATATATTTTTTCTATAGATAAAAAAATTCTCTTTCCAACACATGTTTAATCATTAAATTTCAAGTTCATATGCAAAAGATATGGTTGTTTGGTGTAGCATATATATATCAAGAACTGTGGGAATTTGTGCAAACATCTTCCCATAGTATTGTTAAGATTTCTTGACATTTGAAGTGCATGGGTATGATTGAGCCATTTTCCTATAGTAACTGAGAAAAATTAATTAAAACTCTAATTAAAGGAGATAAAAGCTAAACCGAGACAACTAAATCTAAAACTATTGAATAATAAACAAAATGTTCGTAAGGAATGATCTAAAAGTGAAATAAAACTGCATGAATATGCATTCCTCATAGATGCACCACCAGATCATCTACATGTACCATTTTTAGTATGTGTGCATGCAAAGAAACCCCCAATGGGGGGAGCATTAACGCGATATCTCAATACTGCTTCCATAGGTTGATTATTGGGGTCATTGCTACCAGTACCTTTTATCTAATAGAGATGAACCAAATCCAATTACACCACAATAGTGATAGTATCCTATCACTCATGAGATTTTTTTACATTTAAGTAATCATGATTCAAAATCTTGGGTGGTGGGGTGGTACACACCCTTCTCTCATCTTGATTCTTATTCAATCCATCCCACCCTATTTTGATGATTGTTCATTTCCACCACCTTACCGAAATTAGGTTTCTTATTGTTGTGCATTAATGCATGACAGATAGTTTGATTCCTATACTTTGTGATATTTTTTTAAGAAAAAGGTTTTTTTGCCATGGCATATCTTGCATTCACATTTCATGTACAATATGATATTATTTAATGTTTTCTTATTTAGAATTTAATTTCATGATGTTCATTTCTTAGTGGAGTGGATCTTGATGTGAATAGGTGATTTGGCACCATATTGGTCATCTCTATCCATACATGAAATTGTTTGCCCTAGAGATTTTTTAACCTAATTTCTACATAAATGGAAAAAAATAGGCATTTGACAAGTGATTATCATATCAAACATAATGGTTGGTTGCTAGATGGTCTCAATTTTTGAATCTATACAAAAAATCCACCTCTTTCATGATTGATTGAATTGATTGGTTGAATGATATAAGAAAGCCAAAATTGTAGGGTTTGTAAAATTTTGGGATAAAAATTGGTTGTTATATTTTCTCATTCATGTTTGTTTTCGATTGAACAATGAAGAGTGATGAGGTAACCTTTATACATGAGACTCTATATGAAGATCCACACTGGTAACCCTATCTGACTCTTTTTCCATCATTTCATACCCTTTGCCTCATGAAAAATGCCAAAATGCACAAAAATAGTAAGCCTTAGCCATCCTCTAAAAGCTTGGGTGGTCAACACTTTCTCCACTACACTTCCCTCCTACCACCACTTAGCCCTAGTTGAACCAAGGGTAATGAAAAAAGAAAGAGGGAAAAGTAAAATAAAATATTCTCCTATGAAGTAGCATCTAAGAAAATGAAAGATGAGGGATCCTATGTAATAATGTTCAATTCTTCCATAACACTTTCTCTTTTTGGAATCATTACTGGGAAAGGAAAAATCAACCCTAGCTCCTCTATCCCTCTTCACATAGCCATGTGGTCACATTAAATGTATTGATATGTGAAACCGTATGTGTGCATACACTACTACATATATTACTCATGACATTGATTTTTTTCAAGGGAAACTGATAGTGTAACATATCTCATTGGTTCCTTAAATAAAACTTCCACAGTTGGCCAAATAAGAAAACAAAACATGTGTTTTATTTATGTCGTTGGTTGTTTCACAAAGAAATCCATGTGATGGATAGATTGCCCGTGAAAATACAATGCCACAAAAATTTTTAGGTGGTGTTTCATTTACCTATAAAAAAACTATCTTGTCAGTTTCATATAAAACAACTGATGAGATAAAGGGGTACATGACAAATGTATATGTATATTTTCCATTTGTTGATCATGTCGATTTTTACTGCATGAACCAACAAGAAATGGGTATGTGTCCCCTTTGCGTAGAATTTCCCTTCCCACAATTTCGTCGGTTAACATGTCCAAAATTGACAATGTAGGTGTTGTTGGGATGCATCGTTAGTCGTCCGTTCTTTCATAGTTGAGTGACACTATAGGTTTGTGTGGTCACAAGGTTTTTCGTCGGTGTTTTCCATTTAACCAAAGACATAGGGGTACTAAATTGGTTTTTGATAAAAATTGATGATGTATATCTTACTTAAATCCCACGAGAAACCCCTCTTTTCCCTCTTCCCCTCCCCATATTTCTATGGAACTCTGGTTTTTCTTTGGTGATTTCCCCTCTTCTATTGCCGCCACCACTGACCCCCACCTAGTGCTGCTACTACTCGCTCCCACTGATGACTCCAGAACATCTGCCAGCCGCCACTACTTCTTCTCTCTCCTCTACTAGTTGTTTCTATGTCTTCCATCGACTACTACTTCTACGTCCACCACCCGTATGTTGATCGCTCCTTTGTCGTTGATGTTTCTAGTCTCTTCTCCATTGTCCCCAACTACTGTTGTTTCTCTATCCTTTACTTGACAAGATTGTCCCTTCTCTCCTTTATTTTTTGCATTGAATATGGCCAAATTAGGGGTTTTATATTATACTCACATCCCACCATTACCACTAATCATGAGACTAGGGCATAAGTTGAGTATTAAACATAATATAAAGAACACCCTTAACGTTTTCAATGATTTCAAACTCTTTGTTTACTCACATTCAATCACATAAACAACTTTACAAGGGAAACTAAAACTTGATTACTCAAATATGATCTCAACATTAAAGATACATATGTATACATTCATTCTTTTCCTCACACTTCCATGTATATATGATATGATTATCTCTATATTATTAAGGAAATAAAGTTACACATCATCATTTACAACTCTTGTACTACTCTACAAGGACCTAGAGTGACATGGACCCACTGAACTTAACTAATCTGATCCTTAGATCTTAAGGCACATCTACTCTACCATTGACATTATTCAATCCACACAGTTTCCCTAAAAGAATTGTGATTAGAAGGGTGAGCCTACTTGCTTTGTGAATCAGTACTTCAAAGAAACATTTTAAAGAACTTTAATTGTCAAACATATATTATGAAGAAATTGAATATAAGGTGTAGTAGTAATGAACTATAGAGGAACTAATCATTTGTAGACATATATATGACAGGATACCCAAGATATCTACAAAGAATAAATTAATATTTCAAAACATTCTTGATTAATCACAAAGGAAACTAGTAACTCATAAACATACAAAGAATAATTGAATAATTGTACACTCTTCATTAATCTCTCATTCATCTTATTATGCCTTGAACCTACATGATCTGTCCTACAACATGTGAAAGTATCATAGAAAGCTATGATATCACTCTGTAAGACTTAAAAGAATGCATGGGATCCTAAGTATGTAGTCTCAATACCATGTCTGCAGCTGGAATCACTACATTTGACTCTCAATAGCTAATCGGAGCAGCCATATATTACGACTCCTCCTCTCGACCTAGGTACTCAGGCAGGGAGACAAAGGCCTCAGGCTTGTTGTGTCCCAGTGGACCTACCAAAGATGTCCACTGATCGCCTAAAATCATAACTCAGGTACCACTGGCATCCCCAGTTGGTGTTGGATACTAATCATTTAAGGAGTCCACCCTCACTGGCCTAGACCCCCTTACCGTACTGGTGCTCTCTAGCTTACCTAGACCTATGTGAGACCTCTAGTTAGGAAGTATGTTTCCTCCTTGATATGCATGCCTCCAGTGAGGACTCTATAGTGTTCAGGGCATCTAAAGGTCTTATTCACTCTTTAAATTTATAGTTCAATCACCAGATAAACATTTCTTAGTTTACCCTTATAAGCAATTATTTTCATAAATTATCATGAATCTATATCATAAATTGAGCAACTGTGAAACACCACTTATTATACTAAAGAACATTAAAGTGAAAACACTTGATTCACTAAATACCTAATCCTTATGGTTTCATTCACATATCATACAACTCACATAAGGACTTTATGCATCCTAATTTGTTATTGATAAAAGACTATTTTGAACAATTCACATAAAACCAACATATATATGAAACCTTGGAATGAACTGATCTAGGGTTTTCAAGCCATTCACTAAAGTATCATGCATCAAGAGTATCCTCTAATTAATGAATTTATAATGATAAAAGAATCACATCTGTTGAATTTCATGATGACTATTCGTGAACATCCAACTTTGCATTCATTTAGGGTTTTACACTCTTTATTGAGATATCAATCAAACACTTATAACCTCACATGAAATCTAAGATAGAATCTGACATATATGTATTACGCATTCATATAACACAATCATCCATAAATAAGGAGATTTAAATAGGCAATGTTGTTTATTCAATTATACAACATTTTCAAACATAACTTAAAATGCTAGATTTTGGTATATTCTTATAAATTCTATAATAGCTTTATGAATTCTATTTTAGATGATTTTTATCCATTTTTAATATGATTTTATCATTTGAAATTCATCACAACAGGAAAACAATCCATTTCTTGATCATCTTTTACAAGCTTACACTGAAAGGCCGATTTAGGGTTTGTAGTCACATATAAAGGAATTAAAGATTATTGAGGGATTAATTCAATTTCATGCAATCTATTGTTTATAGGAAGTATCCACTCACCTAAGGTGTGAAAACACCTTGAAAACATAGTCCCACATCTGAAATTGTCAAATCCATATCAAAACCCTAGAAAATCACCAATTTTTTTCTTCCTTCCAACTCAGAAACCCTATGAATAGAGAATTATGAAGAAAGAGTGAGAAAGGGAATGATTTGATATCATTTGAAACCAAATAATACGAGGGATGGAATCTTGACATGTAAGAAAAGAATCACCAAGAAAAGCTATCTAGAGATGACAAACTAACTTGATTTCATCAACTCTAGCAAGAGAAAACTCTAGATCACCATCTTCTCCACTTTTCCCATCCAAACCCTAGATCTCCCTCTATCTCTCTAGGGTTTTAATTCTATGGATTGAATCATGAAATATGAAATCTCCTAGTGTGCTAGGTTACTCATATAGAGCATTTTAGCTGCTTGGGTGAATTACAAATTGACCCTACTTATACTTTATTTTATTTTAGCAAACTCTTTTGTCATTTTAATTGTTACTATAAATCATTTACTTCATATGTCTAACATCCTAAAAAATGATGAAAATTTTTCATGTTGTTTATCATTGAATTCTAGAAATCCAATAAAAACTTCAGATCATTTTGAGCTCCCAATAAATAAATAAAAATCAAATAGTGCACTGCTATACTGCAGTCTACAAAACAATTGGTTCAAGAACAAAATGACTTAGACACACCCATAATGTTTGTGTGAGGTACTACGTTGTACTAAAATTGAACCAAAATAATTATGCTACCTATCACAGCTGTGGTCCCTTGAATCCATCAGATTTGAGTATAAAGATAGACAACACTTCTATTTCTCCAAAACGGGTGTGTGGCCTAGAATGCCCTTTCTACTAACAACCTTACATGGTCGTGTTTCCCACCACGACCATGATACCAAGCCCCCAACTCCCATTTTCGTGGTCCCTTGGATATCTTCACTCGTTCCACCCAAGAAAAACCCTAATTTTAGTCGACTAGGGTTTATACTTCTCAAACGCTACTTATGAAAAACTAAGGCAAACTTAGAGTTCTCATTAGGTTTAACACATCATAATTGAGATATCATCCTTAATCAGGTTTAAGAAAGGATCAATCTAATTAAGCATATGATCATATAGGTAAACCCTAGTTTACCAATTAAGCACAGACACGATCATAATATTTTATGTCAAAAATGATCACGTGGGTCTCTAAATCAATAACTTATCATGCCTTGTGCACTCAAATACTTTATGGATCATTCTTGTTCCCTAATATGATTAAATGTCTAATCTTGACTTGGATTGTGACCTAATGCACATGTTGATAATTAGATCTCTAATGTTGCATGAACCTTGACCTAGAGATCAACTATGCTACTTTATGACTTCAAATCAGTATATTGACGGTCTATATGGCACTAAGTATTACTTGATCATGCTTATACTCTATAGATGACAACCTTGCATGAAAATGACCCTACATGACTAGTTATGATAATGTTGATGCTTATGTTGACTAAGATTACTCAAATCTTATGAATTCTCTATCTAAGATCACGAAACCCTAATCTTATGATCCCTAAGAAGTATGATGTAACATGATAATGATAATGCATGACCTAGTTTGAGATATTAAATCAATGATGAATGATACAATACCTAAATCTAGGTGACACATGTTGGATCTATGGTCTCTAGAGGGAGTGAATAGAGATAAAACAATGAAATACAATTCATTAGACCTTCAAATTATAATTAATGGTTTGGATGGTGATAATATGTTTGAATAATATGGAAGCCTAAATAAATAATTTGGGTATTCTTAGTCTGATACAAGAGTTGAATTGGTTATCTTATTCATTTGAATATTATATCTGAATAATATGTAATACCTAATATATAAACCCTAATTTGTGAATTCTAATATGTAAAACAATGATTTCTAAATTGTAATATGCAAATGCCAATTCTATTAACCCTAGATTCTAAATCATAATATCTGAACCATGTTGTTGGCCTAGTAACCCGTCCAAGATTTACTCATTAAGAGTAAATCTTGGATATTCCCCAACTTTGAACTATATATTCTTGAGCACTTCATCTCACTTAGGATGCAAGTGTATAATGCACGTTCGATTTCAATAAGTTTTGACAACATTTCTTCTTTTGTTCTCTGGGTACATAAGTAGGTGGGTATATGCACATCTACATTGGTGTACTTGGAGAACTGTGGGGAAATGCTATTGAAATTTAATGAAATTGAACATGTATTATACACTTATTAGTGAGATAAAGTGCTAAAAATGGGATAGGTGGCACACAGTGATCAATATGAATGCTAATAGATGAATTAGAGCTCAATTAAAACACATTTTTTCCTAAATAACTTATTAGCTAACACATGATGAGCTACTCATCTCCATCTGATTATAGAATGGATTGATCATAGATTTCTAATCCAAATCATTGCACACTAGAGTTTATAAGTGGTCTTGATGAGTTTGTAATATTTGCAAAGGAACACATCAAACAACCTGGAGATATGTTCTATTGTCCCTGTAGGAATTGTAGTAATAACTTGATAGTTGGCACTTTTGACATGATCAAAGATCATGTAATGTGCAATTGGATTGTACATGGCTACATATAATGGTATTGGCATGTAGAGATTTCTAGTATGAGATCAGTAATGTCAGTAGTGGTAGTTGTGTCGAAGAAGAAATGGGTGATGATGTTGATGAGGACGAACCAATTCCAATAGACATCGTTGATTGCTAGAAAGTTGTGAGGTAAATGTTACAGATCCACCTCCCTTATTTAGAAACATTGTGCATGATTATGAGAAACCATTATACTCAGGTTGTACTAAGTTTAAGAAGTTGAGCATTATGTTGATATTGTATACTCTAAAGGCTAACAATCGATGGAGCCATAAAAGCTTCACTTCTCTCTTGTCTTTGTTGAAAGAAATTCTTCCTAAAGACAACGAGCTTCCAATATCAACATATGAAATGAAAAAAGATGTTGTTCCCAATGGAAATGGAGTCTAAGAAGATACATGCATGCCTGACTGAGTGTGTGTTGTTTTAAAAGGACAATGTCGATCTAAAAGAATGTTCCAAAATGTGGGGTGTCAGGTACAAAAGGACAACATTGGTAAGACCAAAACTGAGTCTCATGCTAAGGTGATGTGGTATATGCATTTAAGATCACAGTTTCAAGGATTGTTTTCTAATACCATAGATGCACACAATTTATCTTGGCATGCAAAGGTAAATAAAAACAATGATGGTATGCTACGACATGTGTCTAATCCCCCGTAATGTAAAAAATTGATAAAGTATCCTAAATTTGGCAAAGAATCCAAGAATTTAAGACTTGGACTTCATACAGACAGAATGAATTATTATGGAACATTAAGAAGCCAACATAGCACTTGGCCTGTCATAATTGTTATATACAATCTTCCTCTGTGGTTGTGTATGAAGAATAAATACATCATGTTTTTTGTTGTTGATATCGGGCCCCAAACAACCTGGAAATGATATTGATGTTTACCTTGAACCTTTGGTTGATGACCCAAAGATACTATGGGGAGAAGGTGTGGTTGACTTATGACACTTTACGTGGATAGATGTTTAATTTACGTGTTATGTTGTTTTGTACTATTAATAAATTTCCTACTTATGGAAACTTATCTGGATACAACATCAAATGAACCAAGGCATGTCCTATATGCGAAGAAAATATTGATTCAATCTGAATTAAACATGGTGGTAAGACTATATATCTTGGTCATCGAAGGTTTCTGCCAAAGTTTCATCCTTAGTGAATGTTGCAAAAAACATTCAATGGCTCAAATGAGGAACAAAGTACCCCTAAACTTATGCTAGGGAAGGATTATATGCAAGAGTAAACAACACTATAAATCATTTTTGTAAGAGACATATACTATTCCCATAGGTGAAAAGTCTTTATTCACCAAGAGGTTGATATTATGGGATCTTCCTTATTGGAGTTTGTTGACTGTTTGACATTGTACCGATGTCATTCATGTTGAGAAAAATGTTTGTGATATCATCATTGATACATAGTTGAATATAAAGGGCAAGACTAAAGATGGCATCAAAACCATAATGGACCTACGTAAAATGGGTATAAGGAAAGAATTCAAAAAATAAGTTACCAAGGGTCATCACATATATTTACCTCCTGGTTGTTACACCTTGTCTACATAGGAGAACAAAACTTTTGTGAGTGCTTTCTAAATGCTATGGTACCATAGGTATATTTAGCCAAATTAGTTTTAATGAAAAATCTGGAGCTAATAGGTCTTAAATCTCATAATTGTCACACTCTAAAGAAACATATACTGCCTATGACTATTCAATCTATCTTGCTTAATGTCGGCTAAATTGACATTAGCTTACCGTCTATTTTTGATGATGACAAAGATTTCACTCTTTTGGATCTAAAGTGCTACTCGAGTATTTCAGAGTTCAAGAAGATGAGGAGATCATACCATGTGGATAATTGAAGATCAATGCGATTAAATGTTTAATATTTGCATGATTGTACTTAATGTAAAACTTGTATAAATATATAATGAACAAGTACTTAGATATCATGTAAATCAAGAGTTAGATCTCCTCTATCCACTCATAACCCTTAGTTAGGATCCCCCTAGAGATTAGAGTCATCAGAACAATCATTTCATAGGTGGTTCAAAAATTTGCACCAGTGACACTCTCGGTCGAGAAACAAGTTGATTGAGACACTCTCGGTCAAAAATATTGTCGACCGAGAACCACCTCAGTCAAGGATTCAGAGCACCTATTGAAATAATACACATTCGTTCTCTAAGTCATTTTCGGTCAAAAATATTGTTGGCCGACACCTCCTTGGTCCAAATCATATGACTGTTAGACTGAGAAGTTGGTATTTGAGGATAGACGTTGGAATAAATTTTCATTCAACTTAGGCTCGGTCGAAGAAATTCTTGACCGAGACTTGGTCGATCGAAAATCTTGTTGACTGAACTGGGTTCTGGTTTGTTCTTCTAAACTCGAACATTTTAGCCATTACAACCTACTACTTTCTACCTAACAGCTAGTTAAGCACTAAGGACACTCTAGAGACTTCCTACAATGTCCCAGATCACTTGCAAATCTTTCCTATAAATAGGAGAGCCCTTAGAACACCCAATACACACAAGCTACACCTGAGCATTCATTCTAGAGAGAAACAAAGTGGAGAATCACTTGCTATCTTCTTTCTTGAGCTCTAAGTTCATGTCCTATAGCTATTGCCACCTAGCCACCATCCAAGAAACGTCCATCCTAAGTGGTTAGATAGGTCCAAAGCTTGATATAGGATCAAAGAGCAATACTTCATTGGTGTACTTTCCTTCTTCCAATATCCATTCACAGGTTAATGATATTTGTGCTCCTTGGCTACTCCAAGTGGTGGAGGCTGCCTGAGGGAGCTTGCTTGGAACTACTTCTAAAAGAGAAGGTTGCTTAATGTTACTTGGATATACGTCAAGGCAAAGAAAGCTTCTCTAAGGTTTCTTGAGGTTACTTCAAGAAGGATTCTTCAAAGGAGGTTGGAGCTACTTCTAGGTGAAGGCTATCTCAAGGTGGTGGAGCTACTTGAAGGTGGTGAAGGCTTCTCTAAGGACTTGAAGTTACTTCAAGAAGGCTGCTTCAAAGGAGGTTGAGGCTACTTCAAGGTGAATGCTACTTCAAGGTGGTGGAAGGTGATTGTATTTTTTGTAACATCCTTGCGAGGTAAATAAAATAAATCACTTTCCAAATCCCAATTGGAGACAATTGGGTAGTGGACTGACAACCTTTGACTCAAAGGTTGGAACCACTCTAAATCAAATTGTCTTCCTTGTTTCCTCCTCCTTATTTTCTTTAATTTTTTAATTAAATTTTAAAGTACCAAAAGCTCTATTCACCCCCTCTATATCTTTCAATTGGTATCAGAGTAGGTATTCAAGGAGGCTTAACTATTCTTGGATGGGGGACGATGTTCTACACAACCTCAAACTCGATGGAACTCACGTAAGCCGTCCACCACCCTTGAATGGAAGAAACTACACTTATTGGAAAAGAAGGATGTACTTCTAATTCCAAGGGATTAGT
This sequence comes from Alisma plantago-aquatica, assembly GCA_963693085.1. Taxonomy (NCBI): domain Eukaryota; kingdom Viridiplantae; phylum Streptophyta; class Magnoliopsida; order Alismatales; family Alismataceae; genus Alisma; species Alisma plantago-aquatica. The sequence goes on from OY856413.1 coordinate 112,526,638, forward strand.
CTGGGCTTTGAAGAATGGTGTCATTGCCCTATGCACTTCCTAATACAAAGTATGCAACATGGAATCCCAAAAGGGTAAAGCAAGTTCAATTGAATGCAAATGAAGTAAGAATTTTATATTGTTACATTTCTATCAGTGAGTTTAATTGGATATCTTCATGTGAAACCGCTTACGAATTATGACATAAACTTTCAGTTACACATAAAGGTACAACTTAAGTTAAGAATACCAAGATTAATATACTTACACAAATGTTTGAATAATTATGCATGCAACGTAATGAGTCTATTAGTGAAATGTATGCGAGGTTTTCTTCTATTATTAACAACTTGAGTGCTTTGGGTAAGTATACTAGTGAGGAAGATATGTGTCCAATATTCTTAGATCCTTGCCTCAAAAGTACAAGCCAAAGGTGATGGTCATTGAAGAAGCAAATGACCATTCGTTGTTTATGGAGCAACTCATCGACAATCTAGAGACTCATGAATAAGAAGAAAGATTGGAGTTGGAACTTGAAAAAGGAAGAAGGAAGGACATAGCATTAAAAGCATCAACTAAAGCACAAGTAATCACTCAAGAAAGTGATGAGACAAGTGGAGCGCATAATGAAGAATATGCACTCATTGTAAATGGTGAGAAATATGGAAGGTATAAATCTAAAAAAAATTCTAGTGCTTCTTCCTCTTCTTCTCTTAGGTTCTTGGAATGTAGAAAGGAGTGACACTTAAAGAATGAGTGTCCTAAAGTCAAGAAGGGAAAGAAATCCTCTTTCAAGAAGAATGACAAGGGAGATAAAGCCTACAAAGTAGCTTGGGATGAATCAAGCGATGATAGAGGAAGTAGAGAAGAAGAAGTGGAATGTCTCATGGCTAAGGAAGATGAAAATGAATACTCAATTGAGGTAGACATTTTTAATTATCCAAAACTAATTTAGTTAATAGTCTTGAAGAAACTCATGCTAAATATTTTGATTGCAAAAGAGAATTGAAAAAGCTTTCTATAATAAATGATGAGTTGCATGATAAATGAGATGATATCATTTGTGAAAATGAAAATAGCATTTATGAAAATAATACCTTGAAAGCCTCTCTCAAAGATTGTAATAGCATTTTTCTTGATTTAGAAAAATAATAATAATATTCCTTATCAAGAAAAGGTTGAATTGCTTGCCAAGACAAAATAACTAAGAAACTCAACCTATTCTATGCAATCATTTAGATTATGATGTCATTCTTAGAGAAAGAGATACTTTGCTTTCAAATTTAGCTCAAGAAAACTTGGTCATCATGAAGAAACTTACTAAAATTGATAAATTACAAAATTATGTTAATAGGTTGAGACATGATGATATCCTTAATAGAGACATAAAAAGTGCCTCCGTATAGGTAGGAAGAAGGGGTTTAGTCTATGTACATAAAGATAAATAATATCAAAATCATAAAACTAGAAAAGCACAAGCCCCTAAAACCAAGACTATTTACGTGCCCAAGAACAATAATGACCAAAATATCAAGAAAAGAAATCAAATTGACTTTATTTCTTGTCATTACTGCCAACATCTTGGAAATTACTCATTTTCATGTAATTATAATAAAAACAAGGACAAAGATTTAGTTTGGGTTCCAAGAACCCCAATCTAGAAATTTTAAGACAGTTCGTTGAGATTTGACCAAAAATTCAATTATGAAATGCATATATGTCATATCTCAACTAAGTTAAGATTTAACTTGTATATCTTTCTATGACTACTTACTTGTGTTATCCAAAATCAAACAACTGAAAATCATATTTTTAACATTAAAATTGTTTTATTTATTGAAAAATCTACAGAACCTCATCTCGGTCGACAAAGAGCTTGATCGAGTGGTCTTCTCATCGAAGAAAAGTTTGACCGAGAGGAGTTATGTTAGAACTATTTATTGAAAGCAAAATCATTTTCTTATAATTAACTTTGGTGACCTAAATTTGTAATAGTCTCATCATGTTAAACTATTCTAAATACTTGAGATGATAAAAACATCTAAAGCAATGCTTCTAACCAAAAGGACCACCACATGGGTACCAAAATCTTCATATTTTGTAGGATTAGGTGGTTGATAGTGGTTGTTCTAAACATATGAATGGAAACAAGGAGGCTTTACATACATTTAAAGTAAAGAAGAGTGGAACAGTCACCTTTGGAAATAATGCCAAAGGTAAAATTATTGGGATAGGTAATGTTTGCACAAACCTTCAAATAAAAATGTGGTACTTGTGGATGGATTGCATCAGAACTTGATTAGTGTTAGTCAAATTGTGTGATAGTGGCTATGATGTTCTTTTTAACAAATCTTGCTGGAAATTGCATGTAGAAAACACTACTAATATTGTTTATTAAGGAAAAAGAGTAGGAAATCTCTATATACTCAGACCTAATTCTATGAAAGCTATCATTGGAAAATGTCTTCTTGAAAATGATGAATTTGTAAAATTATGGCATAGAAGCTTGGCCATGCAAGCTTACATGTTATTAAAAAATTTCTTAAATATGATTTTGTTTGTGGTTTACCCAAACTTTCTTTTGATAAACCTGAAAATTGTGAACCATGTACTCTAGGAAAGAAAATTAAAACTTCCTTCAAATCTAAAGCCTTGCATAGTATTACTAGATCATTAAAAGTATTCACATTGACATATTTGGTTCCATGAGGACTTAATCTATTGGTGTTAAAAAGTATTATTTTGTCATTGTTGATGATTATAGTAGATATACTTGGGTAAATTTTCTTTCAACAAAAGATGATACTATTAGAATATTCATTCGATTTTGCTCTAAGATTGAAAATCAACTACAAAACAAAATATGTACCATTAGGAGTGATCATGGGGGAGAGTTTAAAAACCATATCTTTGAAGAGTTTTATACGTCTAAAGGGTATACATATAATTTTTTAGCTCCTCGCACTCCACAAGAAAATGGGATAGTTGAGAGGAAAAACTGGTCCTTATTAGAAATGTCTAGAACAATGTTACTAGAGCTTGGGCCGAAGCAGTAAATACAACATGCTATGTCTTAAATCATATTACAATTCACTCACATTTTAAGAAAATTCCTTATGAACTTATCTTTAACAAAAAACCTAGAGTTGTCTATTTTCATACCTTTGGTACAACTTCCTATATCTTGAATACAAAAGATGATAGAGATAAATTCGATGCTAAGTCACAAAAGGGTTTTTGTTGGATATTCAACATTTGGTAAGGCATTTAGAATTTTCAAAACTATTTCCAAGAAAGTTGAGGGAACAATTCATATAACATTTCATGAATTGAAACACCTTGCATTGAAAATGGAATTGAAAATGAAAACTTGAATGATATTACACAATAAATTGAAGGCTTAACCATATCAAAAAAAATATGATAAAAATACTAAAATTGAACAAAATAATGATTCACAACTACCAATTTCAAGAATAATCAAAGATAATCCTCAAGACTTGATCAGAGGAAATCCTTTTGATAAAGTAAAAACTCGATCATCATTTAGAGATGCGGAAAACATGGCATTTGTATCAATTGTTGAACCTAAAAAGATAGATGAAGCTCTAAAAGATGATTACTGGATAATTTCTATGCAAGAGGAGCTAAATCAGTTCACTAAAACTAATGTATGAGATTTATTTCCTAGGCCTCAAGGCAAAACCATTATTGGAACTAAGTGGGTATTTTGAAATAGACTTAATGAAGTTGGGCAAGTTGTTAGAAACAAAGCTAGGTTGGTTGATCAAGGATACAATCAACAAGAAGGGATAGACTTTGATGAGACTTATGCATCTATATCTAGACTTGAGGCCATTAGAATGTTATTAGCTCTAGCTGCCCATAAAGACATCAAACTTTTTCAAATGGATGTAAAAAGTGCTTTCCCAAATGGAGTAATAGAAGAAGAAGTTTATGTTGCCCAGCCACCTATTTTTTAATTCCTAACAAGCTTGATCGTGTCTATAAACTTAAGAAAGCCCTTTATGGTCTAAAATAAGCACCCCAAAATTGGTATGAAAGACTTGAGAAATATCAATTTGATCATGGTTTCTCTATTGGAAAATCAATTTCTACATTATTTTTCAAATCATATGAATCTGATTTTCTAGTTGTTCAAATATAGGTTGACGACATTATCTTTGGTGCTTCAAATGACTCCTTATGTACTCAATTCAGTAATATCATGCAAAAAGAATTTGAAATGAGTCTCATGGGAGAATTGACATTTTTCCTTGGTTTTAAAATAAAATAAACACCCGCTAGAATTTTTTTAAGACAAGATCAATATACTAAGGAGCTCTTATAACAGTTTAACATGGAAAATTGCAAACATGCTACCACTCCTATGGCTACTTCTGCTAAGATTGACAAGGATGAAGATGGTGAACCTATTGATGATACCTTGTATAGAGCCATGATTGGAAGCTTTTTATATTTAACTACATCTATACCGGATATTATGTTTGTCGTTGGACTTTGCACTAGATTTCAATCAAATCTTATGCATTCTCAGTTTCAAGCCGTCAAAAGAATTTTGAGATATCTTACTGGAACTATAAATTTTGGATTATGGTATCCCAAGGGCCAATCATTGGAGTTGACAGCTTAAACCAATGATGATTATGTTTGTTGTCTTGATCGAAAGAGCACAAGTGGTGGTTGTTTCCTGCATGGAAGAACCTTAGTTTCTTGGTTTAGTAAGAAATAAAATATAGTTCCTTTATCTACCATCGAAGCTGAATACATGGTTGCATGATCATGTTGTGCTCAAGTGCTTTATATACAACAAGTCTTGAATAATTATGGTTTTGAATTTTCCTCTACGTCGATTTTCTAGTGATAATACTAGTGTAGTAAGTTTGGCTCACAATCCCATTTTACACAGTCGTGCTGAGAGCATTGAGATTATAAATCACTTTTTTAGAAATCATATTGCCAAGAATAACCTCTCTCTTCATCATGTTGATATAGAGGAACTATTGGTTGATATTTTTACCAAACCACTTCCTTTGGATCAATTTCAATATATTAGAAGAAAGATACTTGTTACTCCTCTAGAAGATGTTTTCTTTGGTTTATTTGCTCAAGATTCTTGATCTTTAGCATGCTCAATATCAATGCACTTAAATGCTTAATATTTTCATGATTGTACTCAATATAAAAACTTGTACAAGTATATAATGTACAAGTACTTAGATATCATGTAAATCAAGTGTTAAATCTCCTCTATTCACTCATAACCCTTAGTTAGGACCCCCTAGAGATTAGAGTCATCAGAATAATCATTTAATAGGTGGTTCAAAACCTTGCACCAGTGATACTCTCGGTTGAGAAAATAGTCGACCGAGACACCCTCGGTCTAAAATATTGTCAACCGAGAACCACCTCGGTTGATGACTCAGAATCAGTTGAAATCGTACCATTTGTGCTCTAAGTCATTTTTAGTCAAAAATAGTGTCGACCAACACATCCTTAGTCCAAACCATACGACCGTTAGAATGAGTAGTTGGTAGTCGAGGATAGTTGTTGGAATAAACATGCATTCAACTCAGGACCAGTCAAAGAAATTCTCGATCGAGACATGGTCAGTTGAAAAACTTGTCGACCGAACTGGGTTCTGGATTGTTCTTCTAAACTCAAACATTCTAGCCATTACAACCTAACTACTTTCTATCTAAAGGCTAGTTAAGCACTAAGAACACTCTAGGGACTTCCTACAATGTCCAAAATCACTTGCAACCATTCCTATAAATATGAGAGGCCTTAGGACACCCAATACACACAACCTACACTTGAGCATTTATTCTAGAGAGCAACAAAGGTGAGAATCACTTGTTATCTTCTTTCTTGAGATCTAATTTCGTGTCCTATAGATATTGCCTCTTAGCCACCATCCAAGAAACGTCCATCCTAAGTGGTTAGAGAGGTCCAACACTTGATATAGGATCAAAACACAATACTTCATTGGTGTACTTTCCTTCTTCCAATCTCCATTCACATGTTAATGTTATTTGTGCTCCTTGGCAACTCCAAGTGAGGGAGGCTTCCTGAGGGAGCTTGCTTGGAGCTACTTCTAGAAGAGAAGGCTACTCTTTCTTGGATCTTCTTCAAGGCAAAGAAGGCTGCTCCAAGGTTGCTTGAGGTTACTTCAAGAAGGAAACTTCAAATGAGGTTGGAGATACTTCTATGTGAAGGCTATCTCAAGGCAATTGAGCTACTTCAAGGTGGTGAAGGTTGCTCCAAGGACTTGAAGTTACTTCAAGAAGGCTACTTAAAAGGAGGTTGAGGCTACTTCAAGGTGAAGGATACTTCAAGGAGGTGGAAGGTGATTGTATTTAGTTGTAACATCCTTGTGAGGTAAATAAAATAAATCACTTTCAAAATCCTAATTGAAGACAATTGGGTAGTGGACTGACAACCTTTGATTCACTGGTTGGAACCACTCTAAATCGAAGTGTCTTCCTTGTTTCCACCTCCTTCTTTTATTTAATTTTACAATTAATGTTCAAAATACCAAAAGCTCTATTCACCCCCTCTAGATATTTCACCTAAGAATGTAAGGTTTGCAATCACTAGGCCTTGATTCTTCTTCAACACTCTATGCAGCAACATAATTGATTTTGATATTTAAGATAAGTTGCAAAGAGCAGTAATTACCATGTGCCAACTTGAGCAGTATTTCCCCCCTTCATTCTTTAATGTCATAGTACATATGGTTGTCCATTTGACAAGGAAGTGAAAATGTTGGGTCCAATTTTCTTGCATTGGATGTATCCTTTTGAGTGATACATGAGTGCTTTTAAAGGTGATGTTTTGAACCGTTGTCAGCCCAAAGGGAGTATCATTGAGGGCTATGCTTCTAGGGAGATTATGGAATTTTACAATGACATTTTGAGTTTCAAGGAAACATCTTCTACTACTATGAATCCTAATATTTATTATAGTAAAGGTACTTCATGCATTGATAGATAAATATTAGTCATGATAAGTGAGAACAAGCACACTTGTATGTTTTACACAACATTGAAGATGTGGTTATTTATATCACTGAACACACCAACGAGCTCAAGATAATCATCCTCGAGTCAGTTTGATGTGGCTTGCTAAGGATATTTATTAGATGGTTTGAAGAGAATATATTCATTCAACTATCTCAAACACCAAATAATGTTACAAAAACTATCAAATGGCTCGCCTATAAGCCAAAGATGCACGTTACATCTTATAAAGGGTTTGACATAATGGATTTTAATACTATACAAAATGTCAAGATGATAAGAGTGTTGTCCAAAATAGTGGGCTCATCCTCCAGGCATCTTCATTGTATTAATCTAGTGCAAACTATAAGAGCCCAGGTGAAGGAAAGTTGTCTTATTATAGTGTCATTGAAGATATATGGGAAATTTATTACACAGAGTTTAGAGTTCCATTATTTAGGTGTAAATGGGTTGATAACAGAAAAGGAGTTGTAGTTGATGAACTCAGTTTCACAATAGTGAATTTTGAGTAGACATGCGAGATGGATGAACAATTCATCATGGCATCTCAGGAAAAGAAAGTATTCTATATTGAAAATCCTATAAATGAAAATTGGTATGTCATTCTTCATGGGAGAAGATAATTCATTTTAGATCTTATTGATGAAGAAGAGTACTATGACAAGTAATATGACTCTGGTCCATTTTCTTTTGTCTTACCAAGTGTAAATGTTGAATCTAACACTGATGACTATACAAGTAAAGATCACACAAAAAGGATACTAGTTTAAGGTATAATACATGTACAATTTCATATGTTATTAGCATTGTATCACATGTTAATTGTTTCAAATGTGATATGACATTTTCATATATGATCTGGCTTTTTATAATCTAATTTGACTTTTTCATATGTTATTTGACATTTTTTATATTTACATTTTATTTTATAGATGGAATCTAACCAAGATCATAGTGATCCTGAGCATCATGATCATGAGCGTGAGGATCCTATTGGGTCTTTCGACCAGTCTGTTGATGGTTCTGACAAATCTAAATGTAAGAGAGGGACTTTGATGAAAATTTCCATAAATAAGGAAGGGAAGAAGGATGTGTTGAATTTAATCAAACAAGAATGACGATTACTAAGGATTTGTCAGCTATTGTGGGGGTTCTTGGTCGAGTCAAAGTGTATGTCGTTGTTGATGATTGGAGACAAATGAGTAGTGCCACTAAAAACCTCATCTAGAGGGAGTTAGAGGTGAGATATATGTGTTTACTTTTTTATAATATTTTCATATTCTTTCTTTTCACATTTCTAAGTAGTGAATGTTGAACCTTTTTAGGTCTAGTATGAGCTCAATGAAAAGTTGCATCACAAGTCTGTTATGCAGCTCATCGGGAGAAGATAGAGATTGGCAGACAATTCTCACAAGAGACTATATTTTTAGAGACAAGAAGGATAAGGACCCCATTCTGTAATGGCCCGATCTTGAGGAAAAAGAGTGATTGGAGTTTGTTGAGAAGATAAAAGCATATGCGTTCATGGTATTTAATTAATTATATTCTTATGATTTCTTATGATCAGTTTGTTGACTCAAGGTCAATTAGGTCAATGTTGACTCACGTCTAAATTGACTAAACCCATGTTTTGATGATGACTAACCATTCCACATATTGGTGTCTAATGTCTCTACTTGAGTGATTTCATATTAGGTATAGACACACTCCAATTGCCCTAACTTGCGCATATCAAATTGGAGAAAAGACAAGTCAAAGTCAATACAAGTGCACATTTTTGTAATATGATGTAAATCCATTAGAATCATGTTGTAAAACACTTGTAATGATTGTATGACTTGTAATTAAGCTTAGAAAAAATCAAGAGCACTTAGATCGAATGTTTAAGCACTCAAAAGCCATTTTCCAAAATTCACATCAGGCGGTTCATCGGTCGAGTTTTGTGAGGTGCAAACTCAACCGATCCTGATTGGATCTTGAAAATGACTTTTGATCGGTCGAGTTTACACTACACAGAACTCGACCGATGGAGTAGGTGACCAATTCGATTTTCATTGGTCGGTCAAGTTTCCCCAGGACAAACTCGACTGATGGTCTGAATATCAGATTTTTCTTTTACTCTATCGGTCGAGTTACCCTTATAGAAACTCGACCGATTGCACTGTACAGAAAAGTGCAGAAAAGTGCTTCTAGCCATTGTGGAGTTGCAACAAGTGAAAATATATCCGTTGCAAGCCACAAAACGGCTAGTTTTCATTCTCAAGTGTTCCCAAAGGCTAAGAGGCATCCCCAGCTATAAATATGACCCCTTGGGCTTCATTCCAAGGTTGAGAATTCATTGCAAAACTCTATGTGAGGTTCCTATTCTATAGTGGAGTGCTTCCTACAGCCTCCTCTCTCTCTCTAAGCTTAATCACTTGCTACATCCATTAGAGTGAGTAGGAAATTTGTGAGAGATGTAGTCCTACATGTATATCTTGCGAGGCTCTCACTTCCACCACCTCCCCATCTCTCATTTCAATCATGAAGATGAAGGTTCTCTCTCTTAGATAAGAGAGGTGAAGAAGAACAAGGGAAGGAGTCCCTTGGTGAAGATCAAGGCTGAAGACTTGGAGCTAGAGTGGGTAACCCCTTAGTGAAGGCAGAAGACTCCTTGCTCAAGTGGGTAAGTCCTTTGTGGAAGCTTCTCTGAGTGAAGGTGAAGTCAAAGGCGGAAGATCCATGAAGAGTGGGTAATTCCTACAAGGCTGAAGACTAGTGCAAGAGTAAGTAAGTCCTTGGAAGAAGGCGGAAGACTCTTGCAAAATGGGTACGTCCTTGGTAAGGTTGAAGACTCTTTGTATTGGATAGGTAAGTCCTTTGTTTGGTCATGTATTGTAAGTCTTATGAATGAATATAAGAATGCAATGGTTAGGAAATCCTAGAGGTTGACCTCTCTAGGTAAGTGGACTGACATACTTCTAGTTTGAAGTGTGGAACCACTCTAAATAGCTTGTCTACTTGTGTTTGCTCAATCTCTCTCCCTTGCTATGCATGTTTTAGTTGCACACAAATTTCCTATTTAGAAACCTTATCTTGTGATATATCTTGAAGGTTTATTGAATTTTGTTTAAGTGCTTTCAGCTCTATTCACCCCACCCCCTCTAAAGCATATAATCACCCATCTAGGATCCAACAATTGGTTTCAGAGCGGGTCTTCTCCAAGCATACTTCAACAAGTAGGAGAAGATGGGTGACTACCAAGGGGGGGAGATACTTGATCAACCTACCAATCTTTGATGGGAGAAATTTCCTCTATTGGAGAAGAAGGCTTCAATTCTACATCTAAGGATCAAGTCTTGAGATGTGGCAAATGGTGAAAAACCCATACATGCTACCAAAGACAAAGATTGAAGAATGGGATGAAGCTACATTGAAGAAAGCAACCTTGAATGCTAGAGCCATGCACATCCTATATGCCTCCATGACCCCCACCAAGTTCAACCAGATTTTTTCATGTGAAACAGCCTATGAGGTATGGAGAAAGCTATGCATCACCTATGAGGGGACGGATCAAGTGAAGGAAAGCAAAGTCTACATGCTCAAAGGTCTGTTTGAAAACTTCAAGATGGGAAAGGAGGAGAGGATAGCAAGCATGTACTCAAGGCTCAACACCATTGTGAATGGTCTTGCGGTTCTAGGTCATCCTATGTCTTGTGGAGAGATCAACTCAAAGATCCTTAGAACTCTTCCCAAGAGGTGGGAACCCAAGGTGACTTCCATTGAAGAAGCAAGGTCTCTTAAGGATATTCCTATTGAAGAGCTCATTGGAAATCTACAAGCACATGAAGCCACACTTGACAAGAGGGAGGAAGTTGAAAGACAAGAGAAGAAAGAGCTAAAGAGAATGAAGAAGGCTAAAATGAAGGCTCAAATTGAAGCTATCATGGAACAAGTCTCTCCATCCTCTCAAGCTAAAGAAGATGCCATGTACTCCAAGGGTAGATTCTACAAAGGCAAGTCCTCCTCCATCTGGTGCTTCACATGTGGTAAGAAGGGTCACTACAAGGAAGATTGCCCACAAGGCAAAAAGACCCATCTTCACAAGAAGAAGGAGAAATGGCACTCAAGCTCAAGTGGCTCCTCCAACTCAAGCTCAAGTGAAGATTCAAGTGAAGGATCAAGCTCAAGCTCTAGTGATGAAGTAGAATGCCATTTTGCTCTTATAGCATCAACAAGTAAGGACTCAAGTGAGGTAAATCTAAACTCTTTAGATAAAGAATATTTGATTGCTATTATTCATGATACTTGTGCCTCTCTTAAGTCTTCTAAATGGAAAAAGAAAAAGCTTGCTAGAATTGTTGATAATTTGCATGTAGAACTAGATGATCTTGAACATGCTAATTCTTGCTTGCTTGATGATAAAAATGCTTGTCTTAGCCAAGTAGACTCTCTTAAACTTGAAAATGCTACTTTTCTTGATAAGATTAGATTTCTAGAAGCTCAACCCCTCATGCCTAGTTCTAATGAAGAGTATACTTTAATTGTTGATTCTCTCATGCATGATATTGATGTTCTTAAATCTGAAAATAAGGACAAAGATTTTGTTTTGCAAGAATTAGAAATAGAAAATGCCTACTTGCTTGCTAAAATCAATGTGCATGAATCTTGTTCTAGTTCTACTAGTAGAGAGAATGATGTTGCTGCTCTTCACATTAATAGAGATTCTTATTTAACTAAAGCTTCTTGCTTAGAAAATTATCTTTTGCATTCTAGAGATAATATCAATCATTTGTCTTCTACTATTACTTCTCTTATGCATGATAATGATAGTTTGAGATCTTCTTTGCAAAGATTCTTAGTTGGTAAGAAGAGCCTTGATGATATCCTACACCGTACTACTAAACAAATTGGTAGACATGGTCTAGGGTATGATGGTAGTCAAAGGAACAACAAAGGTAAATGACCTCCAATATTCCATGGAGAATCCTCTAGTTCCAAGATTATGGGCACATGCAACTATTGCAATGAAATTGGTCATTATTCTACTTGTTGTCCTTTTAGGAAAGCACCCAAGAGTAATAGGACTTGGGTTGCTAAACTAACCCCTCCAGATCCAAAAACATGATTGGGGACCATTTCATCTTTCTTCTTGTTGGTACTTGCAAATGGATTGACTTGAGCTATTCAATTACAAATTGACTTCTCAATCCACATGAAAGAAGAAAGGCGAGATGTGTAGAGGGTGACAACAAGTGGAAAAAGGAATGATAAGCACAAAGGTAATGTTTCTCTTGCTTATAACCATTTCTAACTTGTTTTTGTCAAGTTAGTGTGCACTATACATATGGTTTTTGAGTCAAAAGTGGCATTTTGTGTTTCTCATCACACTCTTGCTCAAAAACTATTTCTAATGCTTCTATAGTGCATTACTAACTTGCTTAGACATGTTTGGATATGGTTTGTATATTTAGCCTGCCTTAAATATGTTTTAATGAAATATATGTGCTCTTTGACAACTGCTCTGTCGGTCGAGTTTGTCCCGATAGAAAATCGACCAATAGGCACCAATGGGTGTTGCCAATAGCTGTCATCGGCCGAGTTGTCAATGCACAGAACTCGACCGATAACACTGTGCACAGAATACACAGTTGGCTTATTGAATGAGAATTTCCCTCTCAACTAGATTTTCTCAACCAATAGCCTAATTCTTTGGCACTCTCATTTGGTACCTTTATATATGCATATTTCCATGTTCAAAATTGCCTACCTTGCCTACAACTCTATCTCTCTAATTTCTCTAAATTGGTATATCTATATGTTGGAATTACTTGCTTTGAGTTGTTTTGCAGGTTTTGATGATGATCTCTTTGTATCTCTTGGTTGTCTAAAAATTTCATCCATTGTTCTCTAACTTGCTACATCTATCTAGGTGTATATCTTGTTTTGATACAACCTTGAGGTTCTTAGTGGTAATCATCTTATGGTAAGGATGCATATCTATGTGAGTTATATCCTTTCATGCTTCTAAAATTGCTTATCTCTTTGTTTGGATATATCTCTACATCTACTCATAGCTTGATTTATCTTGTGTATCTTTTGGTATCTCTTGCTATGATCTAGATCCTACTAGTAGTCCTAACTTGTGATATCATCTACTAGTAGTTCATATACATGTAGTTCTAACCTTGTTTATATTTGGCATCTTTGCTCATCTATATGCTATTCTTGTATCTTGTCTCATACATGCTCAAGCTTGTTCCTTGAATTGCATATCTACTATCTTGAGTTGCTTGCATAACATTGTGATGCAGGGTACATAGATCTACATTATATGTAGAAATTGGAGTATTTTTGGATTTTATGCAGATTTTGCTCCATTTCAATTTTTGGTGCAAAGCTAGTGTTTTTCATGCAGAAACAACCTTCTGAGCAAGACTCATTTCTTTGCAATGTGCTCTGATGGTTTCTGGTCAAATTATGTCATCCTGAGGGTCAAAATTCTATTTTATTGTTTTCTGCAGCACCTTATCTTGCATTTTGGGTTGTTCAGGTATATGCTTTAACTTGCTTTTCTTTCTATGCTTGGACAAGCCCCTATCTGTGCTCTTCCACTCTCCTTATATATATTTGTGTTATCTCCTTTCTCTTTAACAAGTGATGTTTCTTATTTCTTCATAACCCCACTTTTTGAAGTGACAAAGGGGGAGAAAGGTATGTCTTCTTTTAAAAGAGGAAGAAGGCATGTCTTACATGAAGAGGAGAAGTATGCCCATGAAAAAGGGAGAAGGTAAATGGGAGAAGACATATATGTGTAGAACATATATGAGTAGAAGACATAGTATTCTATAAATGTTATGAAAGCTAACCATGCAGGAGAAATAGCATCAATTGAGGGGGAGTATGAAAACTCCATGTGCATCAATTGAGGGGGAGCATATGAGCTCAATCCTATCAAAACATCTAGGTTTCTCCAAAGGTATGACTTTACTTAAATGCTTTCGACACATTTATGGAATGGTTTGTCATCTTCAAAAAGGGGGAGAATGTTGACTCAAGGTCAATTAGGTCAATGTTGACTCACGTCTAAATTGACTAAACCTATGTTTTGATGATGACTAACCATTCCACATATTGGTGTCTAATGTCTCTACTTGAGTGATTTTCGATTAGGTATAGACACACTCCAATTTCCCTAACTTGCACATATCAAATTGGAGAAAAGACAAGTCAAAGTCAATACAAGTGCACATTTTTGTAATATGATGTAAATCCATTAGAATCATGTTGTAAATCACTTGTAATGATTGTATGACTTGTAATTAAGCTTAGAAAAAAATCAGGAGCATTTAGATCGAATGTTTAAGCACTCAAAAGCCATTTTCCAAAATTCACATCAGGTTGTTCATCAGTCGAGTTTTGTGAGGTGCAAACTCGACCGATCCTGATTGGATCTTGAAAATGACTTTTGATCGGTCGAGTTTACACTACACAGAACTCGACCGATGGAGTAAGTGACCAATTCGATTTTCATTGGTCGGTCGAGTTTCCCCAGGACAAACTCGACCGATGGTCTAAATATCGGCTTTGTCTTTTACTCTATCGGTCGAGTTACCCTTATAGAAACTCGACCGATTGCACTGTACGGAAAAGTGCAGAAAAGTGCTTCTAGCCATTGTGGAGTTGCAACAAGTGAAAATATATCCGTTGCAAGCCACAAAATGGCTAGTTTTCATTCTCAAGTGTTCCCAAAGGCTAAAAGGCATCCCCAGCTATAAATAGGACCCCTTGGGCTTCATTCCAAGGTTGAGCATTCATTGCAAAACTCTATGTGAGGTTCCTATTCTATAGTGGAGTGCTTCCTACAACCTCCTCCTCTCTCTCTAAGATTAATCACTTGCTACATCCATTAGAGTGAGTAGGAAATCTGTAAGAGAGCTAGTCCTACATGTATATCTTGTGAGGCTCTCACTTCCACCACCTCCCCATCTCTCATTTCAATCATGAACATGAAGGTCCTCTCTCTTAGCTAAGAGAGGTGAAGAAGAACAAGGGAAGGAGTCCCTTGGTGAAGATTAAGGCTGAAGACTTAGAGCTAGAGTGGGTAAGCCCTTGGTGAAGGCAGAAGACTCCTTTCTCAAGTGGGTAAGTCCTTGGTGGAAGCTTCTTCGAGTGAAGGTGAAGTCAAAGGCGGAAGATCCAAGAAGAGTGGGTAATTCCTACAAGGATGAAGACTTGTGCAAGAGTAAGTAAGTCCTTGGAAGAAGGCAGAATACTCTTGCAAAGTGGGTAAGTCCTTGGTAAGGTAGAAGACTCTTTGTATTAGACAGGTAAGTCCTTTGTTTGGTCATGTATTGTAAGTCTTATGAATGAATATAAGAATGCAATGGTTAGGAAATCCTAGAGGTTGACCTCTCTAGGTAAGTGGATAGACATACTTCTAGTTTGAAGTGTGGAACCACTCTAAATAGCTTGTCTACTTGTATTTTCTCAATCTCTCTCTCCCTTGCTATGCATGTTTTAGTTGCACACAAATTTCCTATTTATCAACCTTATCTTGTGATATATCTTGAAGGTTTAATGAATTTTGTTTAAGTGCTTTCAGCTCTATTCACCCCCCCTAGAGCATCTAATCACCCATCTAGAATCCAACATAGTTAACAATATTTCTTGTTGAATTTATCAGGACATTCATGATGCTCAAAATGAAAGGTGTGTCATGAAACCACTGGTTGGTTTCAGGTGGATATACTAAATGTAGCCAGTTAAGAGAGAAAGATCAAGGGTCTTCTATTTCTACTCCTACTACTGAGTCTTCAAGTGCTTGTAGATAGTTTCCTTGCTATGTTGAGTGGATAGATATGAGGAAAAACAAAGCTGAAGAACTCCCTGTCCAAGAAACTCAGGAGGTGGCTTCAAAAATGGTAAAATTCATCTATTGGTCTCATAATGCATGTCCATGTGTTTTTTCTAGATTGTTAAGTTTTACTGATTAGTTGATTTTGATGATGAATAGTTGGAGTAGGGTGAGCAGACAAAGGAGGGAAAGTTCACCCCTGAGGACACACACGATGAATTGACAATTACTCTAGGGATAGAAGAGCACCCTAGACATGTTAGGTCCGTTGGAGCTGGGTTGGGGCTAAAATCTTTTTTTGGTGCATCCTAGTAGAAGTGCAGATCTGCCAAGAAAGGGGGAATGGACTAGGAGGATGTGCAGAGATTAATAGTTCTAGCCTTATAGGTGTTCAAGGCTTCTCAGGTGGCGCAAGCTTCTCCAGCAGTCACAGAACTTGTACATCATCATAGGCCCACAGAGGGTATCAGGAGTAATCCTTTGGACCAGTAGGGCATGCATGGGGTAAGATCCAATTTAAGCCAATTTATACTTTGTTATGAAGTAATACCTCAAGTGAATACATATGTTTGTCAATTGATATGTTTTGTTTCATAAAATTGTAGGTGGGGAGAAAATTTCATCTTGCCATAGATGATTCATCATACAATATCTTGGCAGATGGCGAGGTTTATCCAAACACTGACATGATTCATGGTGTTTGCCCTTCCACTGATCATGTTTGTGTAAATTTCATACATGTCAATCTGGTATGGAAAGAAACTCCACTCCCATATGAGCATCGGATGCCACCAAAATTGAATAGCTATAAGGTGTATTTACTGGGTGGTCCAAATGGCTCGTCCTAGTGGTTGAGGTATGAAAACTTCTATATACATAATTTTTCTGAAGCTAATATGATAATATAACTTGCAGATCACAATGGCTAAGAATCCCCCTAGGGTTCCAAAGTCTTTTCCCCCACATTTTATTCCGTAAGAGTTGTTCGACTCCTTGGGCCCTAATTGCAAGGCATTGACAATATGGTTAGAAAATATAGAGCAATCAGATACCATGGTGATCGACCTTTACGAGGAGATCATAGGTTTAGATCATGACACTATTATAGTGTTGATAGATGTTTCTGAGCTATTTCAGTATCAATGGTCGAACACATTAGTGATAAAACTTTGGATATAGTGAGTCTCAATACCTTATCATACGTGAAGAATACATATTTTTTTATTATTTCCTATATATTAACTAATTATTGCATACATGCATTCAGTCCTTTGTATTACAAGGTTATTGAGTTACAAATATCAAATGTGGCATTTCTAATGCCATCAATGCCTAGTGATGTAGTTAGAGATCTGAGTGGCATCAAATATTACGTGAGTACCACGATGGAGGTTTTTGGTGCTTCTAGGATCGTGATCATAGCTCCCTTCAACATTGCGTAATTTTTTAGCTTGTTGTTTATATGTCTAACTTACGAATACAATTTGTTGTGGAATTTAATCTTAATTTTATATGCCTTATATTCAATCAGAAATAAGCAGCATCTGTTGTTAGTGATTGTTCCTGAGACTTGGACTATCTATTTTTTTATCCTTTGGGTATAAAACTAACATCAAATGAGGGACACCCAATGCAATTGGCGGTTCACGCCTAAGTATTGTTTTTCTATGCTCAACATATTTGGTAATGTCTTCATCATATATGATAGTTTAATAATGCAACATATCTATTATTTTAACTTATAGGGGTGTGGTATCATTCCACGAAGGCAAAGGGAAAGTAGATAAAAGAAGAAATCAATGTCTTGGAGGAGTATTGATGTAGTCTTCTCATTCTAATGCATACATATGACCAACTCTGCTTAATTACATTTATTAACGTAGTTGTAAATCTACAGTGCCTTGTACATGACAATGATTGAGCATGCACATGTTACGTGATGTTGTACATGCAGACAATTGTCACACACACACACAATAGATCAAATGTAAAGAGAATGTAATGTTACTAGTCTTGGATCATAATTAATTAAGTAGACTCGTTTGATAATACAAACAATCAAATATAATCATAATTACATCTCATTCTATTTGTAGTTTTTTGATACTACTCAACTCTATACATTTGAGCAGTTGAATGACCTATGCAGATAGTGGACAGACTGCTTCATCAGATAAGTGGACCTATTAGATGATTGGGAGGGTTGATTGATATTTTCTATAGTTCAAATTTGATGTTGGATTTTTGTTTGTTATACTATTATACATTGTGGACTTATACTTTATGACAACTAATGTTAAATCTCTTCATGCATATGTGTGTGTATTAATAGTGAAGTGCATGGGGAAAATTATTTGTATTTGTTCATATGTATGAAATTGAATGTGTGGTTGGTAATGAATCAATTGAGTTGTGAGTTCATGGATATGTGTTTGCATTTGAAGTAAAAAATGATAGAATATTGAGTCTTGTTGGCATGCTTGTGCATATTGTATCACAAACATGCCTATTCTCATATATACATATATATATATATATATATATATGTATATATAGACAGATAGAGAGAGAGAGAGAGTCAAGATAGAATACACTCCAGTATACAGATCGCATGAATACACTCAAGTGTGTTTGCATATCAAGACTATTTTTTTCTAAAATGTAAACCATTGACCTTCACCGTCATACTATAATTAGGCTACGTACAAATTTTGAGCCCATTTGGATGAGTGTAAGTCACTCATCTAAGGGCAACAAAATAGACACGTGAAACTAATTTGAAATGCATAATTTTTGCGGTCTTTATAACATGACCTATAAATGTCCAAATGCACTCAAATTTTGTGTATGAACTATTCAAAAGATGTTTAAGAAGATCAATGGATTAGATTTTCAAAAAAAAATATTGCATCATGAAAAACTACTTGTGTGTATTCTGCTCCGTATACACTCAAGTGTATTCTAGCCTGACTCTCTCTCTCTCTCTCTCTATATATATATATATATATATAGGTTTGTCAGCATGTTGTTAAGCTATGATGCTTGTAGAAGCCTATCATTTTGATGAACTTTTTAGTTGTGAAGAACTGCATACGGCAGACAGGCTAGCAGCCATATAGCAGGTCTGCAGACGTGTTATATAAAAAACATGGTCATTCATCATCAATTATTTCAAAATAATCGACGACATACACATACTTCCTCGATTAATTGTGAGAAAAAACCGGAAGTATATCACTTAATTTTCACTTATTGATAAAAGTGACTGGATATGTAGTCGGTTATTATGAAATAACTAGCTACATACACATACTTTGTCGATTACTTCTTGAAAATTGACGAGGCATTCCTTAATTTTCATTGGTTATTCACTAATAAAATTGACAACATGCTATTAGTCGCCACTTATTCCTCATTCATAAATTGATGAGGAACGGTCAAGAGAAGCCATTTTCAATTCATATGTCATCAATTGTTGTTGAACTGATGAGGAATGGTCAAGGGACACCATATTTTCATTGCATGTTGCATTTTATGTCATCAGTTTGACTATAAAATTCAACGGACAACATAGATGTATGTCATCAGTTTCTTTAAACAACGATGTATTTCCTGAGTTATAGCATCTGCCACTTAGTTGTCAGTTGTAAATCAATGACATATATCTAAAATGACTGACGTGATATCCTTATTCAGTAGTAATGATGTGAAACAACACTCTTAATCACTTTGGTTATAACCATCATGAAATGAATTTCCCAAATCTATATGAGGACTATATTGATTGATTGTGTATTTCATACCCTATATTTTTTGGGTTTTATGGGAGACAGAGAAGGCAGTGGAAACAAAAATTTTCTTCTCCCAAACCCAGAATAAAGGAATCACGTCAACGTCTATACAATAGGAAGGATGGTTTGTAGAGGCGTACCTTGTCCCGAGGCTTGCTCGGTGATGTTACCTCGCAGCTTGCGTAGTACTCTTCACATATGATCTTGGATAGTGTCTGTGCAGCTCCTGGTCTCATCGGGACTGTCAGGATTAACATCTATCCTCTGAGAGACAGAAGTTTCCTGCCTCTGTAGTTGTCCACACAGACTGCCTGGAACTCCGATCTCCTTGTCCCACATGGAATCGGAAGGAGTCACACCCTCCTGTCAGCGTACTAGTCACCGACACACTCTCCTGCCACCAGTCACTTTTCTGCATTTGTCTTTCCCTTACTGTGCCTCCCTTATCGGGTAGCACTTGCTCGGGCTATCCTGGTTACCACAACCAGAGAAAATGACAACTTTGTAGAGCAACTGGTGTTTTGAGTTGTACATTAAGAAGCCCCCAATACCCCTATATATAGGAGGGTCATTGGATAAGGTTCTCTACCCCGGGTAATGCGGGATTAAAGTAGGAGTAGAATATTTCGAAATTTTCCACAAAACAACCAACTGCGCCAACTGAACCGATCGTTGGAACCCTGAAACGGTCGGTTGGTGACCTCAACCGATTGGTTCACACCTGAACCGATCATTTGGGACCCCTGAGCCGATCGGTTCATGGTCCTGGTCCAACTCAAATTGACTTTCATATTTGTTTCCGATTAATCAAATATTAATCCTTGTCGAAATCAAATTTGTACAAGTGAAACAAATTGTATTTGCAAAATAGTCTTCTGACTTTCCAAATGATCTCGGTTGGTCACATGAATCGACTGGTTCAACAATTGAGCCGATCGTTTCATGACACATGAGTCGATCGACTCACCAGTTGAGCTGATCGGTTCACCAACCTGAGTCGATCGGTTCATCACATGAGCCAATCGGTTGGAAGTGTAGACTCTACAAAATCAGTCAATTACATTTTCAATCAATATGATAATCTAATCAATCAGCCCAACACCTTGAACACTATGATATTGAGCTATCAATTAATTGAGTGTTTAATTGAACTATTAAACTCCTTTACTAATCAATCTAAACATCATTTGTGGACAAACTCCTCTTCCAGGTTAAATCCTATGTGTGTGACCCTGCAGGTCCATTTCATGTTGGCAGTGAAAGTCCATAACACTTCTGACTTCACAAGCAAAGAGCAGTGCCTAGTCACACATCAGTGCTACCCAAGTGAAATAGAAAGTTGGAGAACAACTTTCAATCCTACAATCCGTGAATGGTGTTACAATGAATGTATAATTCCTTTGTCACTAATGTCCTGAATGAACTCAAGGCATGGTACAGTCATCCTTTCAATGTTCATCCATTTCCTTGATCTCAAAGTAGACTGGGTGAGATGTGTGTGACATCAATATCACATATTGATTCACACATGCATGTGCATGCCTTTCTCAATCCTACTCACCAAGTGGCCATGGACATCAAACTCCCTTAGGAGGGACAAATCCCATATCTATCACTCACCCCTCAAAAGCCCCATGTGTCAAAGTCACCCAATCATCACCTTTATAACAACCCATGTTTTAGGACTGCGTTTGATGATGTCAAAGTGTACCCAACGACATGTGTTGAGTGTAGGGATTTTAGGTCGAAGAATCACATTCATCACCATCACTGTGATAGCTGAATGTGACTACCAAATCATGGTTCCATGTGTCACTCTCACGGTGGGTTTGTTCGGTACACTTATTCTCTAACAAGTACCTATGTGCTTGGTTTGATATCACTATATCATGACTAATGAGATTCTGTCATCAACCAACACACAATCTAGTCTTTAGTGTTATTGATGTCTATGATTATTTCCACAATAAAAGTCGACTAGGGACTGAACAAGAATGCATACTCTTAACATCCGTATGATCTCATCATTTAGCAACCTAAAATTAAAAGCATACGTCATCGAGTAAACAATTCTTTAGACATCTATCATGTTACACTATCATCTCAGAAATAGTGAAAACATATAGATCAGAAATTGCCTTTGTTATTATTCAAATCATTTACAAAGTATCCCATTACAATCATCACATGACTTTCTCTATGGGCATACATACCAATAGACTCCCACTTGCACTTAGAGCCAGTCACCTAGGAACCTTAGTCCTTGTGACCTAGCATGACCATCATGCTTTTGCTGAGAAAGGGCCTTAGTCAGTGGATCAGCTATGTTGTCTTTAGTTGGTACTTTGCAAATCTTCACATCTCCTCATTGTACGATCTCTCGTATGAGATGGAAGCGTCGCAGTATGTGCTTGGACCGTTGATGTGATCTGGGCTCCTTAGCTTGAGCAATAGCTCCATTATAGTCACAATAAAGCTCAATTGCATCACATCTACTGGGAACTACACCAAGTTCAGTGATGAACTTCCTGATCCACACAGCCTCCTTTGTTGCATGTGAAGCAGCAATATACTCAGCCTCTGTAGTAGAATCGACAACTATTTCTTGCTTGGAACTCTTCCATCTCATAGCTCCATTGTTTAGGAAAAACACAAATCCTAACTGCGATCTGTAATCATCTTTGTCAGTTTGGAAGCTTGCATCGGTGTAACCCTTTACAACTAGTTCTTCCTCGTCGCCGTATACAAGGAACTGATCCTTAGTCCTTCGCAAGTACTTGAGGATGTTCTTTACGGCTATCTAGTGAGCATCCCCAGGATCTGACTCGTACCTGCTCGTCATGCTGAGGGCATATGAGACATCTGGGCATGTTCACAACATAGCGTACATGATGGATCTGATGGCTGATGCATATGGGATCCCATTCATACGCTCCCTCTCTTCACAAGATTGGGGACATTGAGCTCTAGAGATGGTGACTGCATGTAGCATGGGGATGTTGCCTCTCTTTGAGTTCTCCATGTTGAACCGCTTCAGCACTTTGTCAATGTACGTGCTTTGACTTAGTCTGAGAAGCCTTTTAGATCTATCTCTATAGATCTTAATACCTAGAATGTAGGATGCTTCTCCTAAGTCCTTCATTGAGAAATTATTCCCAAGCCAAGTCTTTACCTTCTCTAAGGCTGAGACATCATTCCCCATCAATAGTATGTCATCCACATACAATATGAGGAATGTGGTCGTGCTCCCACTAACCTTCTTGTGCACACAAGGTTCATCTTCATTTTGAATAAAGCCAAACACTTTGACTTCCTCATCAAATTGAATATTCCAACTCCGAGATGCTTGCTTCAATCCATAGATTGACCTTTGTAGCTTACAGACATTACTGGCATTATTTGGATCAATAAAACCTTCAGGTTGTGTCATGTACACATCCTCATTTATATTCCCATTAGGGAATGTGGTTTTAACATCCATTTGCCAAATCTCATAGTCATAGTAAGCCACAATAGCAAGCATGATCCTGATGGACTTAATCATGGCAACTAGAGAAAAAGTTTCGTCATAGTCAACACCTTGAACTTGTCGGAAACCCTTTGCAACCAATCTGCCTTTATAATTTTGCACATTTCCATCTATGTCGGTCTTCTTCTTGAAGACCCACTTGCACCCTATGGGTTTTACCCCTTCAGGTGGTTCCACCAAAGTCCATACTTTGTTGGAGTACATGGATTCCATCTCAGATTTCATGGCCTCAAGCCATTTCTCAGAATCTGGTCCCTCCATAGCCTCTAGATAGGTAGTTGGATCATCATCTATGATCAACTCACTGCCTTCCTGAGTCACAAGGTATCCAAACCTCTCAGATTCAAGGCATGTCCTACTAGATCTATGAGGTCCTTGTATTACTTGAGGAGACTGAGATTCCACAACACCTTGTGAATCTCTATATTCCTCTTGTACATCTACCAGTTCAATGTTTTTTTGTTGTGCTTGAACCTCTTCAAGATCTATTTTCCTCCCACTATTTCCTCTGGAAATAAATTCCTTTTCTAGGAATACAGCTGTCCTAGCAACAAACACTTTGTTGTCAGTAGGGTGGTATAAATAGTATCTCCTTGTTTCCTTGGGGTATCGAACAAAATAACATTTATCGGACTTGGGTCCAAGCTTATCAGGAAACATGTTCCTGACGTAAGCCTCACAACCCCAAATCTTAATAAAAGACAAATCGGGACGCTTCCCGTGCCATATCTCATATGGCGTCTTTTGAACCGATTTAGATGGTACTCGATTAAGTGTAAACATGGCAGTTTCAAGAGCATGACCCCAGAAGGAGATCGGAAGATCAGCAAAACTCATCATTGATCACACCATATCCAGTAAAGTGTGATTCCTTCTTTTAGACACAGCGTTATGTTGTGGTGTTCCAGGTGGAGTCCATAGTGATACAATACCACGGGCTTGCAGAAGGTCCTCAAACTCTTGGCTTAAGTATTATCCACCTCGATCGGATTGAAGTGCTTTAATACTTTTACCAAGTTGGTTCTGTACTTCATTCATGAAATCCTTAAACCTTTCAAGGGTTTCTGACTTATGTTTCATAAGGTACACATAGCCATACCTACTGAAGTCATCAGTGAAGGTAATGAAGTACTAACACCCATTTCTGGCATTAGTTCTAAAAGGCCCACATACATCAGTATGTATGAGTCCTAATAGATCACTAGCTCTCTCACCTTTACCTAAAAAGGGAGTCTTGTTAATCTTAACCAACAAACAAGATTCACATGTCTCTATTGATTCATAATAAAAAGAGTCTAGATAACCATCTTTATGGAGTCTAGAAATGTGCTTCTCATTTATGTGCCCTAGACGATAATGCCAAAGATACGTTTTGTTTGAGTTGTTGAGTTTTTGCCTTTTGGTGTTTACATTGTATACACTTGTCTCTAGATCTATCAAGTATAGAACATAAGACATTGGGGCATTGCCATAAAAGATCCCATCTTTTGAAATGGAACACTTTCCATTCTTAATAAGAAATTCAAAACCATCCTTGTCCAAACAAGAGACAGAAATGATATTCCTATTTATGGCAGGTACATAATAGCAGTTCTTCAACTCTATTATGAGCCCACTAGGTAGAGTTAACTCATAGGTTCCTACGACACTGGCGGCAACTCTTTCCCCATTGGCAACATGTAGTTCAACCTCACCTTTCCCCAAAGGCCTACTTCTCTTAATATCCTTCACATTTGAACAAATATGAGATCCACATCCGGTATCGAGTACCCATGACAAAGAAGTAGTAAAGTTAATCTCTATCACGTATACACCAGAAGTAGAGATCTCTATCACTCACTTCTTCTTCCATCGTTCCTTCCATCCTCTCCATGTTTTGAGCGCATAAGATTATGACATTGGTTTGGCAAGAGAACCCTTCTCTCCCTCTCCTTTGTTCTTAGACTTTGTTCCATTGATCTCCATCAATGAACTATTCTTCTTCTTAAGCGCACATAGAATGGATTCAAAGGCTACCGGTATATTTGGATTGTGCAGAACACTTCTCACAATCCCTAATCAGTTATGGAATTTATTCTCAATTAATTTTCCCATTTTAAAAGATGATTCTTTTGACATTCTACAAGAGAAAATTGCATTTGTTAAAACTCCTTTTGATTTGATTTGATTTGAATAAAATTTGATAGTAGTTAATTAGGCCTTTAATTAATTATCACTCCCACTATTTTGATTCAAATTGACAACCCTCACCATCAATTCGGAAGATTGCAGCGTACAATCTTCTAGTGGGTCAAGATCCTAAAATCCTCTAAGTCACGGACCAGCTAGGGTTGTCACCCACAACTTAGATCTTCCAGGTAGGCAGCTCTTGCCAATTGCATCATATGTAACTCTTAAAAGATGTCATGCGCAACTCCTTGCCATGATCACCTTCACGCCTCAAGGTGCTAGATCCTATCTAGGTCACCTTGTTAAGTCCGACCCAAACCCAACACGATGAATATGCACCCTGCTAGGGCAGACTCACATATCCATCCTTCATGCTTCCACGAGATAGACGATACACCACGCTAGGGCATGTCCACACTTGGCCGATCAAGGTTTTCACGTGTGTCACATTTGGAAGGCATCTAAAACTTTAATATTTAATGAGGGATTTGGTTTAATAGGTACATAAACATATCCAATCACCACAATACATAGTATGTATCATATACATGCTATATCCCACAGAAAACATGTGAAATGATAAAATCAATGATTATGGCCATCCTAATGTGATTCCTCGAGCCAAGAGGAATCACGGTCATCTAGGTCCACATCACATGCAACATGTACAAGATGAACTCTGTGCTTCACCATTTTTGGTTTGATCAACTCATCTCCATGATTGATCGGCTCGCCATCAGGCCGGTCGGTTGGGTGCCACCAGCCGATCGACTGGCGCCTCATGCCGATCGGTTCACTGGTCATCGTGCATCTCCTCAGGTCGCCACCTGCTCGTCTCGCTCCTTGAACCGGTCGTCTAAATGTCCGCCGTTCTTTGACATAACAGGAAATAAAAGATCTATCCTATTTTACATTTGAAAAAGGAAACCCCGAGTTACATTTGGGGGGAGAAAAGGTAGGAAAGAAATCTCGAATTATTTCAAGTTACATCAGGAATAGGAGATGGGGAATCGGTGCACCGACCGAGATGCAAGAAACCACATTCAACCAAGCACACAAACATAGGGTTTATTGGCCATAACCACGCGATACATCCACCACAAAACTCGTTTAAGGGCGACGTGTATCGAATACATTCATATTACATATCATATATGTATATTGGGATTTGTGGATTTAAGATTGGACATGCAAAAAGCCAATTTTATTCGCATCGTATGCAACAAATAAAGGCAACAAACCAAAATCGATCGCATCAATAATCCTAAAGTATAGAGCAGTTGACATGGCTCTGATACCACTGTTGGGTTTTATGGGAGACAGAGAAGAGAGCGGGAACAAAAAATTTCTTCTCCCAAACCCAGAATAAAGGAATTGCAAGATCATCAATATCATGCATGAGAGAATCAACAATGTTACTATGTTCTACATTAGAACTAGGTAAAAGAGGTTTAGCTTCTAGAAGTCTAATCTTGTCAAGCAAATTAGCATTTTCAAGTTTAAGAGAATCTACTTGACTAATACAAGTATTTTTATCATCAAGAAAGTAAATATTAGCTTGTTCAAGATCATCTATTTCTACTTGTAAAATGTCAACAATTCTAGTAAGCTTTTTCATTTTCTTTTTAGAAGACTTAAGAGAGGCCTGAGTAGCATGAATAATAGAAATTAAAGGTTCTTTATCTAAAGAGTTTAGATTTACCTCACTTGAGTCTTCACTTGTTGAAGACATAAGAGAAAAATGACCTTCTCCTTCATCACTAGAGTTTGAGCTAGATCCTCCACTTGATTCTTCACTTAAGCTTGAGTTGGAGGATTCACTTAAGCTTTTGTGCCATTTCTCCTTCTTCTAGTACTTTTCTTCTCTTCTCTCGTAATGATGGGTATTTTTTCCTTGAGGGCAATGTTCCTTGAAGTGACCCTTATTTCCACACTTGAAGAACCAGATCATGGAGGAAGACTTGCCTTTGTAGAGTCTAACCTTGGAGTAAATGGACTCTTCTTTAACTTGAGAGGACAGAGATGCTTGACCAACAATAGCTTCAATTTGTGCTTTGATTTCAGCCTTCTTCTTTCTCTTGAGCTCTTTCTCTTCTTCTCTTGTCAAGTTTGACTTCATGGGCTTGTAGATTTCATATGAGCTCTTCAATGAGGATATCACCAAGAGACTTTACTTCTTCAATGGAATTTACCTTGGGTTCCCACATCTTGGGGAGAGTTCTAAGGATCTTTGATTTGATCTCTCCTCTAGACATAGGACAACCTAGAATGAAAAGACCATTCACAATGGTGTTTATCCGTGAGTACAACTCAACTATCCTCTCCTTCTTCCCCATCTTGAAGTTTTCAATAAGACCCTTGAGCATGTAGACTTTGCTTTCCTTCACTTGTTGGGTACCCTCATAAGTGATACATGACTTTCTGCATACTTCATTAGGCATTTCACAAGAAGAGATATGGTTGAACTCGATTGGGGTCATGGAGGCATAGAGGATGTTTATTGCTCTTGCATTCAAGGTAGCTTTATTTATGGTAGCTTCATCCCATTCTTCTATCCTTTTATTAGGAAGCTTGTATGGGCGGTCCACCATTTGTCATAGCTCAAGATTTTTTCCTTAGATGTAGAATTGAAGCCTCCTCTTCTGATAGAGGAAATTGCTCCCATCAAAGATTGGAATGTTGATGAGGTATATCGTACCTTGATAGTCACCCATCTTCTCCTACTTGTGGATGTATGCTTGAAGAAGATCCACTCTAATACTACTTGTTGGATCCTAGGATGGGTGATTGGATGCTCTGAAGTGAGGGTGAATAGAGCTGAATGCACTTTAAAAAAATTCATTAGACCTTCAAGATAAATCACAAGATAAGGTTTCTAATATGGGAATTTGAGTGCAACTAAATGTACATAGCAATGATGAGAGAGATTGAACATGCACCAATTAACAAGCTATGTAGAGTTGTTCCATACTTCAAACTAAAAGTATGTCAATCCACTACCTAGAGAGATCAACCT